>JAGQAX010000016.1:15645459-15997959 GCA_019142605.1 Cephalopholis sonnerati
GGATTATATATTCCCCATGTGGAATACACATAAATGTGCACTGTCATCAACATCAAAACAAACTTCTTATTCTACATTGAATTCTGTAAAAAGAGCACCATCTGTTCCTTTGCAGAGATTTTCCTAAACAGATAATCCTCAATCCCACTGAAAAGACAGAAATGGAGCCACAGTTGCAGTTGGAGGCCACAAGGGGGCTCACTACAATGCTGGCATGACAAGGCGGAGTAAAGATGGAGAATAAAATACTAAGTTGCCCTCAGATACAGCTCTGTGGTGAGTTTTATTTTATCCACCCCTCAGTGGGATTCAGTGAGATTTTTGGCAGTGATACTGATGCAACCTGAGACAAAAGATGGCAGAAAAAAGTGGTTCACTAGGCAACATTTAAAGGAACAGTCTGTTCTGGATGTGCGAGCTACAAAGTACAACAAGAGCGCCTTAACATGTAATTGGATGCACACGCAGGGTCAATGTGGGGATTGAATGAGAGGGTGGGTATAGAAAGAAGTGATGATGCCCAAAGCAAGATGAAATATCTTTAAAATTATGAATCAGATGTAGTATAAATTTAATTGTTTCATCTTCAGTAGTTTGGAAAATAGGCCAAGAGGTCAGTGGCTTGTTAAATGCGCAGTTCATTATCGATATGCAGCTGTGGTGCCCACTAACAGTAGGGCAGCTCTGTGGCCTGTTTAATTATCAAAGTAATGAAACAGCAGGCATCAGCTGCACAGCTGTTCGCTCCAGACTGACATCCTCACTCAAAACCTGGACACTGAAGTCAAGACTCAAGGACGTGAAAAAAAGCCAGAAAACTGATTTCAAGAGACAGAAACAGAGGTCATAAGTTGAAATCTAAAATATGTCAAACTGAGTACTGCACATGCCAGACAGGCCCATTAGCTTAAATTGGACAAACTCAGTAGCAAACAGCCCCCTAATTGGATGTGACCAATAAACCTCATCCCTCAGTTTTGTTCCATTTACCCCTCCTCATCCTGTGTCATCAGCCTGCAGATCCCTGACACGGCCTGCCCTGGACTGATACAAAGTACTGCTGACAGGAAGGGCCTTAACCACACGGGCTAACCTTCGACCCCTGCGGGAGCACCCCCACCGTTACCCCTGCCATCTGCATCCATTCATTGCTCGCCACTCAAGTGCATTGAGGTTGAGGTCCGAAGCAGTTGTCCTGAGCTGAACAGGAGCTGTTTACTTCCTGGAGATGGGTGTCCTAGTTTTCTTTCACAGGACAATTTGCCCATTGTCTGCCTGCAGGCATCTACCATTTGGTTATTGGTCACTTGACAATCCAATAGAGCCTGAATTAAGAACAGGAACACTTTACTAACATCCTTCACATGCAAAAATATCACGATCTTACACTTGACGTGATGTATTTGGGACAAATCCTAAAAGGTTGACAGTTACATCTAAATATGTTTTTACTTATATTTCAAATTGAAGAAATAGAACAAAAATGTGTGTAAATTTGCTCTAGAAATTTCCCACTCTTTATCATATAAAGAAGTAGGTGTAAAATACTCTTTTTAAGTATAAACATTACATACAGACTGCCTGCTTCATCTGCTACAGACCTTTAAATGGCTGCCAGGTCAATCAACTTCTCCCTCAGCTCTATGTCCCACAAATGTCCCCACAGTCCTCTGCATGTTTCACTCACCACATGCAAACGCAACTGAAAAACCCTGCTTCTCCCCTGTAGCGTGGTTAAATCTCATTGTAATTCCCTTTGTCGCTGCAATGCAAAACTGACAAACAGGTCAGAGAAGCTGCAGCAGCTCTCTGCATGGGTGAAATGATGGATATATATGCTTATATGTGTGTGTTTAATTTCAATTTTGATGCAAATACACAGACAAAGTTAATTCTTTCAGTCTCAACTGCTCAGGACAAAAGAAAAAGAAATTCCTAAGTGTGCAAAGATTGCAGAAACATAGGCAGGGGGCTTTGGGCTGCTGTGGGTGGGGCGTCAGATTAGACCACCTGTTCCACCATGAGGCTTTTCCTTTATCCTTCCCTCTCTCACACTTGTTGTCTTCCACATTCCCTCTCACTATCTCGTTTGTAACTTAATATGGCCCTTTCCTTTCTCTCTCTTTAAACACTCACACACTTTCACTCTCATAAAACCTCTCCCTCCGCTGCTGCTTCGCTCTGAGCTAATTTTGACTGCATTCCACTTCAGTCACATCTATGGGAAACAGACAAAACAATTTGTGAGATAACTCTGGCTGAGAGCCACAGGGACTCACAGTCACACACACACTGGTATACACACACATAGTACAGTTAGACATATGTCGCCGTGCCGCCCAAACTGAGCCTCGAGGGAGTCGTGTTCAGACAGCAGCATAAACACAGCAGCGTCACCCCTGTCCACCTCACTGAGGCTCATCCAGCGGTATGAGGGATTCCCTCCACTGCAGTGAAACGCTTGCCTACACACTGTACAGTCAGGAGTCATCAAGTTCATTGAGTGCACTAATGTAGAGGTTTGTAGACAACAATATCCCAGAAAACTGATATTTTCAAGCTCTGTCTTTCATGATTTAGCACTAACTTTTCTCTTTGGCTGTTACAGCAAAGTGAACTGCTTGTTTTTATCTGATGGATGTGGTCAGGATACTCCAAACCCAGAGTTCACAGGGCAGCAGTCACCGCAGCTCTGCCCAGGTCCGCCTTAATGACTATTGATCTGAAAGCACTAATGACCCAAACTGATTTGAGTCTGGCATTTTAATCATCCTCAGGCGAGTGTTTCTATTTTTTTTCTTTGCAATGAGAGCCATCCTGGTGTCAGTCGGCGTGTTTTATAAACATGTAAAACCAGACACCTCCGCTCAGGATGACTTACATCATGTGCAGAGCGTTGAGCGCGGCATTACTCGGGTACAGAAGAATGCAGCGCAGACAGACCCTGAGAGAAAAGAGGTGTCCCACCGCTGCCCTTGATTCGCTCTCACAGACATTTTATGTAACCAGCCTTTTCCTGTTCCTCACTGAGCCACTGCCCTCCTTATCACTGTGCGTTTGAACATGTGTGTCTGTCCTTGCATAGAGCTGAAAAATGAGGACAAAGAGAAACACGGATACTGCACAGTGATGTCCTGTAAACTTGCAGCCTTTCCATGACTATAGTAAACACTACATGCCTCTGTTTACATTTGCACAGCAGTGTTAGTGCATGTTTACTCTGCCAAATGACAGTGGATCCTTAGAAGCCTCTCAGACATACACACTGTATATACAGAATCATCATGAAACACCAGGCTGACAGAGGCCTGAAACAGGAAACACAAGTCGAGATAAAGCTTCACAATGACAATGATACTCAGTCACATGATGAACGGGAAGTGCTATAATCATATTTGGTTGTGACGTCACAATATGGTCCATCTATTAAAATGACACCGACCCAGCCTTAGCACTGCACCAAGGCCATGCTGTGTCAGCATTTAGCAGCGCTGCGCAGTCTTATAAATAGTTTTTGTTTCCTGTGAGGTACATTGTGCTGTAAGCGACACCACTCTTGTTTTTTGGTGCAGAATGTGAACTGATACTGAAAGTGTTTGTGTGTGTGTGACACTGAGGCCATGACCCGTGGTCAGACACACTGTGTGCTCTGTGTTAATGCCTGAGGCTTCCCATTTGGGGAAATAAGGTTATGAGTTAGAAAGCAAACACACAAACAAGTGAAAAACATGGCATGCCTCCTACAAATGTCTTTACCAATCCACACCCAAACACACACACCAACAGCCTGACCAGCAGCAGTGATGACATCATCTCTACTATACTAGGGGGCTAACGTCACCCCAACCTGAGCGAGCGGGCACAGACAGGAGATTTTCCCCTTATGGACCGCATGCATTATTCAGCCAAACGAAGGGTTGGGCTGGGGTGTCTCACCCATACACCCCTCCTAATCTCCCCCTCCTCCTGCTCCTCCTTAATCACGAACCTGATGCTCACAACAGTTCCACCTCAGGAGGAGGAGAGGACGCAAAGCAACAGAGGAGAAGGAGGGAGGGAGATAAGGGGGGATGAGGTAATCAATGACTAGGACAGACACTGGTAGTGTGTTGAGGGCAACGTAGAGGAGAAATGAGGAGGGTGTCTGCATTCTCTCCTCCTATAAACCATTCATCACACACAACTACTAGCAGCTGGTTGCCTCCAGCCTGGATACAACAACTGGTAACAGTGGCTGCAATCAGCCTCCACACAGAGGCTGTAAAACACACCAAATATTCAAAAACACTCCTTAAATACTGGAGAAGTTGAAAGTGAAGTGAATTTGATCAAGCATCAGCTGCTCTCAGAGTAAACAAGCGGCGGATGACAGTCTCTGTAAAGGCTGGTGACATGAGTACACAGTGTTACAAAGCAGCAGACACGCTCGTCTGAGCCTCCACGAATGAATGAACGCAGACACACACACGCAGCTCTGGATGGGAACCCTGTTGCATGACATCCCGTCTCCCGCCTCCATCCTGACTCCAGGCGAGGGTGCCAATTTCTGCATGACATGTTAAGACGGATCACGACTGAGGATGCCTGTTAACCCACCAAACTGAGCCACACCCCTCTTTTTATGCTTCTCTCTCTTTCCTCTGCCAGAGTGTTGATCTTATGCCCGGTATCGGAGATAAGCCGGTGATGTTTTCAGCTGTGTCATCTCTCCAGAGGCCTGGCACTTGCCGGTGGCAGCACCTCTGCTGGCCCCCTCCCCCCCAGAGTGAAACCTAGCTCGCCAGGGGGTGAAAGCAGAAAACACATCGCAGGATAAGCAGCGTGCTGTGCTGTTTGTTCTTTGCCTTGGGGGAATGGAAAGGGAGATGATGGATGTTATGAATGCTGCTGCTGCTGCTCTGTGTGTTTTGTGTCAGCAAGGTGTGAATGTGAAGCACTCTAAAGGTGGTGGTCCCCTTCACTTCCCCTTCAGTCCCTCCCTTCCTTTCCTCCTCTCCATCCTCACCTGGTCCATGATTTCAGCGAGCCTCCTCTCTCCTCCTGTTCCCAGTCATGGCACGAGATCACCGGCTGCCTGCCTTGTTTCTTCTTCTTTTCCTCGTTCAGTATTCCCAACAGCAATCCAATCCTGCTCTCCTCACACAGGCGAGGCAGCCTGGCAGCCGACTGCTGCGCCTCTCCACAGAGGCATGGTTCTGTCTCTCCTTGTGTTTCTGAGTGTGACAGTCTGATACATCCAACCAAACACTCCTCTCTTGTCCTTTCCTCTGTCTTCTCTCCTTCTCCTACTGCTCAGGGTGGAGGCTGGAGGGCAAACAGTGCGTGCGTGGGTTCTTCACCTCTCTCCTTGATAGCCACACAGAGGGAAGAGACTCCCGCTCTCCGTTTTCGTTCTCAAGCTCTTTCACTCGCTCCCTGTGTAAGCTGGCCCCTCGCCTCGCCTCCCTCCCTCTCTGTCTCCACTTCCCTCCTCTCTTTCCATCTCCCCTCCCCCTCCTGCTGCAGCCAAAGAGAGCCAGAGTGAGCAAATGAGAGAGAAGGAGTGCGGGAGAGAGGAGGGCGCTGGGCTGAGATTGGCTGCTGGGGGAATCATGTGACTCCCGGTAGAGGACTGAGGGACCCTCTGCCAGCTGTCCAGCTCATGCTTCCCTGAAAACCTCTGTTGCCATTGACAACAGCTGCCGTGCAACACACCAGCCACAGCTCCCCAGACACAAAGCTATTGGCTGCCAGGATTTACGGCCCCCGCCCCCTATTGTGGGGGGAGCATGTTGGGACGTGTAGTCCAATCTGTAGTGAGGCTGGACGGGGTGTTTAAGAGCAGTCAACCCTGTGCCCCTGGGAGGAATGCTTTCCCCTGTGCTCGCCTCTCTGCTGAAATGTTTATGCATCAGTGTCACACTGGCGGAGCTCCAGAGTGACATGGAAGGACAGCAGTTCAGATCATTAGCATCAAAAGTCTGGCATAAAGTTGTATAAAACACACATGCGAAAAGGAAAGACCTCGAGGCCCGGGCATTCTTCGTCAGCCAGGAAAAAGACATCCTCTGTCGTTTTCCTCTCGGCCCGCGCCGAGGGAAACTCCCACCTCACAACAACAGGAACTCCACAGCTGAAGGCCATGGCTAAGCACATATATAGACAGCCCCCCCCCCTCTCTCTTTTCTTTCATTGCCTCCTTTTTCTTTATTTGCTCTGTCTCTATCCTCTCCGCCCCTCTCCCCTCCCTCTCCATCTATTGTATTATTACACTCAATTCCTCGCTGCTTTATCCCCCCCTCCCCAATTCCATCTCATTGACATTCCAGAAAAGGTTGACAGAGGTTACAGGTGCCACAGTGGGGAGATGTTATTACAAACTAGCAGCATGCGTCAAGACTCACATTGTGTAGCATCAATTTAAAGGAAAAATCCACACTGGGATACTCTCACATTGTTATACATCATGGATTTGTGAGGTTTGCTGCATTCCAGGAGTTACTATGTGATGAAATGTTGTGATTTATGATTTTGGTGTGTCCAGTTCTCCTCAGCCTGTGTTGTCTTGGTCTGTTTCAGTGACAGATTACTTATATGTCCCAGGGCAGATCCCCGATCGCTTTATTCAGCTGTGGAATGCACCTCTTGCTGTTTTTAGATGTCCAGCGTGTGGGATTTAAGGGCATCTTTTGGGAGAAATGGTATATAACTATGTTTTCATTAGTTTACCAAAAATAGGGATCGTTGTGTTTTTGTTTCCTTAGAATGAGCTGTTTATGCCTACATATGAAGCAGGTCCTCCTCCATGGAGCCCACCATGTTGTTTCTACAGTACCATTCACATTTTTGCATTGGTCACTGTAGTTCTCCCACATGCTTTCCACACAAATTTCAGTGCTGCAACCTCACTCCCAGGTGCCATTAATACCATTTTCCCTTGACTTCGGAAGTCTCAGGGTCGGACCTGGAAATGACCTCACACCTGAGTTGATTGCGCTCCAGTACAACAGGTCGGAAAACCAAGATGTTCTGAACAAGACCAGTTCTAGCCAGGTTAGTCACTGTGAGCAATACCAGTTGATAACAATGCATTTTGCTGTATTTGCACATGCAGACACAGTAGCAACATTTCCACAGATGTACGCTGGACAGTACTGCGTGTATCACTATTCTAATGAGACACAGATAAGACAGAGGTACTAATTTATAGTGTATCTCTACAGCTTTCACCACTGGGGTTTGAGGTCAGGGTTGGTGAGGTTCCTTCGACTTTCGGAGTCAGAAATCTGACTTCAGGGGAAGTTCCAGTTGACATTTCTGACTGGGAACTCAGTAATTCCAAGTTCTTAGTGCAAATGGAACGCACCATGAATCCTACACACTAGACCTTTAAAAGATGTTTGGTGACTGCAAGGAATTTTGTCTTTTAAGGTGACTGTCAGTGGAGAATCACAGCCTCTTTTACGATGGGTGTGATTGCTGGAAAAAAAACTGAATCTCGAAAAATGCCTTTGTCTAGGACTGATACAAACCTGTTGTTTATTGTTTATGTTTTAGATATCTTACATCTTTCTTTATCTAATTCTCCATGGGAACATCTGTCAGTGGTATGTTCATTTTGCCTGTTATCATGCTATCCCAAGGAGTAAGGAAAATACAAGAAGACAACAAAAATGCAAGGCATGCTGCCAGCAGCTGCAGCAGCTGCCAGAGTGCCCGACGGGTGGATTTTTCCTTTTAAAGTAATCACAAACACTTTAAAATGTCCCGTATTACCGCATCTACCCAAAAATACTGCTCCAAGGGAAACCCCAAGGCCCCCGCAGCTGAAAAACAAAAGAGCACCTGTTCTGGCTTATTTTGATTCAATGGACACATAACATAGCTGTGACATGATCTGATATGGTAGCTAGGAGCAGTGTGACAGGCCAGTGAGTAAAGGGAGGGGGTCAGGAATGCAGTACAACAAGGTCATGCAACATGCAGAGCTGCAGCCAAACAAACCCTGCCCTACTTTCTATAGTCCAGCTTCAATGCATCCTTCTCTTTTCTTGAACCCCCTCTACTGTAGACTGCTGCAGCGTCATTTGATCTGGTCGAGCCAAAGATGCTGTTTGAAGTGAGATGACTGCATGTGTGTGTGTGTTCTCTCAGACAGAACAGCGGGTGTATTGTAACGCTGAGAGTGGTAGATTATACTATCAGCAGAGGAATTCCGATTATTTCCCAGAGTGGGTCTGTCCGCACACATGTGGGAGAGACTTTAGCCTTAGTGACTGCAGGAGGAGGGTGACACTGTGAGGCACATACACACAGTGGGCCTCATGCAGCGACACTCTCTTAAAGTTCACTTAATTTTCTGTTAGGAGGACAAATAAGAGAGGTCAACTCCAGATGCACCAAACGTTCTTTTATCTTCATCCAAATCTGCTCTTATACCCAGGTGTGCTGAGTGATAAATCCCACTTGATCACGAGTCACATATTAGCATAGGTAGTGTCCCCTAAACACTATGTGAGCGCAGTTATGCCGTGTGTAAATACCCAAGAATTTGAGAGGCGCCACCAAAAAAGGCTGTAAGAAGTTAAACTTTTACATTTTGATTTTGCAAGTGCAAGTACAGGTGTTAAGGGAAAATACATTTAAAAAACAGCAATGGTGAAACATTTGAGCAGCAGTGGTGGAAGACGTATTCAGGTCCTTTACTTACTGTAAGTCAAAGTACTAATACCATGGTGTTGCTAGTAAAAGTCCTGCATCGAAAATGTTCCTTGAGTAAAAATATATAAGTACAACCAGGGAAATGTATTTAAGTATTAAAAGTAAGAGAAAAAAAATCAATTAAATCAATCAAAATAATTTTTAAAATTCTCATATTTGAGAAACTGAAACCATGAAATATTTTAGCATGAAAAATAATTTAAACAATTATAGAAATAGATGCCAATTTATTTTCTAATCAACTGACTAGTTGTAAAGTAACTAGCAACTAAAGTTGAAAGATAATTGTGGTGGTGTAGAAGGTACAATATTTCCTTTTGAAGTGTATGGGAGTGGAGGCAGAGGGTTGCATCAGATTAAAACACTCAAGTAAAGTATAAGTACCTCAAAATTACACTTAAGTGTAGTACTTGAGTAAATGTACTTAATTACATTTCATCTCTGGTCAGCAGCGGGACGCACAGTAGCTGAAATTATTTGGATTACTGGACCAACTGTTGTAGCATTTCTTTAGCCCTGAATATGATACTTGTGCATTTGTATGTTTCTCAGAAGATATAAGTTAAGTTTACTGGTGTTGAACAAACATTTTGTGGACTGTGAAAATAAAATGTTCCTCTCCTATATTGTTAGCTTACTGTTTGACCGTGAGAGCCAAGCTAGCTGTTTCTCCCGTTTCCAGTCTTTGTGCTAAGCTAAGCTAAGCTAAGCTAAGCTAAACTAAGCTAGAAAGCTGCTAGCTGTAGCTACATATTTAAAGCACAGACATTAAAGTTGTTTTTTTAATAAAGTTTAGGAAATAAAAATAATTTATATGAGTGCATACAGTTCTCAAAATATATAAATAAAGAAGCTGACCTGTCACCTTGGAGAGTGGTGGACTCCTGAAAGAGCAGGATGTAGAAGAGAGCAGTACTTTGTCTGTTGGTGACATGATGCATAGAAATTAATCTTGTTGTCAAGCCACACCTGAGCCACGGTAGATTCATAAAAAAAGTTTATGAAAAACTTATTTAAAAAAAAAAAGACTTGATAAATGAATTAATATGCCATTAAATGTACTAAATGTTATATTAAAAATAATTGTACGCATTAATTAATTGATAAAAATGTGACAAGTTGATATTAGAGATATGTTTTATGTGATCTGGTGCAAATAACCTTTAGCACCTTTTTATTTTCTAAATGTAATAAATGACATAAAGCAAGAACAGATACATTATTAATATAAAAACAACAAAACATTCATACCTCTTAAACAAAGTGTTCCCATTGTCTAAATTTGGGTGTTCTAGGTGGTTTTAACACAATAAACCTGCTGTTTTTTCATCAGCTGTGACTGTTAAATCGAAATCACACTGCTGTCATCCTGTCTCACATCACCTGCTCTCACACACATCTGTGACCAGCCGAGTCTATTTACATCATATATGCACAGCCAGCTGACTCCCTACAGTCTACTGTAGGTAAACACCACCATCTGCAGGACCACAGGCAGCATAACAGAAGATGGCTGCTCACACCACCACACCAATGTCCATAAACTGTCAGGAAATATTGAACTGAGAGCTGTTAAATATGACACTGTACTTCCTCCCTCACAAACATGCATCAGACAGAGTTGGGTGTATGTTTTTAATGTGATGATCTTAGAGGCAACTACACAATAATCTACTTGTTGGACAGGGGAGAGGGAAACTTGTTGTTAGGCTTTATTTCATTCCAGATCTGCGTTTCCTCAAGGTCAATGACTTTGGTTATCCCTGGAATACGGCACTATACAGCATAGAAAAGTAGCATAGAGACATTAGAGCAGAACTTGGCCTCAGACATCTAATTATCTGTGACTGCAGAGTGTCCACACACACAAAAAAGCTTATTTAAAAAGCAATATGTGTGCACAGTGTCCTTGGTTTGGTCTCTGGCTGATCATGTATAGGTACTGATTGGAGGGGGATTTTTTATCTTGACACAATTAAAGACTTTTACGCCATACATTGATGCAGATAAGGCACAAATTGCAGGAAATTAAGTGTTTGATGCTTCAAATTTTTCTGGCGTAGAGCCCCCAAATGCCCCGTTTCACATGTCCTCCCCGGTGTTGAAACAAAACTTACACCCTTGCGACCAAGGATCTTTAAAGAAAGCCGTACACCAATCTCTCTCCCCAAGTATTTCCTCTTTATATCTCTAAAGTCACCACTTAATCAGGCAAAATGCCAGAAAAGTACTTAATTTGCTCTTAAAATAAATCACACAGACTTAGGGACTCATTAGAACATGAAAAGTGAGCAATGCTTTGTGTGGCAACGTGTTTTCATTGACAGAAATGAACTAATTATAGCTGCCAATAAAATAAAATAAAATATTGTGTTGAAGTGAAGACAAGCAACTAGGTTTACAGAAATCATCTTTATTTGACATATCTTGTGAAATACTGTCAGTAACCTCAGTAAATCATCAGTGCATCAATAAACTTAACATCATATATATATATATAACACATAATCTATATGAGGTTCGGTGGTAAAACTGAGAAGCACATACACTGGATTTATTTCTGAAACGACACCCTTCTGGATGTCATCTGCAGCCAAAGTAACAAACAAAAACAAAAACACAACTCTGAGTTATATGACTAACACATCCCCCTTTAACCTGACAGGGACTCTTGATTGTAGTGAGAGCATCTTGGCAACACGTGAATAAAGTAACACTGATGTCAAGGCTGAACATATGAAATGTTTGAAGCTCTCCAACCATTTGACAGAACAAAACACGAGCACAGAAGGGTTGGCCACAGTCAAACCAAACATTACACGTCACAGTTAGAGCCAACACGTAGCTCACAGTGTTGTTAAAAAGGCAAAATCTACACCCGTGTTACGCTCAACCCTACAAAACCGTCCTGTACCCATATCTACAGATTTACTGGACTTGTGCAGAGGTTACATTTCTCCCCTTAAAAGAGAAACATGCACAACCTTTAGTAGAAAACACACTGGTTGGACTGATTGCAAAAAGTTAATGGGAGCTCTGGGAGTGAGATTTTGCTGGAGGATCCTGGGCCAATAAAGGAAGAGGGGGTGATGACAGAGTGCAAGTGGGAGACAGAGAGGCAAAAAAGAGTTTGGCTTCCACTTCTTCCCCATTTGTTTTTCCTCTCAGCTGGACTGCTCTTCACCTCCTACATGGGAGCTCCAATGGGGAAACCACTGTGGCTGGACCCTGGCTCTTCTCCCTGAAACAGACGATGGCTGGTATCAAACATTTACAGTTTCATCTTGTTAGCTCATTCAGGTGCAACAGGGTGATCATTCCCCACATACATATACATTAGAGCTATGATACACATGGAAAGTCATTTCTAAGGAGAACCCTCCCTTTAATTTTCTACAAATGTCACACTTTGTGATATTTTGGCTCACAATTATATGCAAAATATCACGTTTATTATATGCAATGAAACCCTCCCTTACCATTGTCCATGATGGACACCAGGGATGCAGGAGAGGAAAAGCACACATCCTGTATACTCCTGTGCACCGGCCGTCTGTGTGGCTGAGCAGGACGCTTCATCATCACCGTCATCATCATGATCACAGCAAGTAGATGATGTAGGAGAGGAAGACGAGGCCGACGATGGCGAAAAACATCAACAACAAAATGTCCACCATGATGGAAATAGTGTCCGAGATGGACGGTGTATACGCGAGGAGGACACGCAGCAAACAGCAGCACTAACGCCGGTGCAGGAGATCGGCTACACTCGGAAACACTCGGAGGAGCAGCTCTGCCCCTCCCCCCGCTGCTGCCTGCTGTCAAAACAGGAAGAGAAGGTACTAGAAAAAGACGCCCTGTGTACCTCGTGTTTGAGCCCTAACGCAGATTTTTAGTGAAGTCGCAAACTCAATTTTCTAATTAACCTCGAGGAATTACACCAAAACATTTTCTTAATGTGTAAGTGTCATTTTTAAGGCTGAAACACGAACCAGGAAACACAAGTGTGACCTGACAGGCAACACTCAGGGTAAAAAATGTCCATAAGGCAAGAGTAATTTCCTCCATTATCAACGTTTATCAAATTTATTATTTTACTTCTTCTGACATAAAACAGTACATGTTGTGACCTGTAATTTAACTAAAAAACTGATTAATTGGTTTATTTTATTTATTCAGAGGACAGCATTTTTCAATGCTGTGGAAAGATACGGCTTTGGATGGTTACTATTTTACATGCAATGAAAGTGAGCGCAATGTGACATTGTTTTCTTTGTTATTGCCTGTAATATATAAATAATAATTGTAGAAAGTGAATGTGTATGTTTAGCAGCTGTCATGGTGCATATAGTGTATATGTTGACACACCTCACATGTACGCTAGACAGACATTTCTGCAGCTTGATACTGTGCACAGATGGACTGTGTGCCCCAAGGACATCACATTTTGGATTTACTTGACTTTGTGTTTCATTCTACTTAACTTAAACCTGTTGTCCTTGTTTGTGGACACTTCTTGTGCCATCCAGTGGTAGCAAGAGCACAATACACTAAACCATGTAAAAACAAGATGGCAGCCATTTCTATCAAGTCAGTCTGCCGACCAATGCAAAAGTGGAGAAGGTCCAAAACATGATCACATTTTATGATTAAAACTTGTTTATTTATGATTAATAATGTTTGTAGTTTGATATGGCAACAAATTTGTCCAATTTTAGAGACAGCAACAAGCTGAGACGCTGTTAATTAGGAAGTGCTCAATTGAAGACACTGGGAATTTATTATTGTCTCGTCTGATTATTGTTGATGTTTAGTTTTTTTTTTTTTTTATTTATCAGGTCCTATTGATCCCAAATAGCTAGGAGAAATTAAAAATGCAAACAAAACAAAAGTTTGCGTCTCAGGAGGATAAATACTCTCAGTTGCCAATTTATTAGGTAGTCCCAGTTAACACTGATGTTGTCTAATGTCCTGCAATAAACCCTACCTTTATAAACTCTCAGAGAAGTGTTAATCCAACTGTTAGTAGCAGCACAAACTACACCATCCATAATGATCATGAAGTTGCATCAACACCTCTTTAAAACAGTTTCAACAAAAACTAAACATCATGACCTTTATGAACGTAGGATTTATTGCAGGGCTGCTTTAGTTTGAGCCAAGTAGACCTAATAATCTGGGTACTGAGTGTAAACAAAACTGTGCCAGGAGCAGTCTTACATTATCTCAGTCAAACCAGACATTTTGCCCCAATTTATCTTCAAAGAAAATATTCTCCTGGTATTATTCTACGATTGATGTGGATCATGAATGAGCACATAAACACAGGAAAGAAGAAATGCAAGATTTTCTCAGAATACTCTTCATCTTGTGTTGAGAAGCAAACATGCAGATGGTGTCTGAAGCAAGCGGGCAAAAACGGGCAACTGCCCAGGAGCTCCAGACGGCCCCGGAAGCCCCAGGTTTACTGTCACTTGCAGGGCAGTAACTAAAATATATATCAAGATAGAGGGGTGGGCACATCTTCCTCAGTTTATAATATGCTTTAAATGTTCATCTAATGTAATAATAAAAATATGAATAAGTAAAACATTTCCATGCCACATAAGGCAACCATGAATTTTAAATAAACTAGATAAATTGCTATTATTACCACTACCAGTTTTACTATCAGTGTGCTGCAGTTCTGCATGAGGTTTGTCCAAGTGGGCTGCTGTACCTGTACAGTCAATATCAAACATTGTTCTGTCTATTTCATTACTTTGAAATGTATTAAAAAGTGAAAAAATTGAATTTTATTTATTGCATATTTGTATAGAATACTGTCTGTGTTAGTTATGACAGGTAATAGGAAATTCATTTTTGATTTTTTTTTTTGATTTTTTTTATTTCCCCCTCTGGCAGATTTGGTTCCCCCCAATGTTGATTCCATGGCTATAGCCTTAGTGGTCAGTTGTGATTTTTGTTGTTTGTTTTGTTTTGAGTAATATGATTAAATTGTAAAGTTGACAGAGAATTTAAATTTCAACCACTAAATAAATCCAACATCAACTGAGGTGGGTCCTGCATTATGACCGTGTCTTCAGTCCTTGTCTTGTAAAGGGCATAGAGTGGGAGGTTGAGAGAGGTGGAAAAGACCCCGACAGCAAATTTTTGCCCCCATACGGACATGTCTGAAGGACTTTTTAAGGTATGCAGTCAGCTGTCAGCTGCTGCCTGTAAACACACAGCAAGCATTTTTTTTCAACACTGTGTCTTTTGGATGCCTGCAGGCTATGGTCTAGCACCTGGTCTAGTTGTTACTTCTTTATAAAGCCCCAACCTCACCTCAGCGTGTGGGGGTGCACGCCCATAAACATCCAGAACACAGAAAATAATAAAACACAGGCAGAGCAGTCTCTGCAGAAAAACACACTGCCACACACTTCTGTACGGTCATGAGTGATGACATTTGCATATGTGTACGCCATGTTTTTTTAGGAAAATCCTGCATAGTAAATCTTTAACTGTGCTGATGCATGACATAAGATGTAGCCCAAACAACAGTCTGAGAAAAAAATGACATTTTATTGAATCTGCAGAATCATAAGTACAATTTGAAGTGCTGTAACAGGGCAACAGGAGATGATATCAGGTCCTTTATTCTGAGTACGTATTCAGAATGAGATTTGAATACAGGTGTATGTCAATGTGCATATGGTATATTTATTTTTTTATTCAAAAAATAACAAAATTATACAAAAAACAAAAACAATTTAAGATGGAATGCACAAAACCAGTCTGAATGCTAAACCCGATTGTGGATTACATGATTTCACTCTGCGAAGTCTACAGTATATAACCAGTATCATAGAAGCAGGGAATGATTCATCAGAAGCGCAGGAGCCTACAATGAAGGCTGAAGGAAAGAGGGATCTCAGCAGACGGGCGGACAGGATACTAGACAGAAACTGAATGGAAACAGGGTTATGATATGAAGTTACAGTTCAGTAGATGAGTGATGCCAGAGCAGAAGAGCGGTATTTGGCGCAAAGAGGTTAACTCCTGACTAATATCCAGGTCAGACAAACAACTTGCCCTGCCTCACAGCCTGGGAGATTGAGAGCGTCAGATCACTGCCCTCTGTCAACCCCCCTCTTTCAGCCTCGCACACTTACATCACCACACGCTCAAATTTGCCGTAATGAATCCATCCTGAGCCACACTTTCGCAACACTGGCCCGTCCTTGGCCACTTTCTTCATGTCACCCAGGACACCAACTGTCACAATCGACGCCCTTTAAGGCTAAAGGAAGTTTGGATTGGATCTAATCTGCAGAGTAACAGAGGCTACCGGTGTGAGTAGCTTTGTTATTAAATTAAATTTGAGCAAACATCATCATAAGCCAGGAACAACAATCATTTCACTTGAAGCCAAACCCACCAACTCTTCAGCTTACCCAAGAGAAACACAACCATGAGCTCTAAAACAGCTTTCCCATCTAGCATCTGTTTTGCAAATAAACTTGTCCTGTTGTCAAGTAGAGGTTAATGCAAAATACAGGCATACATACAGTGTGTTCATTTTGTTTGGCAACCTATCAACCAGTTTGAGGTGTTTTTTTTTCTGATTAAGTGATAATTTTCATCAGCACTGTCACAATTCATCACATTAAAAAGTTGCAAAATTGTATTAATGTTCAACACCAACTTGCACCAAACTGCATTTTCCCATGAGTCACATCACTTCCCCTCAGCCACATTCACAAGAAAAAAATATGAACCACTTTAATCTGCAGGCAAGCCACTTCCCAGAGCACCATGACCTGTAAAAACATTTTCCCTAACTTACCTTTATGATACATATACAATTGTACAATGTCATCTAGCTACATAGTGAGAGCCTTGTTTCTTTTAATAAAGCTGAACATTTTTCGGCCCCCTCCCTCCCCCCCGACCCCACCTTGAAAACACACCGTCCTGATCGCTCATGTCTGTGACAGTCGCAGTGCATCACAGGAGAATGAAACGGCGGGAAAAGGGGGGAGAGGTGTGTATGGTCAGGGGCCAATGAGATTATTTACACCACTGAGAATTGGTCAAATATCTTTTTTTTTAAAAATCATATAAGGTCCTCACAGAAATGCCGTATCTAAAGTGAATGAATGATAAAGCATTTCTGTGTTATAGCCAGCAACTTAAATGCTTGATTTTGTTGTTTATGAACCAACCGTCTTTACATAATAGCGACCACCTCCGACCGTGTGCAGGAAAACGTTGGCTGGTCAAATACAATTTTGAGATTCACCTGCCAGATGGAAAAAAAAAACCTTCCTGTGTTGCATCAGTGCTCGGCCCTGTCATACAGGTGACAGGCCAGGCTTTATAAATGTTCTAAGGACCAGAACATATAATAACTACTCATTTCACATGTACCTTAAATGCCATTCTGTATCTTTACTCTTTCTTAGAAACTCCAGAATATTAAACAGCATGAGAGAGAGTCACTGATCAGAAAAACAGGCTTGAACGTGCCAGCATTCGGCCGATTTCTCAATCAAGCTGCCAGCACTGTTCTGACCTGAAACTGCAGGCTGGTTAATCCCACAACTGATCTAATACTGCGACTGCACATGTCTAGATAAACACTTCTGCCTTGGTTCATAAATTGAGTTGCTGGTTTATTTTTTATTTCATACACTGACTTTTTTTTTGTTGAAAATAAGCATTTTTACAATAACAAGAAAGGCAAAGAAAGAACAGCATGAGAACGACATTTATCACAGCCAAGGATTCAACAATTTCTCTAACATTGAATGGAAAATAAAGACTGGAATGGTCACTCACAAAAACAGTGGAATGAATTTAAAACTTAAAACAAAAGAGTCACAATATAGAGTTGTGCTTGGCCTTCTCTTTTATGAAATGTGTATTCTTTGTTGGTGATTTAGTAGCAAAAAGGGGCAAGGACTTGATCTGTTCCCATCTCCTTTCTCCAAAACAGTTTAACCTTGATCACCATAACTTTGTGATTCTCTCAGGACTGAAGGCATTCAGGCTGCAAGAAACAGGATTGAGGGTGTACGCACTGCACACCCACACCCACTGAGGTGATGCATTCAGCGTGGCTGCAAGAGATGGACTGATAATGTCCCCTAACTTGTCCCTGATCCCTCCTGTATCCGACACGCCTGAGGAAGGCAACGACAGGAGGTGCTCTTCAGTTAGGCTACAATTCCAGTTTCACGATACCCACAATGCAGTGCTGAACACGAGGGCGCCTACTCGAGCGCACCATGGCGAGATGTGTGTCAATCTATAAATATATTAAAAACCTCTCTGTTAAGACTGATAACTGGCTGATTGGTGCAACAGGGTTAGAGGTTAAAGGAATGTACACAAGTCAAAAATATTCAAGCTTAGTTCTGATAGACTGAGATTCTACACTGTGTTTCCAGTCTGGCCAAGTTCACGCTGCAAAATTAAAGAAAGAAAAAAAAAAACACACAAACAAGCCTATGAAAATGCCACACCCGCCCACACTCGAAACTTATTTTCTCCACAGAACAATGTCTGCAGCTGTGGTGACTGACTCGTGGGGGGAAGAAGGGCTTTTTACATTTTTTTTCCTCCCTAATTTTTGCATGATGTTGTGCTCGGATTGAGTGCTATAGCTAGGATGAAGCTATGTGACACGGCATGACCCCTGACATACTGCGATGAACTGTGAGCTTATCTTCTAAGACTTTCATTTTTCCACTTGCGACAGCACTTGAGAGTGGAGCCAGGTTTGGGAAAAGATAAAGAGGATGACGAACCATCCAAACAGAGACAGACATCAGCACAGACAGACAGACAAAGAGGCAGGCAGACAGACAGAGAGACAGAGAAAGACAGACAGACAGATAGGTAGAGGGTGTCTGTGGTTGAACAGTGAGAGCAGAGCAGGGATGCAGAAGAGGGTGGGGGGGGGGGCGTTCAGGGTCTCACAGGACAGATTAGGGAACAAGAGTAAAATCAAGAGAAAGCGGCGTTAAGATGAGATGGCACTGGGCTTTTCCTTTCCTTCTTTCCCTCCCTTTCTCTACCTCCTCCTTTTTCTCTCCTTCTTTTTCTTTTCCTCTCGCTCAGATGGCCTCCACGTAGTTGGCAGGCAGCATGCCCTGCTGGCCAGTGCGCTGCACGCGGCCGTACATCCAGCCCTCGTCGATCTGCTGCACGTCTATGATGACATCTCCGTCCACGAAGGACACCTCGTCCTCATCGGCAGCAGAGTAGTCGTACACTGCCCTGTACCGCTTCTGTGGACGACAACAAGTAGCTCGGTTAGTTCTTGACAACAGCTGCCACTATGTACAGTCTGTTAGAAAGGAGCTACAGCCAAAATCATCTATGGAAGAGTGTGCTTTGTGATTTATAAAATGCAATACACGTGTCTGCTACTGATCCAACTACAGTGATAAAATGTGGCTCACTTACTGTCTAGAAGGCCTTTGCACACCAAGTCGGTATTTTTTTATCCGACATTGTCACACGTCTAAAAATAATTATGACCTCACATTGTGTTAATCATAGTTACACACAGACTTTGAAACAAGTGTCTATTTTAATTAAAGGTTAAATAAATTTTCAGTGGTTTTTTTTTGCATTTGTCAAAAGGCTTTAGAAAATTGTTTGACCAAGAAAATGTGGCGTAACTTGAGGGACACATCCTCAACCAGACAGAGGAACAGGGCGCACATAACTCACATAGCTTACTTTCAACAGGTCAGATAGTAATATTTTGGAGGATGATGATGAAGAGGAGGATGTAATATAGGATGAGGACCACACACAGACAGAGAGAGACAACGTGGAGACAGAGAGGAAGGAGAGCTCAGCCCCTTCAGGCAGCCGGGAGTGGCGACAGCCGGGGAGGTACCTCCAGGGGAGAGAAGCTAGGAGCTAATGTGTCTTTACATTTTGTCTTGTACTGCAAAGTTTCTCAAGGACAAAACAATAAAACACATTGGGCTCAGTGTGAATGGTTTCTCTGCCTAATATTTTTTGTCCGATGAGACACGAGAAAAAAAAAGGCATACGAAAAATACAGATGTGGTGTGCAAAGGCCTTAAGTCTTCACTGTGAAAAAAAGCCTTTATGACTCCCTAAGGCCAGAGCTGACATCTTTAAATGTTTTGTCAGACCAGTGGTCCAAAACCCAAAAATATTCAGGTTATGATAATAGATGGCTAAGAAAACAAGCCAGTGTTCACATTTGAGACACTTTTGGTACTTAGGTACATGTATATTAAGCATGTAAACATGTTTCTATATTTAGCAGTTAACAACAGTATTGCCTAATTCATCCAGTTGTATTTGTCATTGGAGTCCATCTGCTGTAAAACTGCAAGAAAATGGAGGACCTACCCCAGCACTGGGAGGCGGGGCAGCGGCCACTGGTTGCACGGGCTGCACTGGTTCAGGAGTCGGCTCATAGTGGAAGTTCTGAGAGGCTCCAGGCTGCTGGTAAGCCGCTGGAAAAAACAGAAAGAAAAGTGAAAGGCAGATGAATGAGCTGAGCAGAGCTATTGCTACTCTGTCTCAGACTTATAGAGAACTGAACTGTGATTGTTTTGGGGAGAATTTAGATTTTAATCCATATAAAGCATATGCATGTATTTATTCCTGTCCTGTTAACTGCACTGACTCTTTGAGAGAGCGAGGAATTCAAAAAACATGGCAAGCCAAGACATGCATCCAGTAGGTCTTGATTCCTTGTTGCACAATCTACTAAACAATGCCTCTCTGTGTCTGAGTGTAAATCAGGCATTTAAAATACAAACAGCAGGAACACTGAAATACTTAGCTGTAACTTTTCCACTGACCTCCTAATGCGTCCAGTAACTTTCTGACAGTTGTTAATTTTTGAGCTTGAGCAAGCAATCTATTGGCTTTAGTAAAGTAAATAAATTTAACCATATAATGTCACATTATACACTATCAGAACAACTTGACTGACATGATTTTTAAACACAGCAATTTCTGCAGCAATGCAGCTATTAATAACTGAATGTACTGAATGCAGAGGAGGACGATGAACAAGTTACAACAAACATCCCTGAGTGGTGTGCTGAGGCAATATCCAGCCTGGTGAACTCATACAGCCTGTAGCAGGGATAAAGCCACGCACAGACAAGGCAAGACGCTTCATGAAAAGTGAAGAGAGTTGGTGTACTTTTCACAGATAACAAAAATTACTTATGTATTCATCAGGGTTTAAGTACACCCAGATCACCCAAAAGCTAAATCTAGCTGTACAGACAGTTTTGGTTTTACTAATTGTGTTTTTTGGGGGATTTTGGTGGATTGCTTTCTGTGAACTAGCCTCTTCTCCTACCTGCTGTTGTTTTATTACTTTAATGGCTATCACTACTATTGCTGATTCTATAACTGTGGACTGAGCTGATCAGTAAAACTCTGCATCCTTAGTGTATGAGTGTATGTATGGAAGAATACCTGGGCTGGGGTTGCTCGGCTGCTGATGTGGGACCTCTCTTCCCATCTTCCTCTTCTCAAAGTCCTCATGGTATGATATCTGCAAGAGACAAACTGTTTAAAGTCACAGCTAAAGATGGAGAATGCAGTCATCTTCACGCAACAGCTTCAAATCCACAGGTGTGGTCGTCTTTTCAGGAAGCTGTCACGCGGTGTAGTTCAGTTTTCTATCCACCAGAGGTCTCCCACTCGCTCTCCAGCACCCCTGTGTTTGTGGCGATAGGTGGGGCGCCCTACGTGCAAGCGAAGCCTCGGGAAAGCAGCTTGACGCTGAGAGGAAATGACATCTCGGCGGCCGGAAGTAGTGCGAGCTCAGAGTTGCATAGCAACCCTTGCTGACACATGAGGAAGAGCAGGTGATGTGAAAAAAGGAACCAACTAGAAGCTTGGGGTGAGAATGAGCCAGCTAGAGTCAAGTGGAAATGCTGAGAGGTCATATGACTAAGCACAGCTAAAATTATGTAGAATACTACTCTCTCAAATGTAATTGAACATTTTACTCTTTTTAAAAAAATCCTAAAGTAAAAGAAGCACCTGCACTACAATTTCAGGTACAAAGAGCTTATGATCAATCTCCAGCCTCTCTAGCCAGCGTGACAAAGGCAGCATTCAGTGTTACAACATGAAACAGGGTCACACTGATGAAACTGAAACTGAGTGACTGCTCTATGACTGCACTAAATAACCCGTCCCCCTTATTACCAGGCTGATAACAGACTGACTCACAGTGCCTCGGTCAAGATTTACAACCCTGATTCTGTCCTCGCTTACAGCCGTGCTCAAAGAGCCCACTGTGCTGACGGCGTTAGCGAGGAGTGTGTTCACAGACTGGATGGGATGATGGGAGTGTTTGTGCAAGGACAGTGAAGCGAGTGACTGAGAGAACACAGCGACTGTTCTCAAGTGCAATATGCTAAGTGAGAGTGTGTGAGGGAGATTATTTTGGTTTGTTTTGAAGGGGCAGGTCGAGCAGATGGTGTGTGTGTTTGCGTGTGTGTTTGTGTATTTACAGGAAGTGCCCTGGATGCTGCTGATCTAAACCCCCAATATTTTGTACCTCTCAATCAACCTTTGCTACTTGACAAGATGAAGGTGACAGGAAATGGAAGAGTCGACCAAGAGCGAAGTGTCATGACTCATGACAAAAGGTAACAGATAACAAGAATGACAGACGAGTCAGGACAAGTAAAAGTGAAGACCTTCACATTACTGACATTCTGGGAAGAGTAAACTGCTTTGTTTCTTAGTGTCCAAGGAAGAGAGAAAAAAAAGAGAAAGATGTAGAATTCATCTGGAGTCGTTCCCTTATGTTTGGCTGTGAATGACGTACTAATTGCAAGCAGATGTTTTGTTAATCAGTTCTGACTAAAACGCTTCAGGATGCGCCCAAATCGCTCTCACCATAACGCACTTCTTCTTATCTTGATGTGGCCTGTGTGTGTGCACCCATAAATACAGCCTAGGTAATATATGTGTGTCCCTTTCTCTGTCTTGCAAATTTGCTTGATCTTAGACATGTGAGATCTTTTGCCACATGAAAGCAGTGATTACCCATCACCCTCCACACTAATTATGTCATTAGCAAGGCCAGTGCAGAGCGGGTTTTGTGTAACGACGTATGTTTTGTGCCTGAGTGTGTTTCACATGAATAAAAAAAGGCTTTTCCAGCTGACTTAAGCAGTCTGGGGAAACGAGGTAAACACTGCTTCGCTTTCTACATGGCTGTTCTGTATTTACAGAGAAATGGCAAATCAATAAAGGGAGCTGAGGGAGAGAGGAGGGCAGAGTGGAGGAGAATCGTCCATGTGGAGAGTGATTTGAGGAGAATTCAATTGCTATAAATGAGGAGCGGTGTGAGCAGAGGAAGGCTGACATTTACTGATGTCAGTGAGTGACTAAGTAGGAGGATGAAAGATGAACAAACAACATGCATAATATTATGAGAATTGAGATCTTAATCTGGTGAACATCTCTGGCCCTAACACACCAAACCAACATCAAAGAACTAGTGGAGAAGGCTGTTTTGTCGCCTCTTGTCGCCTGTGTCTTGGCTTAAAAGTTGCATTTGAATACAAAGCAAAGACTACAGCCAACGGCCAACTGGCACATACATTCTGTCTCTGCGTGAGAGGACATAACTCTCCAAAAAGTGCTCCAGAGATGACGATTTTCTGAAGGCCAACACAGAAGTTAGCGCCGCCCTGGTTTCCTCGTTAAAAAGTCCTGTGGAAATTTTCCATTTGAATTTGGATTTACTGCAGAAAATAAGCTCTGTGACAAACAAATGTTTATGATACTGACACGTTTTGTTCAGCGAGATAATCTTCACACATAAACACCACTTTTATGATTTTGAAGCCTAAATGCAAACACCACAAGTAAAAAGCTAACGTTAGGCTATAAACCAACTTCACTACTGTTGCATGACTTAACATCCCTACCACAACCAGAGTGTAAAGCCGTGTCCGGCGTGATAACGTTCTGTAGTCTCATTTAGCCACTTGATAGCAACCATCTAAAAGCTTTAAAATTCATGTGTGGGGAATTTACTGATGTATTTTATGTCATAGAACAAAACATCTTTTAAGCTGGTGTTAACCACAGAACTTATTCAGGCATCTAATTTAAACCCCATTCAAAAAAACCCATCGACTTTGAGACACGGGACCGGGAGTGGCAAACTGCTTACTCATTTCTAAATTCTCATTCCTGGGGCACTCTATACCAGCAGGTAGTCTGAGGCATGTTGAATCTCAAGACAGTGTGCACCATATTGCTCCGGTTTCCGGGTTGAACGACATGTTTCTTTGAAACAGTGTTAAACGGTGTGCAACGGACTCTGAGGTACGTTTTCGCTCGTTTGGTGGGTGTGTCAGAGGTGGTGCTCAATCAGCAGTCTATCTAGTATATCTTTGCTTGTTGTAGGTATATTTTTTGTTTAGAATTTACCCTTGCTTTGGTAGTGTAAATGTGTTTCCCATGCTAAAAAACCCCCACTGAATTGAAATGAATTAAACCTGCCATATTAAAAAGCACTGCGCCTGCTTATGAAAACAAGGTGTTCAATATGCCACCATTTCTGTTCAAACATTTTGTCAGTGCTGAACGCAGCTCTGTATTCGTCACTCAAAATGGAAATCTGGAAGACTGACAAGTCAGATTTAAGATGCTAGTTGGCCCGTTAGCCCAATAACACAAACTTTCTGTTAAAGAGCTCAGTGGCTAAAAAATAATCTTACGTTTTGTGACTTTGTTTTGATCTCACACCCTCTTGACTTTGAGCATTAGTTTGCTCTCCTCACCTCAGTTTCTCTTCTTCTCACTAGGCTAAACTGCCAATCAGAGTGATTATACTCACCCACAGCCTCCACCTGCCCCGACTACGATTTAACACGCTGAATCGTCCAGGAAAAAACATAAATGCCAGCAAGGGCCAACCTCTGCCAATGGTGTGTGACACACCAAAAAAACTAGGGCAACAGATGCTCATTGAAGGCCTGACATTGACCAGTTAACTGACTGTAAGCTTGGTGTGTCAGGGCCCTAAGGCCTGCGTTGAAAAAGGTGCAGCCAATCTCAGGGAGTGAAATAAAGATTAAAAGCTCCGGTGGCAAATTTTATAAAGTCTTTCAAACAAAGCCAACATAAGCATTATGCAAAGTCTTTAACTTTGCATCAGATAAGCATGACCTACCTGGAGTTAGACTGAAGCTGTGATATCAGCAAATCTCAAGGAAAGAAAGTGCCCTTTCTGGTGTACTTCATATAGACCAATTATCCTCCTCAGAACAAACTGTCAGTTCAATATTGGCAGAGAGATTATATTGATATAGAGAAACTAATCAACTCACACCAGACTGGCTTCACATCAGGTTCTCAGAGGGGAGCATAACACGAGAAGAGCTCTTAATGTTTAGTCATCATACTGAAAATCAAGAGCTCTTCTGTTATGATTTAATGCCACGGGTAACAGAAAAATAAATATGTGTTATGAGTTTGTCACACCACAGAAAAAAGTGTCATTAACCACCCAGCCAAATCTGAATGACTGAAAAAACTGCCAAGTATATAAAATTAGGTTTTAAAATCGGAAAAAAAGAGCTGTGTTCTCTGCTCTGAGATGCTGGGGGCATGTCTGCTGAAGGTGCAGTGCAGCGACCAACTTTTGGTAGCAGTTAACCTGGTAGCAAAGTGACATACACCCCCACCCCACCCAAGCCAAAGAACAAGTGAGCTGTTGTGCAGTGACAGCCTCTAGTTCAGCAGCTAACAGCAGCTAATGTTCGCACAATGCACACACCCACAGCAGTAACTGCTGGTGGCTCAGGTAGCCGATTCAGACCTAAATGACTGAAAGGTATGTTCATGACAGCTATTTAGCTTGTGTTTACATGACAGAGTTGTTTATTCAAGTATTTATTAGACTGAAAGAGCAACGAGAGCTGGATGAGTGTAGCAAACTTCCCTTTCACAAAGGGGATGGAGTTGACGACGATGTGCAGGGGAGCAGTTATATTAAGGAAGATTCCAGTGTGTCATTGACCCATGATTTTAGGCCCGCAAAAAAAAGCTGGACACAAAAATAGTGAAAACAAGTATTTCCAGACGGTCTTTTAGAAATGTGATTTTACTTTACCTGGACTTTAAAACAATAAATTAACAGGTGTAATGAGGAGTGATTGTCTTGGTGACTGTGTTGCTGACACTTACATTGCTGATTTGGTTCTGCGTTTTCTTATATCTCTCCAGCTCCGGCGTCTCTGCGACCACAGTGAAACCTTTCCCTTTATTCTTCTCAAATTCCTCCTTGTATGAAACCTGCAGAACAAACAAGCTGCATGTTAGAAGCAAAACAAGGGGTTAAAAACATGCAAGGCAAATAATATGTGCCTACATTTTGGCTGAAATGAGAATGCATGACCACTTTCAATGTGCCTGTGTGAGTCAACAAGGAAATCCAACAAATACTGCGCATATGATTATTTATACATGCTGTGACCTAGATTCTTTCAAAATATACAGATTAAAGAAAAAAAATCACAATAGACAACTGATGTGTCTTGGTATTTTTCTGCTTCTTTCAAATGAATGTATTATTATTTCTTTAAAAAATAACAGTGTAAAGCTCTTTCTCTATGGTATCTGTTGTAAGAAGTCCACTTTATAAGTCCTTGTACTTGGCTTGTCAGAAGGATTGGTCTTGGACTTTAATTTGGTCTAATAAAGGCTTTTATTTGGCCTTATAAAATACTTTTACAGCGGGGAGGGAAAATGGTTTTATTGTTGACTTTATTACAGCTTG
Source organism: Cephalopholis sonnerati (assembly GCA_019142605.1). Taxonomy (NCBI): domain Eukaryota; kingdom Metazoa; phylum Chordata; class Actinopteri; order Perciformes; family Serranidae; genus Cephalopholis; species Cephalopholis sonnerati. The sequence continues at coordinate 15,671,978 of JAGQAX010000016.1, forward strand.
ACACTGTTAGATGAAAATGCTGAAATGTCACCTCTAAAAATTTCATCACCTTTTCATATAGTTGTATTGCAGAGTTTCTCACCATAAAGAGAAGTTTGATGATAACATAACAAACTAAGTAGTGGCCTTTTAATTCCCAATGTCTTTAAAGCCTAGATACCTATTTAGCAAATAATAAACATTTTCTTAAGCAGAAACTATGACTGAAGTAGGCATTAGCTGTGTGTGTGTGAGTGAGTGAGTGTGTGTGTGTGTGTGTGTGTGTGTGCATTATGAGCGCAAGCAAAGTAAGGTTGGCTTAACTTTTGTGGTGACGTTCACTTCCTGTTTGCAGGGGAGTGAAGGCCTTACATACAGGACGTGGTAGCAGCCATATATGGTCATAATGAGAGGTAGTGTGTGACAAACAGTGTCTGTGTGTGCGAGTCTGTGTTTTTCCAACCTACCCACCCTATCCTGACCCTGAGGGCGGAGGAGGAAATGTCCAGCCCGTACAGCGTCAGATGGGTATCAAAATTTAGAATGCATTGACTTCTCCTTCACGGCTGCCCTGTGGCTGCTCTCAAGTATTCAAAGCCACAACCACATTCACCAGTTTACAAACCTGAAACAGGAAGTCAGGTACTTCTTTTATTTTGAAAGCAACAGCTGCACATGGCTAGCTCTCTTCCGTCTGATCTCCTCAGCTCATGTAATGACTTTTCAAACAATGACAAATCACTTGATTCCAACTCCCCACGCCAACCAAACCCTTACTCCTGCTTCCATGGCGACTGCACCACGTTCCTCCACTGCGTAGTGTGCAATAATGCCCTGCATGCATTACCGAGTGACAAAGCCCCAGCGCCTCCCCACATCCACATATTGTCTGACACAGCTGAACACAGTGCTGACCAACCCTCCTCTCAACTCCCAACGCCCCATGATGACATGACATGGCTGTGATTCACAGATAATGTGTGTGTGTGATACGTCCATATGTTCCCATCCACTGAGAAATTGGGCGAAAACTGTGGCTGATCCTTATTCCACGGGAAATTATACACAGCTCTCAAGCCTGCGCACAAAGATAAGTCACGAAGGAGATTACTGTGGCCTCGACCCATCTTTGTCCTTCCTTCTCGCTCCGCTCCCATCAGTCAATGTATGATCCTCCCCCTATTTTTATTTCTCAGTCTATCTCCTTTGTCTTTTTGAGATCTGTGCAACAGCTTCTTCTCCTCCAATCATGCCTCTGCTTTCTTTCCCCACCCACACTGCCTTCTATCTGTGCTCCTTTTTCATTCATTCATATTTTACTGCCTCAACAGCAATCGACAGAGTCGTCTCGTAGAGCTGGAGCTCTTCCTCATTATGATCCTTTTCTCCGCTTCTATTTGCATTCCTCTAGCTTTCCTTCCTCTGGGGATTTACTTTTATCTCTTCCTCTTTCACCCTGCACTCCTCCCTCTTTCTCTTGTGTTGGTGCCTTCCTGTCTCTTCCTTTTTTTTCCTCGCTCATGTGCGCCTCATTGCTCTCCTCCTCCTCCCCAATTCGCTCTCTCCACTTTCTTTATTTCTCGTTCCCTCCGTCTTGTTTCTTTCTGTTTCCCCCCACAAAGTCTTGTAATGAGGTGTGACAAACCTCTACCCTGCTACCATAGCAATAGGGTTCCCGTAGCAACCCAGCGGCAGTGTTGGTAAGGGGCTAGTTGGACACAGTTCTCCACAAACACCTTTAACTTCCTTACACTGACACAAACGCACTCGCAAAGAGTACAGAACAACACTGTAGTACACAAGCATCATAGTACTCATAGCATCCAAAAAATATCTACGTTAACTACAATATAAACATGCGTGAGTTGCAGGGATGAGATTTGATGTCAGTATTCATTCAATGTGTAGAGTAACTGCCACCCAGCTTCAAACATGTGAACGTTACATTTATATATCCATCTCATTCCTGAGGCCTCTACCGTAGAAATGGTTATGGGTGCCACTTCCGGTGACATAGTGGAAGCAGCAGTGAGCCAGTAAGTCGCATTACTGTCTATGGTTAGTCCCAGTGGCTAATCATGGTGGCCAGCTGCCAATGGTGGTTCTTTGAAACTGCTTTGGTTTTTAACAGATATGTAACTCACATAAAAATGATCATTTTTGAAATGTACTTGTGGAGCTCTGATACCTGTTACACTGTCTGCATCTGTAACATTACTAACAACCTAACTAAGCTGAAAGTGGGGCTTCAACAACAGTGTTGAACATGCCACCAGAACAAAAAGTGATTGTTTCTGTAACTAATGGCACAGTTTCCATTGCCTACCTGCAGAGAGAAGTAGGTGGCCATCTGTACTATAGAATACTGGATCGTCCCATATTGTAAAACTTAAATGCCCTGTCCCTTATTGAATCAACACAGGACATGCTGCGTGCCTTATTTTCGTGCACACCCTACTCTAATGCATTCACTACATTGTCACGCTTGGAATGACATAAACATAATAAAACCAAAAGAGCGGATAAATATTAAATCAGAATTAGTGGAAGAGAATGATAATCTTTCACTCAATGTCATTAAAAGATTATTTTAGTCTTTCCTTGTCTGACTGCATTCTCAACCTACTTTGGAAAACTGCCCATTACAGAATAAACTCAGCAGCATACCTTTAATTGTGTTTAGTCACCTAGTCTGACTATGTGTTACTGATTTGCTGTGCTTCTTTCATATGCCTAAAGTTATTTACTTTACTTTTTCTTTATATTATTGATGTAAATGAGGTTGGCTACTGAATTCAGCGTAATGTTTCACTCAGTAGAACTAAATTAATCAACCGTTAAAGTGTAAACTGCATGGTCAAGGCAGATGAGTGGAGCATTAGCTGGGACACATCATGTTTCTTCAATTTACATGGAGCTAAAATGAATACCAAACTGTGTTAAATGTTCAGCAAATGTCTTAACATCTGTTTATGAGTCCCAAGAAATCATAATTCGTCTTATAGGAGGAGTAGATGTGTAATGTAAGCTAACTCAGGCATCATTAAATCTACCAACATGTTAATGTAGCAAGGCAAGCTAATTGCTAACACGCTTAGTAAAAAGGACACAACCAATGCTCCGAGATGGCTGTCAGAGATGGCATAAGTATGATCACATCATCCCGTTTGAGGTGCAACAGGTGGTCTGTTCCATGTTTTATTTCCCTTTCGCTCTATGAAAGAGGTTTAACAGCGTTCAGAATCGTTATCTGTGGAAAAAAAGAGTTCCGGTTCAGAGCGAGAAGTCTCTGGAAGTCACCCCGCGCGCGCACACAGTGACAGGGCTAACTGTTAGCATCACATGGCTAACGTCACCCAGTGATTATTAATGGGTTTAATGACAGAGTAAAGCCGATTCAGTGTCGCTGTGAGTTGTGAGGTGAGGTGTTAGATGTTAGCAGCTACTGCTGCGCTACCTCGCGCTTGTTGTCCTGATCAGGAGGAGAGCGCCTCCAAACTTTGGAGACAGCCCTTCAGTGCTGCTTCTAATCTATGTACCGGCAGTGTCCGAAAGTTTTTTGCAGATTTATGTTAACTTTAAATTAATAGTTTAATAGGCTGACTGGAGCCTTGTTGTTAATTAAAAGAATTTCAAAATGCGCTTGTTTTCTGCTGCTGGCCAGCTGACATTGCTTGTCTTACATTATAATTTGGTGCAAGTAGTTGAGTGACATTACTCTATAATAATTCAATACGAGCACTGGAATATGGATGCTACTTACAATACCATTGAACTCAAATTTTCTGGAGTTTAACAGGAAGCTCTTTAAGAATGACCTTTTCTTTAAGGGAGTTCGGTTGATGAGCAGCACAATCAGCAAATTTTTTTTTTTTTCTTCAGTTTCTGTACTCAAAAGCATTTGTTCTCTTTTTAAGGGGAAGTTTTTTTTATATCATAAACTATTTTAGACCAATCTACTTCTGTTAAAAGCCTTGGTATCTACTGAAATCATTGTTTCCTGTCTACTATGACTACTGAGAAGGAACATTAGTCTTTATTCATGTTTCCACAAATGCTTCACCGTCAAACACAAACATCTTTTGTATATTAATAATCTCATTCTTATGCAAGTGACTATGATAAACCATTAGTATAATGACTGTCTCTTAGTGTATGGTTGATTGTTTGTGGGGGTTGTTTGGATGTACAATCCATGTAGAAAAACACCATCTGTCTCTCGATCCCTCAGTTATCCCCCTCCCCACATGACCACTGACCCCACCCCAATACTCCACAAAAACCCCTTCTCACACACACACCCAGTCTCATCCGTAGTGTTTGACACCGACACTCGGATAAGAGGGAAGTACTTTCTTTGATAAGCCCCTCTAGGAAACACTCTCCTCTACTACATGTTAAGAAAACAAGCCTCTCCTTCAACTTTTCCCTACAGATCCCTCCCTGTTTTCTTTCTGAGGAGATAAAAGTCGCCTACCAAATTAATATATCACCTCCTCCAGCATCTATCAGTATTTTTTGTGATTACCGAGGTTCAAAATGAGTGAATTTAAAGGGCCTTTTCCACTGAGCAGTACATTTTTCTGTAATTTTGGATTATAAGATGTAATGCAGCTTCCAAGAAGTTTGTCTTTGGTTACTTTAGTGATCACATTGATAGACAAGTTCCTGGACTACTAAGGAACATGCCCCAGACATCAGTGTGTGAATAAGAGAAGCGAAACCTCACATGACAGGCTCCAGGGTTGACAACTGTCTACCACTGGTTTAACACCATATATAACAACATTTCACAGCCACTCTATGTGTGATTAGTTATGCTTTCTTGTAACTACAGACAGCCAACCTGGGAAAACATTGCAAAAAGTCAGTTGGTGAGTACAAATCTCCAACTCTCTATCAGAGCCATCTTTATCAAGGCAATAACACATGACCCAGTTCAGAAGGATATTTTGGTCTGATGAGGGGTTTTTTATATCTTAGATTATATTTGGGTCTTTGTTATTTTAGCTTCTGGAGAAAGAGCCGTAGTAGTGTTTTCTGCGGTTACAAATCAGACTGGGGACCTAAATCTGGGGGCTATTTGAAGAAAAACAGGTGCAGAGATAATTTGGGAGGATCTGTGGCCAGTACACTGGGGTGGCCCTGCAAAAACAAGGACTGCAACAAAGATGCAAAGAATAGAATAGTTCATATGTACTGGGCCACATCGAACATGGTATGCTGTTACAGCACACAATTTATTAAGCTATTATCCAGTTTGCAACCATCATAAAGAAGCATACACATGACAGCCAGACACATTAACACTGCTGAGAGCTGCAGCATGAAACAAGAGGGCTGTAAGAGTGCTGGTTAAGCCAGGATTATTACAGAGTATTTGTCTTGTTTGAGTCTGGGAGTGTCAAAAAGCAAATTTCCCTTCACATTTAACCAATCAACCACAGACGGTCTCATGGAGGGCCTACTTCTGATGACCCTCATCTACACAGATTCAACAGTGGCAAAGACCTACATCTGTGATTTTCAGGAAGTTCAGTTTCCACAAATAGGTTCAAATACGGTCGAGCTCGGTTACAAGTGAAAACACACTATTTTTCCAGACTAACCTGATCAGGCAAGTTTTCAGGCTGAGTTAAAACGCAAGCTGGGGCAGAATTACAACACTCAATTGAAAGGCCAGGCCTCTGCCAGTTTAATTAAACTAAAAAGATAAATGGGCTTTCAACTGCAGTTAAAAACATTTATGCTGCAATGTTTTCTTACGTAACACGAGCTCTTTTTTCCAACTGGCAATAAAAGGAAATGGGAAGTGTTGCAAAGCAGAGTTAAGCAAGATCCTATTTCATATTTCCAATTAATATAAAAAAAATCTTTTTAATAAAATTTAAAGGGACAGTTGGTAACGTTAATGAAAATGACTGTCTCGTTTTTTGTAAAAAAAAGTACATGAGTACATGAGACAGATAGTTTGAGTAAAAAATGTCTCTCCTCCTCTTCCTACTGCCTCTAACGCATTCACTAGAAGCAGACTGCAGCACAGCATCAACAACAACCAATCAGAGCTGAAGAGTCTCTAATGCAGCTGTCAATCATGTCAGTCGCTGCTCGAAAACTGCAGTCAAACTGTCAAATTAGGCAGCGCTGATTAAACAGGAATCAAGACTCTTTGAGTACTGTTTGGCTGTAAAATGAGAACGTTTGTGACCTGGCCGCCATGTTGGAAACAGCTGACTAAAGGACAAAGCTCTCCCCAATGGCTGAACCAACTCTCTCATCTTACAGCTTAACAGTGACAATAACTTTTGCCTTATTTGTCTCCATAACATCCTTTATCACACTCTTACATGATTATCAGCGTTCTCTTCACGTCTCTTACTTGTCCATTGGGAATCAATTTGATGCTTGACTTCTTAGGCCTGTCTTCAAGCTGTGAGCATGCAGTTACCTTGTATGTACAAACTTGAACTACACTGATTGTTTTACTTGAAAGTTGGCTTTGTGAGCCAGCAGACAAGCCCAGATCAATTTTTAAAGTTAACTCAAGTCAGGCTTTTCAAATTAAGCTTGCCTTTCTATTGCTTCCTTTATGGAACAGTGCCAAAATGTGTGTAAATTGTGTGTTTTTTTTAAAGCTGGAGTTTGGTTTAGCCATGAATCCTATGAGTAGCTACAAGCAGAGAGAAAGAGTTACCGTGCTCTGCATTTTGCTCTGCTTTTTGAGGCGGAGGTTCTCTGGAGTGTCAGCCACAGCGGTGAATGATGTTTTGGGGTAGTGTCTGTAAAATAAACACACAAAACAGCAAAGAATGTCAGTACACAGTTAAATACACACAGGCAGATGCCAGCTTTTACTCAGACTCCCACTGTGGCGTTCATGCCTAGACTCTAAGAGAAAAAAAAACAAAAAACAGCATAACTCAAGCAGTGTGCAGTCTGTGGCCCCACAGTGGGGGCATTTGTTATTCAAGGTGGTCCTGAGGTTGAGTTAGGAGCCCCTGTAGACAAAAAGCATGTCAGTACAACACACAATGCTCTGTCAGTGGGAGCCAAGGTAGTCTGAAAAAGAGGAAGTGCAGGCTGGGGCTGTGTGTGGGGGGACGAGAGCCTCAAGGTTGCAGAGTTTTGGAGGCGAGCCATAGCAGGTGTGGAAAAAGCTTTCCATGCTTACAAAACACAGGCACACACTTGTGCACATACACACACACACAGGCATAGCCCTATGGGGGATAACAGGAAGCAACAGCACGCCACAGACACAGCAACAGGGTCAAAGAGACAGTGGGCGAGTGTGAATGATGTCATGGGCAGCCCCTTTCAGCAGAGCATGAAGGCAAGTCTCTTTTTTGAATGGATTCTGGGAATTTTCCTGACAGTCGCAGACCCATAACCACCCGACCTCCTACTGCTCAGGAGAAAATGCTCGGCCTGAAACAAATACAACAAACATAAATACACAAGTAAGCAGAAACACGCAGACATGCACACATGCAACACACCAAGCATCCTTCCAAAAGCCATTCATCGCATGCTTATTTATTGATTGCCTAAACCGCTGTCAATGGTTTGTGCGTGCGAGGCGTAAGTCAGTGTTTTTATACACTGGAGGCTTCAGGTCCACAAATAATGGTGCCTGCCAGTTTAGTGTGATCCTTAAGGCAGCAAAACCACATGGCTGAAATCCAGTAGGAGGGGAAGAGTCCTCACAGCTTATCTAACAGCTCATATGGACTGCAGTTCCCAGCCTGCCTCAGGGTGCCGGGTGACCTCAAAAATCTTCAACCGCTATCCGTGCCTCTGGGTAACCCATTTGGACTATATGTTTACCGTTTCCTTGACAACATGGTAAACAAACTGAATTAGCATTCGGCCTGATGTGATTATGGGATGTAAAAACTTGAACAAAAGGATTGTGGTTGGCGCATTTTACATAAAATACTGTTAAAAAAAGATACAGGAGCCACATTAAAGAAATCCCCCAAAATAATTTCAGAGTAGGAAGCGGAACATGAATGTAGTTGGAGAAGTTGATTAAAGTTGGCATTTCAAGCTCTGTGATATACAACAAACCCAAGCACTTGATCCATGCTTTCATCCATACAAACACATGCAGGTCTGTGCACGCTCAGGCTTTTACAACTGCTAGCGCTCATTTTCCTGAAATGGAAGCTATCTGCAGCATTCAGATGTAGCGGTTTGCTACGTTAGCAGCCGAGGCCAGGCAGGCTGCGAACAAGCTGATCAAACAATGCAAATGAAGCTAGTCTTTTATTGTAGTGAGATATCTAATCACAGAAGCAAAAGGGTGCTTCCTACAAAGACACACCACTCTGTCTTCTTCATTTGTTAGTCATATTCAAAGTCCAAACCTCCATAATTCTCTATGACATCTGAAATGAACGGGCAAAATGGGGCTGAAACAAGGCTACATGGCTAAAGAGCTACCAGGGTTCTACCAAATGTCTTTTTTTTTTTTTTTTTTTAACAAACAAAGCTTTTAAAAGTCTGTCGTCATATTTTAGCCAAAATTCGCAATTTGATAAAAGTGATTTATTGCATTAACTTTTTAGAGATTAGATATTGGATTAGCTTTCTCTAATGGATAAATGTAATTTATCTTCCCTTTGTGTGCAGCAAGCAGGAGAGCAGTTTTTTAACCCTGGCGATCAAATATGGATTTGAGCAGAATAATAAATGTTTTTATGAAAGCATGTTGTGAATTTTGGAATTTATTACATCTATGTTTTTTCAATCATTTTGAATTCTGAACTTCTTCAGTTTTCAGTAATGTTTTGGATCATTACAGAAGGGAACAATCCTACGCAGCCAGCACTGGAATCTAATTCTACAAAAAGTATGATACTAACAATATTAGTGCAGCCTAATCTTTATCTACAGCTGTGCCGAAACACCAGGTTTAAACAGATTGAAAAGATATGCTGTGCAGCATTCATATGTTGATTTAGAATTTAAATGTCAGCTTTAGGTAAGAGGGTTCAGACCCACTGGCCAGCTATGTCCGGTCTTGTGAGGAGTTTGTATGTTCTTCCCATGTTAGCGTAGGTTTTCTTCGGGTTCGCCAGCTTACTCTCAAACCTATATTACGTGACACTATAATTTTTTTCATCAGGTCTGAACAAGGCTTTGTCTTAATGCTCTTAATTTCCATTCATCAGGAATGTCATTTCCGTCTCAAGAACCCAGAGTTCATATCTGTAAGGCTAATCAATGCTGACTGGCTGTTTGTGAAGACTATTTTGAAGCATAACTGTATGGAGACAATTCCAAGACAAATCTAAACTGGTTCCGATTTAAAATTTACTGACTGCCAAAAATGTTGCGCCTTTAGTCCGTTATACCAACAGTGTATTTCTTTCGCTTTTAGGGGGGACTGCACTTTGATCAAAGCTCTGTAACTAATAATATACGTTCATGTTTTCTCTGGAGTTGGGCGTGTCTGGTTTGTGGTGGAAAACACGCTTCCTTTCACAGAGCATCACTGTGTCTGAAAACCCCTGCTCGTCTGAAGCAGTGGGGTGTGTGCGTTACAGCCACACACCCTCACAACCAGTGTCTGTGTTAACAGCGTTCTGTCATCTTCAATGCGTCTTTAGAAACTGTCCTTGCACTTTAGGGTCAGGAAATTGCTACACAAACACGTAACATGGTTGAAGATATAAGCTTGGTGACTCAGTGAGATCTTGCGATGCTTGAATGTGTGTGTGCTCGCGTCCTCGTGCCTGTTTTGAGGCTATGAGTGAGTCACAAGAACACTCATCTATCTGTCAGGTTGTATAACAAGGTAATAAGTCGCAGACGGGAGTGGGTGACACATGCACAAACTCAGTTAGCCCTGTGAACGCTAAAGAGGGAGTGATCAAAATGGAGGGGTGGAGGAGTGAAGGGGCCACGCATGTGTAATCACGGACACACACACACACGCACACACACAAACCGCCTACTGTGCAGGAGGAGAGGCCTGTTTGCATAGTGGAACCAGGAGATGTTGTGGCCGGCTTGACCCTGTGAGACCTGGAGAGGTTGCAATGCATCATTCAGCAGGAACATTTCATCTGCATGTAAAATCTGGACAGAAATCTCATCAAAACACACACACATCACAAGAGAGGAGCTGTAGTTGGTGGAGGCACCATTGATGAAAAGAGCAGGAACACAACAGGCAGAGATGTCTACTATACAGTGGGAGAATCCATCATACAACAGAGCTCATATATCTTTGAACGAGAGCCCGTTCCCAGACTACTACATAAGGCAGCACAACCCAGGAAGCAGTGTCATGCCACATTATGAAAGCGGTTTTAAATCCTGACTGGTTATTTATCAACAAAATGATTAAAGATAGAGTTAAATGGAAAGAAAACCGCCAGGCATTGTAAATGATAACACTAAATCAAGACATGTCTGACAACTTTTAATAACACCACATTGATGTTCAAATTAATTTCTGGACTATCAGTCATTAAGGCAGCTTCCAACCAATGGTTTCCGCAGTCTCCTGGGGAAATGAAGAATTTTTCTGTCCACTTATCTGCCCTCCTAAATCTCCCACAATCCCCCCCCTGTGACTCTAGCATCTAATCAGGGATGGGACTCTCAGGGAAGAGGTGGGTGGGAATACAGAGAAAACAAACAACGCCTATATCAATTACTGAGGACAAATATAGAGGAGTAATGATAAAGTAGTTATCCCACAGAATAATGACAGAGAACATAGCCTGAATTCCTTTCCTGAAGCGGGAGGCTCTTCTCTACTGATGATGTTTACTCGAACAAGGCTTGTTTTAAACAAACAGAAAGAGGCATAATAAACAGGCTCTGAAGGGCCTTGCTCCTGCTGGCGCAGGGAGCAGAGGGAACATCGGAGGCAGGAAAGAGAAAAGCAGCCACTTTAGTCAAGACAAAGGTGATAGAAGCATGACACCTGTTGTCGCTGGTTAACACCTTAAATCAAAAGTGAAAGACTGAAAGTATGGAAAAGGTCACAGTGAGATTTCAGGACCGAGATGTTTACTGCTAATAATAATATTTGAATCGCCCCTCAAGGCACATTTTAAAGTACTTTGCTGTGATTAATATTTTGTTTACTATGGTTTTCTCAAATAAAAAGAAAAAAAAACCCCCTAAAACCAGGCTAGAAGCAGATCTGCTCTTTTCACTGAGAAGGTCTTGATTTGGCGTCTGCCCTGCTCACCACTGCTTGCACTATGCCCTTTCTGTTTTTTTCCAGCACTGGCACAGCGCTATTAGCAATAGGTTGTCATGTAAAAGTGCGGTGTGCATCTAGACGACTTAGCCGTACATATTTGAGCATCAGTCAGACTCAGATGAGTCTGTTGTACACCAAAATTGACGACTAGCAGTCGTATCAGAATGGTAAGTGTCTGTACCATTTTGTATTTGTTTAGATTGTTTTGTTAGCTTGTAACTGGCAGTAGTTGACACAGCGTTAATGGTTATGAAACATACAATAACATCTGCTACGATGTTACAGTGTGTTCACATGGGTCCAGTTTACATCCAAAAACTACACACCCTGCTATGTTTTTGAGTATGCTCTGTCCTGGAGGTGAGTTTGGGTGGAGCTATGCTGCCAATATGCTGTGGTCACTAAACCCCATACGCTGTAATGAATCATAAAGGTGTTGCCTGGTATCTCAGGGTACAAAGACCAACAGTGCAGTTAGGGACATTTCAATTAGGCACAGCCAAACAGGGTGGGGGGATTTGTTTTATGGTTTATAGTCAACACGGCGCCTACTAAGTAAATTCAACCCTTTTACAGTGACAAAAACAATAACTAGAGATCATCTTGTGATGGGATTACTCCAGCTGCAATATAGCAATCCGCTACTTAAAACAAATCTGAGCCAGGGGTGTGACGCAGGGGAGCTACAGGCCCTTCCCTATTTTCCGGCCCCCCTGCTTGGAGCATACCAGTTACAAAACTCAGCCTTCACTGTATCTCAACGACACACCAGTGAAGCTTCATGAGTCAGGGGCGTAAAGTGTGGTTGCCATCCCTACTTCCTACACCCCTACTCGGATCAAACCCATCTTGAACTCCTTAACTGTGATCTAAACTACACACCTGTAAAGTTTTGTGACTGCATCTTGCACGGTTGCAATCCTATTGCAGTGAGAAAATCTTTCCACAGACAGACAGACTTGGCAAAATACTCAAAAGAGCTGCGATAGTTGTCGCTACAATACGCGCCACCACATTTTGCCAAGTTGAAACACACACTCAGACTCACAACGTGAAAACAATTCCAATTGTCACAATGTTGTCGCGGCTGGTAATCGAGCACAAACAGGCCTTTTTCACAGGAGACAATTTGACTTGTTAAAGTAGAGAAAGCACAGGTGTAACTACTAAAAGTAATAAGGACTCAAATCCATTTAGCTGCTTTAGTTTCAGGGTCCTGGTGTTGTTTATGTGGTGTTGTTTATGCTGTCATGGTATGCTGGGGCACTTGAGCAGAACAGAGCCCTCATTAATGTTATTACTAACATCTGTGACTTTCACAATATGAAAACTATAATAATCTAATGCATGATTTTCAAGCTTACACATGAAGACAGATGCAAACAATCACCTGTGACCTAGCTGTACTCCAGAATCAGATCACCACATTTGGTTAACCTGGAAATTATTTGCATGTATGTAGGGTTCAGATCTAAAGAGATTTTTTCGTTTTTTCATTTCATGTTCTCAGGTTAAAATGCGACCTTTCAAAGAGTTGGGAATATTTCTGCTTGGGAGAAAAATATGTCTTGAATGGTGTGACCTAATTTCATGAATATATAAAGCCAGGGAAATAAAGAGTGACTTGAGGAAAACTTGGAAAGAGCGCCTCTAAGTTTTTTCAATCAGTCACACCCTGTCAGTGCTTGTTCTTAGCAAGCTGCAAACACCTGTAATTTCTGATAAGAGACATTAAATAATGGCTGTTTGAGGCTAGTAAACCTAGACAACACTCTAGCAGCCAAATCTGAATGGCTTCTAGAGTGTAATGCACCCCCGCTCCATGTACAAGAGGGGAAAAAAGTGCCAGTGATATTTTACTCCAGGCTTGAAACAAATGACTTGTTGCTGGTATTAATCATAAAAGGAGCCAAATCCTATAGAGAACAGCTGACCACAGGCCACCATGCTACTATAGAGTTTCCACTATGGTTGAGAATGACAATGCCAGCATGACGTCTTGATTTACTTTACTGGCAATAAAATGGCAGTTCAGGAAAAAATGCAAAAGAGCTTGTCAGAACATGAACCAACACCTTCTTTCTGCATTCCCTCTCAGAACATGCACTCACTCTCCAACTGTCTGTCTCTCTCTCACACACACACAGACAGACAGAGAAGGAGAGAAAATCATTATAAGTAATGGCAGAGGGGGATTCCATGGATTCCTGATGAGCCTTTAGTGTGTGAGTATGTGCTGAAGCGTGAGTGGACATGGTAGTTTTCAGTGTGTCTGCCTGTGTCACTGTAGAGGAACTTGAGGAATTTCCTTTGTTGATACCCCCCCCCTTCCCCACCGAGGAGGAGGAGGGAGGCACTTTCCCACACCACTATAGGCCTTTTCTCTGAGGGGGGAGCTGGAATAGTCACTGATAAACAGCAGAGGAGGGAGAGAGGGGGCCTTAGTTAGGTTGCAACATGATTACACACACACACACACACACATTTGGAGAGTCCTATTTCCGTCTGTGGACAGATTAAACACTGCTGTCAGAGTCTTTAGGATGCGGGCTGAACCAGTTGAGTACAGACACATGAAACGTGCACAATGACATACACAATATGATGAGTTAGGGACAACTTACGCATTGCAGTATGGTTTCTTCTCAAAGCCTTTGTAATTCTTCATGTTTAGAGTCATTTTGCAGACCTCGCAGCTGAAGCATCCTTTATGCCAGTACTGTCAGAAACAAAGAGACAGAGAAGACACAAAATGTTGAGAAGAGACAGTTTTGAGACATTTGTTTTGCTTTACCCGAGATCCAAAAGGACCACATGTACAAAAAAAATAAATCATCCATACACCAACTAGCACAGAAAAGCTAATTGAATGAGTAAAACCAGAACTACTTTCTATTCCCTGGAGGTCTCTCGGGGACAGGAGCTGGATACAGACTGAAAGAATAGCAACTGTGTGAAAGAAAGTGAAGCAATGTGGAATCACAGTTGTTTGTGTATGCTGTGACTTAGCTGTTACAGAGAAACTAACATCCCCTTTTGCTAGCAATTCTATGATTTCTATTTATAAGTTGATAGGGCTAGCTGCACTGGTGTGAGAGGGAAGAAAGGCGCTGTAAACTTTGTGGCTGTAGAGTATGTGTCAGCATTTTCACACCTTTATAAATACTTTGAGCTCAGATGTGCAAAATGATTCCTCTTTGTTTTCTACATATACAACAACAGAGGTTGGTGCTGCGGAGACAGCACTTTGGCCTGAAATCCACCTTTTGGACTCTGTTTCTGTCTGTCTGCTCATCTCTGCAGGCCTGCATGTTTCAGTTCCTCCTCTATCCATCTTTATAAGAGGCCGTGCCTCTATCTTCCTCACCACCCTCTCTCCCTCCCACCCACCCGCCCGCCCTCTCGCCTCCTTTCCTTTTCTCTCCTGGCAATGAGCTGATCTGCGGCCTGAGGGTTCAAAGAGGGATCGAGGGAGGGAGGATTGGAGAGAACTGGAAGGAGGGAGGAAACATGAAAGGAAGGAGCTGGAGAGACCAAGAGGAAGGGAGGGGTGGGCAAGCGAAAGAGAAAATGCCAGAGAGTGAAGCAATGATCTGGCTGCTCCCGCTATCGTCAAGGGAAGGGAGAAAGGAGTGAAAAGACACAGAGAGAGAAGGAAAGAGGGAGTCCTTATTAACATGGCCTCAGGGCGCTCTGTCATCCCTCTCCATTCTTTTTCCCACTCTTGATCACTTTCTACACCAATAGCCTACACACAAAACACTAATCCAAACAAACAGAGCAGCAAAGATGATTTAAAACAGAGGATAAAACTGCACATCAAAGAATAACATCATCACTTTTTCAATATTTCACTCACACACGCACAATGCATGTTTGATTCCACGGGGTCTTCTCAGGATAACACGCAGGCCTTACTGACAGAAAAATCCATCATATTTCCTGCGTGCAGTGATACAGTTTGATAATAAGCATGTGTAACAGCACTGATAAACAGCTGGCAATAAATCACCAGGATGTTGACGTTTACTGGCTGTGAAAGCTGCAGATGGACAGTAGACACAATTATGGCAGTGCTATGTATGGAAACATGACTAAACACACAACACAATGGGCATTTCACTTCCTCCCATTGTTGAGCAAGAATACGGCTTCAGGCTGGTTTTAAGAACAGTCTTGTCTGTTCTGTCTGGATGTAACAGACCACCCAGGGTGGTGTGCAATGACAACAGGCAAAGTGTATATGTGTGTTTGACATGGGTGTTTGTTGCTGTAGGCCAGCAATATTGTACTGAGACATACAAAAGAGGAGGCTCACAGTGGAAACCGAGCCTGGGCTCTGCTCAGTGGAGCTGTGATCCACAGCCAAACACACTGGGCCAAGCATTCGAATGCAAACTCCTTATCCCTCTACAACCCAATCGGGGCCTAAGGGAGTTGCAGATGGACACATCATGTTACTCTTTCCACTGCTCTCCCTCTCCATTGTTCTGGCTTGTACTGCAATGGCAAATCCCTTTACAAACAACAGCACAGTGCAGGCAGATTCCATTTCCTCTAGCTTCAGCTGATTTGCAGCTGTGGTGGCTGCCATCTTTGCATGCATACCGTCTGGTTCATCTACTTGTAGTGCAGCAGCCCAGTATGATATTCTCAACAGAGAATGTTATCCTGTTCTCATTTCCCCAAATCTATGATAATGGTAGAGCAGGGATAAGCTGACAGAGTACAATGCTAATAGAGAGGTGTGAATGCAAATGCTGTTAAGGGAAAGGTGAGCCTATCAGCTGAGCATGGACTTTGACACTCCTGTTGTTTCCCTAAATAAATATTGACCTTGGGTTTATTCCAGAGTACAAGTCCGCTGAACTAAATTGTTTACCAAACTATTCCTAAGCCCAACCCAACACACATTCTACCAAGACAAAACTCTGCACCTTCAAATGGTTTACATGGCCCTTTCAGGTGAACCAAGGTCTGGCTCAAACTTAATAGCCTCTTAGATGAAGCAACAACAAGCAGACAGCTCTGAACACAGGTGCACAAATGCACTCAGGCCACAAGTGGAGGTCACCAGGGCAGTATGTATCCACATTTGCAGCATGGTGTGAATACTGAAATGTAAATACATCACTGACACATTAAAGAAGGACAACCTGGTGAACTTTAACTTTTATTCAGTATGCATTAAGTTGCTGCAGGCTCTCGCTGTATGGCTGAGCACACACTTTTATTTTTTTCTGCTGAGCGGTGGTTGCAGCTTCTCACGGATAAAATCAAATGTGCACAGGGAGGCGTAATATAATCAAAAGTGGTCAGTCGGGGAAAAATTTGAGACGTATTCTAATGCCACTTGTGAACTACCACCTATCTCATCTGAACCTAGACATGAATGGAATATACAGAATCTGGTAGGAATATATTACATCTGGGACTTATGTTAAGTCTATGATCAAGACGGATGGGTGCCAAACAGGAAGGAAGGGAAAAACAGATGCGGGGGTGAGAAACATCCCAAATGTATGTTAGAGAGGCCATCCAGCACTTAGCCTTGTCCAGCTCCAGGAAAACCTAGCTCTTGGGTGCCGAGGCAGGATCTGGCAGTCAGCTGGAAAATGAGGACACTGCAGAGACGGAGCCCTAGAAATAAAACACCAATAAAAAAAACAGCACTGTCTCCCTGCATTAGTGCAGCTCAAGGGCACATGTGTACGTGTGTGTCTATATGTATGTGTGAGTGTACTTGTGTGTAGTTCTGTATGTAGGTTATATGTCTCAGTGAATGATGCATGTGTGTCAAATGGGATTCAAGACTCCAGTCAAGAGCAAAAATGCTCAGTCAGCCTCGCAGCTCCTTCTTGGTGAGAACCAAATACAAGTTGGCCTGGACAAAAACCCTGCAGCTATGTGGGAGGCCAACAACAACTTCAGACACCATGTATGCACACACATCACACACAGAGGGAGGGCTAGTGAGAGTCTGACCAAGAGCATGCACTCACATCCAAACTGCAGCTAGATCAAAACGCTGCGGGCCTCTTGTGTCAACCACTTCCTACATCAGTATTAGTGTGTAATCTAAAGAGGGCACATTTCTCACTTCATACAGCCCACTAACCACAGCAACACATATACCAAACCATTACTGTAATTTTAATAAAAAAACACTGGTTAGGAACATTGTTTAAGTACCGAGTGGCTTATAGAGCGCGCAAATTTACCACGACTTAGCTGCTGATATTGTCTATACTGATGAGATGAAAATTTCTGACAATATAATATTAATTTTCCATAACAACAAAACACCTACTTAATCTATAGACCGAGCTAAGGGGATTCTTGCAATGCAGTCTTTTGGTAAGTCACCAAATTAAGCAGCAGAGGAATTTAGCGACTTATAACACTAGAGGACAGGGACCCCAGGGACCCTGATAAAATGTCTCATAAATCAGTAACAATTAACTCCAGTTTAAACCACTTTGTTTCATGCTTTTTGAGGCTGATTAGCCCTGCAGTTTAAAAGACGCTGTGATGGCTCTTTGACTCAGACGTTTATTTTAAACCATAAGTGGCTAAATTAATCAGAGACACCATCATACACACACATGATGGGGCATTACAGCAGCTTAATCTGTGTATATGTGAAAGATTATTCTTGCGTAAGATGGAACATGCCCGAAGACAAAGTGCCCACATCTGGCTGCTGCTAATAAAAGAAACTAACTCATCAAAGCACACTGGATAATTATTAGCCTACCTGGTGCCATTAGTTTTTATCCAATCCAAGGGCTTTGATACTGGCCAGCAGGCAGACGGTGACTTGAACAGACATACTATGCTAAAGTAGAGTGTGCACTTAACACACTTTCCAAACCACTCCAGACTATGATGTGCACTCAGTAACATACACATTTTGCCGCCCCAGCAACGAGACATTAATAAAAACACAAAAAACCCAGTGCAAACGATGGGAGATGAGCACATTGAGGGTGAAATGCCAAAACACTTCTGCCTTGTCAGAGATCATCTGTATAAATTCACTTTACAAAATCCTGTTGTATGGCTTGTATTAGATAGAACTGTCTCTTTGCCTTCCTTTCTAGGATTTTTATTTCAAGCCAGAGCAACAAAGAGAGTCCAGATTTTTCTGTGCTGGTACAAATAGAGCTGTTATACATTGATGGAGCAAACAGAACATGTGCACTAGTTCCTTTTTCTGATAAACACACAAAGGAGAAGTACCTGGCCACTCACTGTGGAGTCAACATCTCAGGTGATTTTGAGTGTCATGTGGGTTTGTGGCTGTGACTCAGCAAAGGGAGGTGACTGGTGGTGGCTGGACAGATTCCTTACCTCTTGTGGCATTTGGGCAACATGAATCAGCTCTCGGAATAATCTGTCTAAATATAGGCAAGGCGGTAGACAAATTCCTCTAAAAGTGGAGTCACAGGAAATGTGTTCACACTGGAAGATCTGAGAACAAATCCTCCTTATTTAAATCAGAACCACTCCACAACAGGACTGGTTATTAAATTATTATATTTGCAAAATACTGAAATATAAACAGTAAGGAACTCAGGGATAATATGTTGGACCCTGTTCTATGAGACAGAAAGCTCATAGAAACTGTTAGATTTTTAGATTTGATTTGACATGACTAAGGCTATATCCACACGAAGACTTGTCTTTTTGAAACCGCCAAATAAAATGATTGGATTGCAATAGCGTTCTGTAAACATGGCACTGACTGCAGTATATATGCCAGCCAGGAGATGGTGCGCCACTAAAAACCGGAGCATACAGCTCTGAACCTGAGAAGAAGACGCGGAGCTCTCCGCGGTAGATCCAAGAGCATGTAGCGTAAATAGCTGTCTATTTGGCCAGGACCAAAAACGGACCAAAAACGGAAATCCATCCCCTTCCATTCCCTACCCAGCATGTTGCTCTGTACATGAGACTAATGTAGCAGTACCGAAAAAGATGGCGGACAGCGAGAGACTACGATGTGCTGCTGTGGCTAAACAGATGCCGAGCAAGGTATTGCAAGGATTTAAAAGTTTTCAGACCACATATATGTCCGTAAACTATACGTATGCACTGCGCTCTACATCACCTCCTCTCTTTGGTTCGCTGGATACTCCAGTTGCATTTCCCACTGTAAGCGAACCGCACCAGGGTTCACTTGCAAGTGAATCGAGACCCCAGTTTTCAAGCGGACCAGGGTTTGCTCCTTTGGTCCGTACTAGAGTCCGAATGAGCGTTCACACCACTCCAAATGAACCAAACTATCCGTGGAAGCGGACCAGGGTTTGTTTAAAGCGTACCAAATAGTGCCAGTGTGAATGCACTCTAAGCATGCTCATAGATTGCATAAAAATAATTGACACTGCAAATGTGACGTCAACTATTGTTTTGTGGACTCTCATTCTGAACAGGGCCCCAGGAAGTGCGCAGTGTAATTATGTCACTTCATGCTATGTGGCCCAAAAGGAGTTTTTCCCATTGACTTTCATGCCAAAAGAGAAGATACCTTTTTTTTGTGCGTCACAACCAGAGATGTAGTGGTAGTTAATAAGGTGGGTGTACAACTACGTAGATGAGTAGGTTACAGTGGAGGAAGTGATATACACTCCTATATATTCTAAGGGATTTTTGGCTGATATTTGGTGGGTATATTGTAGACGGCCAGAAAAAAAGATGGGTTTACTCCGTATACCTGCGTATACCCTCAACTACACCACTGGTCACAACCCCTGAGAAATGACTTGTTTCACTACCAGAATTTGATCCTTTGGTTCAATAACATTTGGAGAGTCTAGAAGGATCACACAATTGGACCTTTTTCATCACATTCAAGTTAGTGGAGCGCTCAACCAGGCCTGGCCAGTGGAAGTCTCTTGTGCATCTGCTGTATGGGACACATAGTGCAGAAGCAGTGCCACTTATCAGGGTTACTTACAACAGTTGAGCTTTTTTGGCTTAATGCACCCCTGAGCTACTTTCATAGGAATGACTGGGGCCCCGCCTTTAATAGACTCTGGTGATGCTTCTGTCATGCAAAGTGGAAACACCCTTAATTATGTGTAAATTTAAGCCTTACTAAAATGTAAACAGGCGAGTTATATAAAAATTCACACCCCCCTACAGCTGTCACTATTGGGGAAATTAGCTATAGAGACCTAAACTGTTTTTTGTGCTAGGCTGTTAACAAGTTCATTTCTGCTTTTCAGTTTCAACATGGAGGGCTATGGGGATTGATTCCCTTTTGGAGCCAGCCGCCAGTGGTCATTCAAGGTACTGTAGTTTTTGGCACTTCTCTGCTGGCTTTATTTTTCAGCCCTGGAGGCTGCTGCTCGAGCATGATGCTTACATCATACTTCTTCATGCCATAAAGACTGTACAGAGCTGCATAACTTGCATACTGTACTCTTCTGACCTTTAACCCCCCATTTTCCAGCAATTTCCTGGGATTGAGAGGCAGCAGTACAATTGAGGCTCACATCTTAACCAGAAAGCCCACACTGACGCCAAATAATACAGCAACCGATTTGTTAGCTAAATAAAAATGGACCCCAGGCAGTCGTAACTGTGACAGCTACAGTACAGTACTACAGTATGTGTCAGATACATCAGCGTCTTGTGAAGCAAATGGTGTTTGAAATCTGATTACTACACACACTTTTGTTAATGCCAACTGTGTCTGAATTTTTGAGATCATGTGAACCAAGTAGCGCAGCCACTTTTTTCTACTACCTACCCAACTAAAGGCTTTTTTTTATTTTAAATTTTATATAAAACGCGTGATCAAATTCCTTCCTGCAATTGATTATTCTGTGAGTATAACACCAGGGAACAAAAGCAAGATTGCAGAATCACTGAAACACAAGTGTATTTCTTTCTGTCTGCATTGTAAAAGCCTTCACCGGCATGCCGATATGAGGGAAATAATCTCTCAGCTGGCTTTTGCCCATCCATATCTCTTTTGATTCTTCCTCCGGTGATGGACTATTTTGTTTTGAGTGAAGCTGTGTCTTATCTATGATACTTGGTGCCATGTGGGAGATCATTTGTTGCATAAAAGCTGTTTCTGAAACAAGCAAGCAGGTCTAGTCTCCAAAGAAGTCTTGCCAATATCGTGTATAAACACTTATCAAGATGTTTTGACATTGCTAACATACTCAAGAGCCAAAACATATATTCAAGAGCCAGTAGTGATGTTTGTGCTTCATACTTACTTATTAAAGGATGAGCTGTCAGAACAAGTCAGCTTCTCTGAATATTTATAGGCTTTAAAATACTAGATTCACTGAAATAGTAGCCAATTTACTACCCAAGAACCTGTTACACCACTTCATATTCTACGGCATAGTGGCACAGTTAAATATTAATAAATCTTGTGAAGAGATGTAGGAGGACTGTAGCTCTTCACCTGCAGGTAGGAACAGGCTCTGTGATTTAGACATACAATATGCAGACAGCTCGTAGAGATAGTGTGTACACAGACACTCCAGCAGAGTCGAGTGTTTCAGTGAGAGATTAGCTTTAACCACTCTCCACAAATCGCTCAATTTATCTTGAAAATACACACTTCCTGAGTGCTGGAAATGGCGAGTAATCTTAAAGTGACACGTACATAAATCATTTCACACCCCCAGACGTTGCACAGTAACCTAAATATGACCAGTTTTACTGGCGAGGTTTGCATATTAGGCAGTGGTAAACACAGCTACTGTGTTGCACTTCCTTGTTGCAATTTTTTGGCTTAAGTTCAACAGCTTCAACGGCTGAAAAAGCTGACATGATAGATACGAGCCTGATATTTGAGTCAAATTAGAAAGTACTCTCTATCAACAAGTATTTTAAGTACTAAAGAGAAGCCAAATAACAAGGCAAAACCGTCACCGACAAGAGCCTCAACCAAAATTCACTTCCTGTCTTTACATGTGCTCGGCTGCCCTCCCTCTGCAGGGCCCAGCCCTGCCATACTGGAATGCAGCTGACAGACAAACAAGCCTCTGTGGCTCAGCCTCTCCACACCACAGAGGGATACTATTGAAGAAGTCTGTCAGGTAAAGGTATTCATCGGTGGCTGAGAATACCAATGGAAGAATTGGCAGAGCCCTTGACTCCTCTGCCTTCCTTCACCTGAGCTAGCCTAGCACACGGAAAATTCCCCAGCCAATGTGGCCTCGGCTGCTTTAAACAAACGAGAAGGGCATTGTGTGTGTGCTTGCCATGGAGAAGGGAAAAGGGAGGTTGTTTTGGCGTGTCTGAAGGGGTGAGCGCTGATGCGGAATGGCAGCAAAGACAGACGGCAGGCTACTCTCCTGTGCTCGGTTCAGAGCAGGGAGACGGCACAGCAGGCCTCTGACAGAGCACGTTTTATGGGAGTGTCTGTCTGCTGGAATGCACTCTGCTTCAGGCCAGATATCAAACACATTCAGGCTGTACTTTTGGCAATTTGGTTCTCATCAATACCAGCCGTCTAACATGCTAACATGACTCGGATTTTTTGGAGGGTTGTGCATGAAGAGGGGGTTCTGGGATAAATCAATTCCAGTCCGGAGCACTTTAGGAAAACATTAGTCATGGTGCATTCAGGAACACATCCATGCAGAGAGCAATAATGCATCCAATCAAGAGCTGATGTTACTTGAGATAATGTGCCCTGTGTGCTCTTTCCCCACCTTCCTTTCTGACTCTATCAACCCCAACAGATAGGCATGTCTCAACAGGGATTGATTTTCAATAGCCATTCAGACGTCCATTAGACAGATTATCCACTTGCCTCAAGCTCTGCTTTGTTAAAATACATAAACACTGCTACTCATGTGCTAAACATTTCAGACCCCACCCACCTCGTAAAATGAGAGTTGTGTGTCTCTTCTTGTTGCAAAGTTTATCTGAGTGCAGCAACATGCAATAGATGCCACACATGATCACCTTTACCTTCTCATAGATAAAGAGGTGACAGGACCAAGATGTGCTGCACCAGTGTTACCTTAAATTGCTGCACACGTGTCAATTAGTGACCTGGGCAGAGCCACTGTGGGTAAAATTGATGAGATTAGCACCTTGGCTCAGATTAGGCTACTGCTTTTGACTGAAAACTAATCGAGGCGGCTCCACTGATGATCCCTGACTTGGATTAGCCGATGAATTGGACACAGACATGTCCAGATCAGTCCACGCTGCCCACGAAAGGCTTGGTTAGGGGACTGTATTATTCACACCGAGGTCTCACATCGTTTAGTATTTCAGTGGTAGATCCCTCAGTCACAGAATACGTGTTTCGAGAAGCTTAGAGACCTTAGCTAACGTTATCAATCAGTTTTCTTCAAAGCAGTGGTGCCAGCCAGGCCCAAACCAGGAACAGTGAGGCGCTGGTTTAGGCTGAATCAATATCGTAGCCTTAAGTCATTGTCTCGACGAAAAATAAAACACAAATTCTGCTTTCTTAGAGTAAGTATAGCCACAGGGTAAGGTGTAATTTCGTTTCTGGTCCGCGCTCTGGTGCCACCGCCTTCCAGACGTTAAGCTAGCCGTTAGCTTGCCTCGCTAGCGACATACCTGTCCTGCTGGGGTGTTCAATTCATTCACAAAAATATGTGAAAGGTGTCATTTTGAGAGGGCAGAAATCAGTGCAGTCAGGGTACAACAGGGGGGAAGGCGAATAAAGAGTGTTTTAAGAGAATACTAGGAAGTAAGGCGGTTTTCTCATGTTCTTACCTTGTCCAGACAATTCACTTTTTCCGTGGGGTAAACGACTAGATTACATCTGCTACACAACGGATTCATGTTGGAGGAATGCTCTTCTAGCTAGTTAGCACGGAAACCGCCGATGAAACTGCTTGTAGCTCGGTGCCGTCGAGTCCTCACTTCAAAAACGAGCTATAGTGTACGGTTATGATCAGAAAGAGACCGACACTAATCTAGTTGTATGTAGCAAATCCAGGAGGTTGTTGTTGTCGTTGTAGCCGCACAGCTGGCTGTCAGTCCACTAACCAGACACGGAAAGCGCGCTCCCGCGTCCCCCCCTCACTCCCTCCCTCGACTGCGCGTGTCCGAGCAGAAAGGGAAGAGGCAGTGTGGGAGGTTCAATTTTTTACTTGGAAGCAAGATTTGATCACTAAATTAGAGGAACTACAACATCTATAAATTGTGCATATTCAACCGAGACTCGAGCACTAGTGTTTTGCAACACAGTCCCAGTCTTGTGCAACTGTAGAGAAATCCAGGTCGACCCTTGTGCATGTCCAACACAAGTGTCCTCCTCCCATCTGTGCTCGCATAGCAAACTCATGCGATCATCCTTATTGTTGCAGGTTTTTGGGGCTTTACCAATCCAATGATCTCAAATCACATTTTTACACATCTGCCACGTTCACTGCATGTCCTACTTGATGTCCATGTGATACATTTGCTTAGGAGGACACCTGCTGACAAAAGAGCTGTACTGCCTGCCCCCATAAATTGGCCTACATAACGTATTTTGGGGTGATTTTCACCCCTTTCCTATACGACTAGGAAGTCATTACAGTATATACTGGGGGAGACATAATCCCCCAGATATGCTTGAAATGTTACCCCCAAATATATGGATATGGAAGAGGTCACCCCATCAACCAGACTCCATACAGGGAGGTGATGCACATCTACAAATATCTGGGGGTCCTCTTGGATGATATGCTGGACTTGTCCTCTAATACTGACGCCCTCTACAGGAAGGGGCAGAGCTGCCTGTTCTTCCTGCAGATACTGAGGTCCTTAAATGTTTGTGTGGAGATGTTGACCATGTCTATCACACAGTGGTGGTCGGTGCTCCTCTCTGCGCTGCAGTGTGTTGGGGAAGCAGCTTGATAGACAAAAACACCAAGCGTTTGGACAAGCTGGTTAAAAAGCTGGCTCAGTGCTCAGCAGGAGACTGGACCCACTAAGAACTGTGGTGGAGAGGGGCACACTGAACAAACTGAAAGCTATAATGGACAATAGCAGACACCCTCTCCACAGCCTCGTAGAGTGACAGAGGAGCAGCTGCAGCAATCGGCTCATCTCACTGCGTTGCAGAACAGAGCGTTTCAGGAGATCCTTTGTCCCCACAGCAATAAGACTGTTTAACACCTCCTGAATCCAGCCACACACACTTACACACATCATATTAGCCACAACTGGACTGGACAATTTGATTTTGATTTAATTTCTTTTTATGCACTTATTTTAATTTATTTTATTTTGTGTCTATTTTAATACCACTGTGGTGTTGTTGTTGAAGGGAAGTGTGGTTGTTGTTCTTCGTCTTTTATGAGCTGCTGGACAGCTGAATTTCCCTTCTGGGATGAATATAGCTCTTCTTATTCTTCTATTCTGTTATTAATATTAAGAAAAAATAGCTATGCTACAACAGGCAACTATTAGAATCATTATTAATGGCTCTAATATTACAGTGTACTGCAGTTCTGGTCTGTGCAAGTGGTGTTGCTCTACTCCAGGAGTTGTTGCCCACTGCTTTGGGTAGGCACAGTCACCGTCAAACACTGTGCTGTCCTTATTTCATTACTACTTCAAATATATTGAAAAGTGGAAATGTAATATGAGTGTTATGTAGGCTATTTCACTGTTGATAGTTCTGGTAAAGTGTTAGTATATCATAAAAGATGCCATAAAAAGTCGCAGTGTGTGTGCATTTTTCCTGTGCAGCCCTCCCTCATATGGTGGCGCCCTAGAATAGCACTCAGTCATCAAAACTTTGAGAACTCTTAATCTAAGATTTTTGTTTCAAAATGCTCTAAAGTGGTAATCTTAGCTGTAGAGTTTCAAAAAAATTGTCTCTTGAGGGGAATTCCTCCCAGATTCACATCAAGAGTCCCAGTAATTGTAGATTTTAAATGGACCTCCCAATGTTAAATAGGTGATTATGGCCCTGATGAAGGCTTCAGCAGCAAGTAATGCTGAATAAGCAACAAAAAGACATAAGACTTGCAAGCTGGAGCACTTATTATTAACTGTGCAATGTGCTCTTGCAAAACAAAAGGTGGATCTTCAAAGAATCAACTTTGCCATCAAAAGCAAGAGGAACTGAAACTGAGGCACACCTAGATCTTTATTCTTTTCATGTAAAACAGCATAGTTTATGTATTTTATCAAAGGCTGGCAGCCTTGTGGCATGCATTGCACAATTGACTACAGTCAAATTACATAAAGTTTTTAAGGAAGGGTGGAATGAAAACACATTTCATCGCGGCAGAGATATACATTTCTAACCAAACTGCTCAATATCATATAACATTCAGCTATTATCTACACAGACTGTTGCAACGTGTTATCTTTTAGCAATGGAGTCCTGAACATCTTAAAAAATGAATTTAAAAGATAAACTTTGGACAAATGTTTATGTTTTTGTAGAAATCAGTTCAATGCAAATATTTATCCATGTTTCCATCTGTTATTTCAACATGGCCCAGCTTCAACAATGCTGTCTTTTTCATGACCTTCTCCTTCCACTTCTGTGTAACCAGGTTGTTTCTTCTGAAACTTCAAAGATGGCCAGTAGCTCTTGCGTCGCTGGAAAAAAAAAGTATTATATGGACATGTAATCTAATTTAAGAACATCTGGCTTTTGTCAGGGCAGGTGTAGGACACAGTTAGTGCTCACCTGGATGAGGTAAAGTGGTGATGCAGCAGTAGGATGGTAGTTGATGTAAAGAGCTACCAGTATCAGAGCCAAAAGTAGCACCAGTGCAGCTGCTATACCGGCTATCACTCCTGTGTTAGCGAGCCCGGCATTCTTGGTTGAAGAATCTGTCCTCACATCTACATTGAAGATGGAGCCCCATAATTAAATCCCTTCAAAAGACTTACCTATAAATGGCTCTCACATGTTTTAACTCACCGTTGCCAGTGTTAAATATATGATGTTTGGTCTCATCTGAAAGAAGACAGAGAGCAGTCATTTTCAGACTCATTTAAAGGCAGAAACTATCTTAAACGAGTGACAAAATGTTGTGAAATACCACATACATATTAGTTATGTGTATTGTTCTGACGCTAAAAATAGCCTGGCCTCACCATCACTGTCACAGCTTTTTTGCGGAGGAGTCAATGAGGTCACATCCTCCATCTCTGGTGTGATAGAGGAACCAGTGGAGCTGTCACCCCTTGAGTAATCCTCACAGGTTGCATTTTCACTCTGCTCATATACAATGTAATAAATGCATGAGTCTCAAAAAGGACAAAAAAGCAAATACTTATTATTAATGTCCAACAATACCTCTTCTGAACAGGCATAGTCCAACCATTCTTGTCTGTGTCTATCCATGCCATCTGAACACCTGAAACACACAAGATATGTATTTATAAGGGTTACACATTAAAGTGAAAGTTCACCCTCAAATGAAAAACACATATTTTTCCTCTTATCTGCAGTGTTATTTATCAGTCTAGATTGTTTTGGTGTGAGTTGCTGAGTGCTGGAAATACTGTACTGTAGAGATGTCTGCCTTCCCTCAAATGTTATGGAAGTAAATGGCGCTTGGTTTGTGGAGCTCAAAGCGCCAAAATAAATAATAAGTCCGTTTGAAAAACTCAACAGCAATGTCTCTTTCCAGAAATCATGACCCAGTTACTCAAGATAATCTACAAACCTTGTTGTGAGCAGTTTCATGTAGGAACTATTTTCTTCTTTTAAACTACAACTGCTAACTGTATTACTGGGCAGAGAGAAGCATGCATCTACTGCTAGCTCACCTAGCACCTCTGAGCTACCTAACGTTACAGCTCAGCTGAGGAGGACACCGTTAATGTTTACATCTCACGCTGTCACAAGCTTCTCATTCATGAGTAGATGCACACTTCCTTCTAAAGGGTGACACAGTTCTGACACAGGGTGAACTGTTCCTTTAACATTTGGGCTAGCATAACATCCCACTCACCTCTGGAGTACATGGCACCAGCTACAACCAGAGGTTTGGTTGGATGAGAGGCAGAGCTCACAGCTGTCATGCTGCAGGCAGGCTTAACAGAGGGAGAGAGACGAGCAAGAAAACAGAGGTTGTATTGTTTGAGTGCAGCGAAACACACTGAATTGCTGAAACTAAACATTTAATGATGACAGATAAGGATCTTACTGGGCAGTGGAGTGAACTCAACAGCAGAGTAGCTGGTGATCTTTGTAGTGTCTATCTCAACCCGATGGTACTCATAAATCGTCTGCTGTTGGGCATCTGAATCAGAAACAGAATCAGGTTTATTGCCAAGAAAGTTTGTTACATACAAGGGATTTGCCTCATGACTTGTTGCATAAAAGTAAACATAGCACAAAAAGAAGGAAGAGGAAAAACAAGTACATTAAATTCAAGAATCATACATATACAATAGAAACATTTACAATAAAAATATGAAAAGAAAATATGTATAACAAAGGTAAAATATATCTGTTTTTAAAATGCAAAGAGCTGCTCAGTACTGAAACTAAGAGGATGGAGTTCACAGTCTAAAGTTGAAAGAATATGTGCTATGTACAGAGATAATAATACCTGAAGGTTTTCTTAAGATTCTTTAAAGACTCACTGTGTTATTCATAAGTGGACAGGCATAAACAATATTGCTGACCTGGTGATTCAGGAGAAGTTGGCGTGACCATGAAGGCATCAGACAAACCGGCCTTCACCGGATGCTCAGCTGAACCAATCACATCTAGTGATAGAGGTATCTGATAAAAAGACAAATAGAGGAATCACTTCTGTGTGCAGCAACAAGAAAGAGAAAAAGTAGTGGAGCACAGATTACATGTGTGTCTCACATCTCGGTAGCTGAACGTGATGGCTCCTGTTTTGTAAAGCGCAGCCTGAAATGTGAAGGCTCCCTCTGACTCTTTTCCTGAAAGTCTGACCCGCTCCCACTGGACCACGAACACCTCACCTGAAGACAGTGAATGTCAAACAGGAGTCAGACAAGTAGTCAGACAATGGTGTTCAAATATCAGGGGCCGTCTCACCATTATCCAGGTACTGCACAGTGGATTCTTTGGAGTGGCTGGGGTCAAAATTAGCCATTAGAGGCGCGATGTACTGTGTTGCGGTCAGCATACGGTGAGTAATGTCCCCTGTGAAGATAAACCCTGAAAATGGCCAGATGGGAAAAATATGTAAGACTTGAGTATGACTTGCAAAAACACTTCTCTGCTCTGAACATATGCAGGAAAGGTCACTTGAACATCTGTTATAAAATCAAAAAGTACCTCCTGTTGCTATGGTAATCTGCCTCAGGTAATGTCCATAGAAAGGAAAGTCAAACGTCAGAGCAACCCTCTGCAAAGATAGTGGATGGAAACAGACAGAATAAGAATTAGACACAGAGTTTATGCTTTGAGTTGTTTTTCTAAGCATCATAAGCATTTTGTTTCACCTGTTGAAAGGTAATTTTGATACATTTTACACCACTCTTGCTCACTTAGTAACTAAACCACTTGTATTTTCAGCATTTAAGGATTACAGAAACAGGACATATTTTTCCTCTTAGCTGTAATGTTATTTATCAGTCTTAATTATTTTGGTGTGAGTTAATGAATGTTAGTGATATTGGCCATAGAGATGTCTGACTTCTTTTGAATATATTTGGACTAAATGGCAGTCAGCTTGTGGTGCTAAAACCCTTTTGACAGTTTTTATCGTTTGTAGTTTTTACCCTTAAATGCATTTACGGAATGTCTGTCTTTATTGGTAGTGGTGGAGTGCATCATTTTCCCACTCAACTCAAACTGCCTTCCCACACATGACAACTCACAGCAGCTAATGCAGTGTTGGTACTATTGTCTCATTGATATTGACTTCACTGTTCACTATGCTACAGAGCAAATACAGTCCATCAGTGACCATGTGTTGCCTCAGAATATAGCCATCTATCTAACACCCACCACCTGTATATCTTATTCTTGTTCTCCATTTGAAAATGAGGGGGCACCCGGATTTGAACCGGGGACCTCTTGATCTGCAGTCAAATGCTCTACCACTGAGCTATACCCCCTTGTCCACAACAGCATATTTTATCATTACATATTGTTTATACAAGGATAAGTGCTTGTGTACACTAGCAGGCCCCGCCTCGCCCTTCACAAGCAGCCTATCTGTGATTAACAGTGTTCTCAGCATGCAGTCTGATGTAACTATATTGCAATGATCTACTGTGGTTTAAACATAGACACAACTTGGCTGTGTAGGAGCGGGTCATTGAGGTTACTGGGTGTTAACTTATCAAAAGTGATACTCTGCTAAATGACTAAGATCCACAGCATTATGATTCACCCTCATAATCACATTATCAGTCTTAAGATCAGTAGAACAAATGAAAAAACTGACCCGGCTGTAACCAATAATAAAGGCGATAACCCTTGACGGCAGCTTTAGCTGTATCAAAATATACCAAAAACACCTGTCTTGTAATTTCCCAAACTGCGAGCACATTTTTCTTGTTAGCTTCATCCATTTATAATCTGATGTTGATTCTCCAACTATGTAACCCGGATTATATGTTTCTATGAAGCCAAAGTACTCTGTTTCCACTTGGAGAATCTTAAGTTTTGTCCATCAGCTTTTTCTTAGTGTACAGGAGTTTTCCTTCCCTGTGCCTGATCCGTCACATCTTTCCATATTAAAGCGAGCTGTATGTATTACACAGGTGCCAGGTGTTGGACAATAGAGGTCAAATCTGGGACGGCGCTGACAGCCTCTGGCAGGCCGTGGCCTGTAGCTCTTGGCATGTACCAACATTTCCCAGTCCCTTAGCTCCCCGAGCAGTGTTACCTTATGTTTCAGACTGAACTCTGTCCTGGCGTGCTCTCACATAATATGTTAGGGCAAAATTTCAGGATTTTCTCCTTTGACAAATGCAGAATCAGCGGCTGTCTGTGTAGTTGTTGCTGCAGTGTTGCACTTCTGCACTCCACTTTACCGAGGATATAGAAAAGATGAGTTTTGCATCTGAACTTATGTGTCGGAACACAGAGAATTCCTTGGTTAGCTCCATTGGACCTTTTTTAAGATTAAGTTATGGGCATTTTTTTTGCCTTTGGACAGTTTCAGATAGACATGTACGGAGAGAGAGAGAGGGGGGGGGGGGTGACATGCAGCAAAGGACTGCGAGTTGTAATCAAACCGAGGTCATTGCAAAGGACTCAGTCTGTACGGGGAGCATATGCTACCAGAAGCACATGCTATATGTTTTAGCAGGTAGGGGGCACCAAGACTTGACCTGGGAATAACATGACCTGCAATCAAATGCTTTATCACTGAACTATGACAGGTGGACTACATGCTGCTTCTTATTGAAGCCTTTGTAAAAAAAAAAAAAGTGACTAAAACTGTATAAATATCTTCAAGAAAACAGCACAAAGGGCACAATTATATGTAGACTTACGTTTCAGATTTTATTCTGGCATTAATGCTCTCCTTTGTGACGTACTTGTAATTGCTGAAGTGTTGCACTTTATCTCACCAAGAACATAAGAAAGAAGAGATTTGCTATAGAACCAAACTGCTTGAATAGTGGTGTGTAGGAACATAGAGTATTCCCAGCTTAACTTAATTAAAACCTTGAATAATTTAACATTATTGCAGGTGATTTGGTACATGCTGTTTTCACAGGTAGGGGGCACCCACAGTTGAACATGAGGACCTCATGATCTGTACTCAGATGCTCTACCACTGAGATATACCTCCTGTGGAGAATACACCTGACTGCATATTCATGGCCTTGTAATGACCATATGGACGAAATGTTAACTCATGTTTCAGATTAAATTATCTCATTTAAATTCAGGTGTCTCTGCTTCAGTGTTCCCCTTACCTGTAGTGCTGATTATCAATCTAGATTGTTTTGGTGTGAGTTGCAGAGTGTTGGAGATGTCTGCCTTCTCTCTAATGTAGTAAAACTTGACGTCACTTGGCCTCTAGTGATCGAAGCGCCAAAAAAATACATCTGAAAAAACTCAACAGAAATCATGTCCTGGTTACTCAAGACAATCCAGTGACCTTGTGAGAGCTTCATGTGGGAACTATTTTCTTTCTACCCAACTGCACCTACCAACCGTATCACTGTGCTGAAGGAGGCATACATCTACTTCTGGACGAGAGGCTCATGCTCAAGTCGAGGGCCATCAAGCTCCATTAGGGCCCAGACACAGCAAACCAACATCAAAGAACTAGTGGCGACGAAGGCTGACTGTTGCATCACCCCATGTTATTCGTGTCTCTGCCACCAAGTTGCATTTGAACACACCACAAAGACTACAGCCAACTGCCAACTAGCATGTGCATTTCACGCCTGTGTGAGAGGAAATAACTCTCCATACGAGCAGGCGTCGATAGTCTGGATTTGCCATTCAAAAAAGGGAAACTGGAAGGCCTAAGGATGGATTGAAGACACCAGTTAGCACATTAACAACACAACCCAATGTTAAAAGAACAAAGGACATTTACGGTGCACTAACAAACAATATCTTAAATAATTACCAAACATTTTGTATATAATCTTATATAACAAGTTTGTGTTGATCTCTCTTTATCCTAATAGTTTGTTTACTTTCTTCACTTCTGTTTCTCTTCTCGTGCGCCAGGCTGAACCGCCAACAGAGTGATTTTATTTACAAACAGGCTCTCAACATGCTAAATCGGCAGAAAAACAGCCGTCAAGAGCCGACTAGTGCTAAAAGTGGGGCAACACTAGGGTGACAGATGCTCACTAAGAAACAGCCGACCATCTACTTGGTGTGCCAGGGCCTGATATTCAAGAGAAGGCAGACATCTCCAACGAGGATATCTCTAACACTCGGCAACTCACACCAAAACATTCTGAATTGGTAAATAGCACTACAGCAAGAGGGAAAGAAAATCTATATTGGATTTAAGGGTGAACTGTCCCTTTAAGCACTCCATCTCGACAAGTACGTCGGAATTCTACATTTTCAAGGATTTGTGGAGCAGCTTCATTTGAATTTTGACCACTTCAAATATTTAAATGCAGCTATGTTCATATGGCACGTAGAACATGATGTCACAATTATATGGCACCTAGATTTGATCTGTGGTCAAATGCTTTACTACTGAGCTACACCCTCTGTAATGACCTTCACTCATGTCTTATTAGTGGCCTGGTATAATATAAAGGTATTTTTTTTACAAATAATCCCCAAAGAAAGTGAGAAAGTGAATGTATTTCTTGCGTGTGAGACTCACCACAGCCTGTTTGTATGAATTTGACAGAATGCCATGGACTCTAACTTGGCCATGTCGGACATCACTCATGTCTACCCATAGTTCCTGTGTGCGGGGGTCTTCTGGGCCAATGCTACGCCATGTGTAATACTTCCCAGAATCCTCCTTTGAGACAAGAAACACACAGGGGATCATAGGTTGTAATGGTGTGACACAGGCATCAAGAGTTCACTCTGTACATGGTTAAATCACATGCTGTCATGTACTCCCCCAAGCGAGTGGAAACGAGTAAACTCTATTTCCAAAAGAGGGCAGTGTTTAACTCCAACTAAAACAAATACAACATGTCACAAGCCAAAAGCATAATAAATGCCACAAGCCATTACAGTCACAAGAAACACTGCGGTGCAGCTCTCTCACCACTACGCGTGTCATGTTGTCTGGCAGGGTGTTGATGGCGAGCCCTCCACCCAGGACCGCCCTGCTGAACCTAGTGCGGCCTGAGGATGACCTCTGAGCTCTGTGAGGATGACTGTCTCCTCCGGTTGGCTCCTCATGCTGCTGTGAGGTCACACTGTACCAATTGTCTGTCCAAAATAATGAATATCAGGTTAGTATGTCGTGCTGGTTATTATGGGATGGGATGATACCAGCACTTCTGTGCCAGCTGATGCATTTTAAATTCTAAATCCACTGAAAAGAGGAGAAAGCTTGTTTTTTATTTTTATTTTTAACCCTGGCAGCAGTACCACATGTTGTTGGGAAACATATCAGATGCCAGTTTTGTTTAGACTCTTAAGAAAGATGTTTACAGTTGCGGCTCAGCAATC
Organism: Cephalopholis sonnerati; assembly: GCA_019142605.1. NCBI lineage: Eukaryota > Metazoa > Chordata > Actinopteri > Perciformes > Serranidae > Cephalopholis > Cephalopholis sonnerati. The sequence continues at coordinate 15,706,219 of JAGQAX010000016.1, forward strand.
AACCACTCAGCCAAACGACAAATTCCAATTTGCTTTTGATATTGACAGTCTTAGCCTTGTCAGTTAAAACCATTGTTGAATGAAGACAAAACAATACAAATACCATTTTGTGATGCTCGGAAGGAACTGTCAAATCCTACAAACAATGCAAACCATGTTTAGTAAGCAGACTCGGGTAGGTAGGCTTTGTTTTAAAGTTCTGGGTGTTTTAATTGATGGCTTGCCTTTGTTCAAAGCTGCATATACTGACAACCACATATTCCTAGTTGATGTTAGGAGTTTATTTTGGCATCACACTGTGATTTTCTATGGAGCGTGGAAAATGCATGTCAGCTGGTACACTGAGACTTGGACGTAGACCTATGGACGGCTCGGTCCTTGAATAACCTCTGTCACTGATACAGCTTTGGAGCCAAAATGTATCGACTGAGCTCCCAGAGTCATTTCTGTACAAATCAGAGACGAGGCAGGCGTAGAGAGCCTTTCCAGGATGTGTTGTTTAGTCTGCAGAAATATTTCACTAACTGGTCACTGAGTCTGTTTAAAACAGCTGGTTGATGGATAATTTATCTATTACATGTTTAATTATTAAGTGTTTCCCTTGTTGTTCTAGAAGAAACTAAGTATGTTTTTATATGCGAAGCACTTTTTAAAACAAACTTGCAGTGTTGTCTTGTGTTAAATAAAATGATCAAAGAATACATTCTTGATAAATTATTCAGGAAGACTTCAAAAATATATTTGGTTTCCATAAAACAACTCTGCTTCCCTCTGTGTTACAAATGCAAAGTTTGCTTTTAGAGCAATTTTAAAAACAGTTTTGGTTGTGTTGAAAGTTTTTCATACTTCCTCTATTTCCACAAGCCAGTTAAAAAAAGGCTCGACTTTATATCGAGAGACTAATGTACATCATTTACGCTGCAAAGCTTATTTATTGTTTTAAAGGTTAACAAGAAAGGCATGAATAAATTGAGTTGACCTTATTTTGGAGATTTTTCAGATTCTATAATCAATACTGAACTACATTCAGACCTCAGTTAAACATGACTCCAAAATGTCTGGCAGCTCATTTGATATCTATTTCCAGGTTGCCAAGGTAGCATCATATCATGGCCTGCACTTAAACATTGGAGGAAAAAGTGCTCTGATCTTTTACTCCAGTAAAAGATCCAGGAAACTTTATTCCAGGGTGCTGGAAAGGAGGCTCCAACCAACTGTCGAACCTCGAAGTCAGGAGAAGCAACATGGACTTGTCTTGGCTGTGGGACAGTGGACCAGCTCTTCACCCTTGCAGGGCTGCTAGATGGGTTTGCCCATCCAGTCTACATGTGTTTTGCGGACTTGGAGAAAGCTTACAACTATGTCCCTTTGGGAGTCCTGTGGGGGGTACTGTGGGTATACAAGGTATCAGGGTTGTTGCTATGAGCCATCTGGTCTTTGTGAAACCACAGTGAGAGCTGGCACCAAGTCAAACATGTTTTCAGTGGGTGTTGGCCTCCTCTAGTGTTGTCCCTTTTCACCAGTTATGTTTGTGATATTCATGGACAGGATTTCAAGGTGCAGGTGCGGGAAGGAGAGTGTCTAGTATGGGGACCTCAGAACTGTATCTCTGCTCTTTGCAAGTGATGTGGTTTTTTTTGGCTTCATCACAGCATGTCCTTCAACATGCACTGGGGCAATTTGCAGCCAAGTGTCAAGCAGTCAGGATGAGAGTCAGTACCTCCAAGTCTGAGGTCATGGTTCTTTGCTGGAAAATAGTGGATTCCCCCCTCTGGGTTAGGAGAGAGTTACTGCCCTTACTGGAGGAGTTCAAGTATCTCAGGGTCTTAATCATGTGTGAGGGTAACATGGAGTGTGATGTGACAGGTAGAGACAGACAGGACCGTTATGGTGAAGAGGAAGCGGAGCTAGAAGGCAGAGCTTTTGATTTACTGGTCCATCTATGTCCCGACACTCACCTATGGTCATGAGCTTTGATCGTGACTGAAAATATGAGGTTGTGAACACAAGCTGCTGAAATGAGATTCCTCTGTAGGGTGGCTGGGCTCAGCCTTAGTAGAGATAGAGTGAGGAGCTCAGACATCTGGTGGGAGTTAGGAGTAGAGTCACTGCTCCTTCATGTTGAAAGGGGCCAGTTGAGGTGGTTCAGGCATATGATCAGGATGCCTCCTGGGTGCTTTTTGTTAGAGGTTTTTCCAGGGCAGACCCCAAGCCCACTTGGGGGATTATATACCTGGGGACACCTTAGGATTCTACAGGAGTAGGGGGAAGTCTGGAGCACCTTGCTCAGCCTGCAGCCCCGCTACCTAACCCCAGATAGGCAGATGACAACAGATGGACAAGTGACTTAATGTTATCAAACTTAGTTACATTCCAACCATCGCATTTAGTGGGTGAATTTTTCCCGGCCTATCTTTATTCAAGAAATTTTAAAAATATAGAAAGCAGGACCTACTGACAGACGCATATGCCAGATCATTTATTGAAGTCGTTTTGTATGGCATTTATCTATCAATGTGTCTGCCGTCTTTTTGGAATATTACGGTGATCTGCGGGTTTTTCGGTGCATTACGGTAAGCGGCTGTGACGTCATGTAGCAGACTATATAAGCCCAGCGCCCACTGTCATCTCCCGCGGAGTGTTTCATCTAACCCTAAATCAGTACGACCTCTTGTACTTAACGTTCGCTGTTTTTCGTTTCTGGCTTTCAGAGAACTACGGGAGGTGTTTGAAGCGGTGCTGGGAACTCTTACGAACCAAAAAAGCCAGGAGAATCACTCCGTTGTGTTCAGTTTCCCGTCAGAAACACTGTGTTGTGCCGTGGTCAGCCTGGCTGCTACGAAGAGTTAGTCTCTGCTGCTCCGGTGTTTTCATGTCGGGACTTTTGGATACTGAGCAGAGTAAAACTGAGCGGGGCGACTCTCCCAGACCTGCCACTGGTCCGGTTAGAAAGCCCAAGCTCAAACACCTGTAAACCATAGCTTTTGCCATGTCAGTGTCACTGTTATTTGTGCAAGAACGTGTTCCCTTGCTCCTTAAATCATGCTAACGCTAGCTTACAGCTAACAGCTAGTTAGCATTAGCAGCACCGACCCGCCCCCCCTTCAGCTGCAGCAACATGTCCTACCTTGAAAGTGTCATGAAGCACTAACAAAGACAGTGGGACTATGTGGACGTTTAGACACCTGTGTTGCCGAAATAATGGCATTTTAACTTAAGCAAAAAGACAACTAAAGGTGTCTTTACCATCTGCTGCAGCACAAGCGCTGTTGATAGAGGTGCTTACAGGGTTTTCTGCCAGATAAGAAATAAGGGATTTCTTGGTTTGTAAATGGAAAAAGTGTGGTCTGATTTAAGATAAATAGCTTTATGGCAAAAATCCCCTGAGGAGAAACTTCTCCAATGTGTGTACAAAGCACATGGGAGAAGTTTTGTTGGTAGGCTTTCTCCAAGAAAGCCTTTTGTGACTTCACTCTATTAATTTTAACCCAAACCACAACTTTTTCTGCTAACCTTAGCCAAGAGATCCCTCTCTGGTAGGGAGCCGTCGAGGAAACCTCTCCCAGCTCTGTACAGAAAGTGGAATTTAGCCCTACTTCCTGCTGCCCACATTTAATTTGACACCTGTGCTTGAGAGACGAAGCCAGAAAAGCATTTGACATGGAAAAACATACTTTGACATGATCAGCGCCATGTTCCTCCACTGAGCCAAAGCCACCTGTTCATGTGTTCCAGCTCTCCTACACGCTAGATTCAAATAAATTGTAATGATATCCTAACTCCCATGCAGCGCGTTAACGTCGTGGGTCTTGAAATATGCACCAGGCTATTCTAATTTTGAAACCGTTTGCTTGTGCTCGGGCTGAGATACAAATATCTGCCAGCACAGATTTTTGTTCAACACCTTTAACACTGTTTAACACTGAGAATAACACCCCAGAGTACAGATGGGGTGAGGGTATAGACATTTAAAGTGAGTGAGTGCACATTCAGTAAAATGTTTGTGATAAAGCGGGATGTTGAGGTTTTGCAAACCTCGTAAGTTTGAAATAACTTACTGAGGGATGAGGGTGTAACTCACAGGGGTGTGAAGACATTGTATGACTATAAAAGTGAAATACAGCCAAACCCACATTATTGTACACGGTGTCTTGTCAACTGTGTTGTTCTAAAAATGGACTTGAGAGGACATTGTGCTTATTTTCTCAGGTGTTGGACCCGACTGACCTACACTCTGAATTAGGCAGCTGCTTTATATTAAGCCGTTTCATACATGTTTTCAAGCCTAGAGAGACAACAGTGATCCCCCTCGCGTGCAGACATACCCCCACCCACTCTCCCACTTTTACTAGCCCATGTTAATGAGAAAATTAACAGACTAGAACTTTATCTTTCCTGTTTGTTAAACAGAGAGTAGTCAAAGGAGGGAGCCTCGGCTCACTTTGTCTTCACAAAAAACTGGATAATCAGCAAAACAACACATTTGGGAATATGAAATCTGACATATTTAGCTTCTAAACAACTTCTTATGGGTGCCAGCACCCAGTGCAGCTCCTTTTATGCCAGCAAAATGTTAGCTGACGTTGGTTTGATGCCTGCATTTCTGTCCTGAGTGTGGGAGGGGAACACAGGCCTGTTGGTCCCTCAGCTATGTCCTGTGCCAAACCCCCAGAGTTCAGACTGTGTGGGACATTGGCTGGTGCTGCCTGCTTTAAACATTACCCTGCATTCACACAGTTATAACACTGATGTCTTCCACAGCAGTCAAAACTACAATACGTCATTTAACAAGTCGCTGAAGTGACAACCCAAACGTCTTGACCTCATAGGGAGCTTATTGTATTTGTTCATGAGTGTTTCTCTCCACCCTTTGATTCAATTAACTGGTGCGTCAATGCATTCGTGGCGGCTCATATGTTAAACCTAGATGTGCGATTGTTGAGCACTGGATCCGCCCTGTTATGGCATCTATGAGGTAAGAGGAGAGTTGTTGAGTCCTTCAGAGCAGCAGATAAACATATCCTGGTTTCTAAAAGCTGGGAGGGGTGCAAACACTAAATATGAAGCCGTGGCTTCTAATTTCCAGTCAGGTCATCGGTCTCACAGCCAGTAGTATTGAAAGCACTGGCAGATAACCAAAACAGTGAGATGGGGGTCATATTGTCTCTGCTGTCCAGGAGAAACTGTCAAAAACTCACTCTGGACTGAACCATTTCCATATGAATTATTTACTGCATCGCTTATACTCATTAATCATGCAACATCCTACGTGCTGTGCATCTTACAGCAGTCATACAAAATAGTCCACTAAGTATAATAAAATGATACCAAACTCACCTTTTCAAACGTACATCTGACTATTGATAAAGGAGTTAAAACTCTACAAACAGGTGCACCGTCAGGCAAATGTTTGCCCCACTCCAAGAAAAATCTGGGAAAAGGGGCCCTTGACATTGGCACAATTTGCAACGACAACTACAAACCACACACTGTATAAAAATATTATAGCCACCAAAAGTTATCCATTGGTTTGTGGCTCCCGTTTTGAAACCTTGAGTTTGTCATTATGGCCTTTATTACCAGCTTGAAGGTTTAGAGCCAGAAGTAACCCGAGGTGACCTCATTTGAACAAATTTAAGTTCAAATTATATAAAAATTCACCCACTACACAGTTGCCATCAATGTTGAAATCAACTACAAGGACCTTTCTTTGTACCAGGCTGCAAACATGTTTATTTCTACTGTAAAGTTAGGCATTTTAACATGGGGGTCTGTGGAGGTTGATTTGCCTTTGGAGTCAGCCTCAAGTAGCCACTTGAGGGACTTAATGTTTCTGCTTCAGAGATTTCCACTTGCTATAAACCCTCTTAAACCTCCCATAAAGGCACTACACACTGCACGGCTGCCTAAATAGATACAACCTACAACGTTAGCTTCAACTGTCAGGGTCTTGATGGGCTTTTTTGCCTGCCTCCCCCCTATCTAGAGTCTAGGATCACCACTGCTATTCTGATATTCTTGGTAATATTTGAACTCTTTATCATTTTCACAGTAGGTATACCTATAAACATGAACAGCATTGGTGTCTTTATGGTAAGAATCTAACATTTTGAATCTTTTGGATGCCTGAAAGTCAGTAATGACACTGGTCACAGCACATTACATGAAAAATTATATAAAAATAGAAATATATGTTTGCTTTCCTGCATATCATCTTAAGAACTGAAGTAAAATGTGATTTGATATTTACAAGTTTGATGTTTATAGATATATCTAAACTTAGGGCTAACAGTTGCACAGTCTGTATGGTGGATACAATGCACATTGATATCATAAGACTTGTCCTTTCTTTCCATGAATTCCTGTGTGCATATAACAAAAATCCAATGGGAGATGATTGCAACAGAATACCTAAGTGGTGAATCAAGATGGACCTGGATTTGTTTTGTAGGTCTGCTCTTCTTTAGGAAAATAGCAGGGCGGTGCGCAAACAGCTAACCCATACCTCATTGTGCCAGTGTAAAAAAACGGTGTTGGTGAGTCAGAAAGTGAGAAAACCGTCATTGGCTAAAGCTGCCCCTGGTCAAGACGACAAATGAGGTTTACACAATTCAACATGTTTCAGGGTGTAAAGGTTTTAAACAATTTAAGACCATAAGAACAGCACTAAGGATGACAAGAACATGTGGGAAGACCCGGTGAGGTAAAACAGGAACTGCTTTTTGCCAAATGTAGGCAATGAAAGAGCAGACGTTGTGGACAGAAAACTGACCTCTGCCCGCTCTTTTAGGAGCTACCAAACCACGACATTTAGCTGCCTTTTTCTGTGAGCGGTCAGCTCTGAGCGGTCTGAGAGAACACACCCTTCCTGAGCAGAGGCTGGAGGAGTTGGCATGCGCTCCTCAACATCACCCACAATAAACATGCATAGTTCATTTTCAAGGCTTGTGGCTGAACTGCAGACGTGCAATTTTTTAGATTAATTCCAGCGAATAAGTTTCATCCAGATAATCAAGCCACTTGGCTCTTAGAGATTCAAGTGTTTTATATTTGATAAAAAAGTGCATATTTATCCAAACTCCATCACCTCCATTATCAAATAATTGGAGCTGATAATTTGATAGATGTCTTAGTATGTATTTTGGCCTGTAAATGAGCTGCTGACATACAGCAACAATCGCCATGAGCCTCCTTAACGAAATAACACCCAGGAATCTTAAAAATGGCTAATGTAATTTATGACATCCCTGAGGGGGTGCAACAAAGTTACATTTCACAATAAAATTATGAAGACATTCCAATTTTGGTCAGGTCTATTTCAGAGAACATGAGTGCACTGATTGCTTCACTGTTCTTCTGTTACAGTGAAACCAAATCTCTGCATTGGAAAGCTGAAAATGTTAGTTTTTGCTTTTCGTTGTCCGATAAGCGAAATAAAAGAAAAGGAGACAGCTCAAAATAATTTCCCATATAAACACTGTTCCAAAGTACAACATGATTCAAAGAGCAAGCTGCTGGCAGATAGCTGATTTTGTTCTTGCCACTATTTTCCTAAAACACGAACATGTTTTGCTTATCACAAGTTAAATTGGACATGACTTTTATAAAATAAGTCACAGACAATAACATCCTATCTCTGATCTGATCTTACAAAACAATCCCTTTCACATTGTTTCTCATTTTCCCAGTTTAGCTCCAACATGTCTGGATCAGCTTCAGGCTATTTGTTAAGCAAACTTCTCAGCAGGACAAGAGACGAGAGGCCAAACACTGAGGTCATTGACGGGTACACAATTCATTTTCAGCGCAGGGCTCAGTGTTTTTACAGTCTGGTTCAGATGGTGTAGATGACTCCCTCAGGAACAAAGTCATTTTTTAAAAACTGAGTAATATATAATGTTGAGTGACAAGGCAGATAAGGACAGGAGGATATGTTAGGTCAACACTGAAAGCTGACCCCTTTTTTTGCAACCATGTATCTCAGCACTTTCTAAAGCTGTTTCATCTACAACATATTTCACTCTGCAGAAGAGGAGTGCTGGATGAATAAATGAAATGTAGAGAAAAGGCAGGAGAGAGTGACCAGTAATATTCCTCAGAAATAAATCCATAAACCAAACACACCTCCTGCACATCACTCCGCAACCTCCACTACTTAAAACTTGCCCTACAGTATATCAAAAAAGAAATGTTAACTGATGTCCACTCTACAACTGCCTCCAAAAGCCTTCTAACATTCCCTGCGGGAGTCTAGCAGGGAGGCAAGAAGAAAAACAAAGTCTACCATCTAATTTTAAACCTGAGACAGGCTGCTTGTGGGTTGTTGTTTAGACTCAGTCGCATGCTTGTGGAAGAGGGTATTTTAATTGTACACTTTATTGCAAACTAGGTCATTCACTTTTGTGCGTAAAATAAAAAGGGCATGGCATGCCCATTTGCTGCTCCATAAAGACTCTTTCTGCAGCTGTGCAGTTTAAAGTGAACTGAAATACCAATAGTAGCACACAGTATCAATATAAATATGTATTAATTACAATATTAAGTATTCCTTTACTCAAATGGAAAACCAGTTAAGAGAACCATGTGCATGCAGAGTTTAATTGCACAAGCACTGATGGAGCAAAAGATAAAAGGTGGAGAAGCTGCAAGACAGATTTGCTACACCTGTAAACTGAAGCATCTTTAAAGACCAGACAGGTGGAGGGATTATAGCAATGATGATGGAGGGAAAACACACTCAGCTCACCTGTTTGCTGTTGAACCCAAACTCTTGCCAGCTCTGTTTGGGAGAGACAGAGGAAAAGCATCACCAAACTGAAACACATGTTGGCCAGACAAAGAAAATAAAAGCTGTGTCTCAGCTCCTTTCTTCTTCCTCTTCTTCTCTTTGGAAAAACAACTTTTCTCTGAATCTCACTTCCACCCGTCACTCTCTTCCTCCCCCTGAATCTCTCTCTCTCTCTTCACACACCACCCCTGTTTCTAACTACACCCTCTTTCTCCTCCTCAGTGCTGATCATCCGTTGCCATGGTGATTACAAAGACACAAGGATCAGCTGATGAGGCTTTGGAGCAGAAAGGAGAATCATCCGCACACTTAAAGGCCTGGATATTGAATTATAATCTGTCTTTTTTAAACAAAATGAAATTATACAATGTATTCCTTTGTTTGGGATTCAAACATCCGTCCATTCAACGGAGTTTCACTGTCAGCAGCGTGTGTGGCGCCTCCGTCTGTCCAAATCTGCTGAGAGGACAGTGAGAAATCTGATATCTCAGATAAGACATAATGATCATGATGCCAACAATGCCAGGCTAAAATCTGTGCTAGTTACGATACAACACATTCCGTGTCATGTTTACGACTCCTCAAAACATTGTGTCTCTGTTCTAACAACAACATCCCTCTGTGGCCAACAGGGAACAAGAAAGTCTCTTTGTTGCAGTTTAATTTCCAACGCTTATGAGAAAGCTGTGTTTTTTAAATGGCATGTAAAACTGAGAGAGAGTGAGCTTTACAAGCACTGTGGCTGACTCCGTCACCTCTCTCAGCCACTGCTTTCATCATTTCTATCTGCTCTGAGAGCAAACATGGACTCCTTGGCAGAGAAAATGTCAGCTGAGCGTTTATTGGATTCACAGCTGGAAAGGCAATCAGTAACCCATCCCATAATGCAGACCATAAACACAGAATAATACAGTGTGCACAGCAGCAGGTGTGGATTTTGTGAAGGGGTCATGCTGACTTTAAACAAACATTATTTTCACATGCACTGAATCCTTACAAAAGCCAATATCTGGAAGAAGAGGGCAGATTAGTTAGAAATAATTTGAATAAAAATGTGTGTGCACAAAAAGGAACTGCAAATTAAAGGTCTGTTGTGTGAGATTCAGTGACATCTAGTGGTGAGGTTGCAGAACTGAAAAGAACTGTGGTCAATACAAAAATTCAAATGGCCCTACCTAGAACCAGTGTTTGATTTGTCCACTATGGGCTACTGTAGAACAAAATGATGGACTCCGTAGAAGAGGCGAATTTCCATTTCTTAGGATAGCAAAAGAATGACCCACCCCACTCTGCCTTACTCTGCCTCTAATTGGCTTATGCTGACATTCTTACCCTAACCCTCACACCTCTTGTCTGAACCTAACCAGTCAAACCAACAAAGGCAAGGAGTACTAGGCAGTTGAGCCCGGTCTCTGCCTGAAGTCGTCGATATCCGGTGCTGAGGCAGTGACTTGCAGCGTCAGAAACCAACAAAAAAAGCATCCTTTAACGTAGGCATGATACGCAGTCGCTTGCCATTCTACTTAGACGATGCCCGGCGGCGTCAGGGGGAAACATGGCGGGAAAAGGAAGAAAGTTAAGCAGGCAAACATCAACTTTCACCAAAGAGAGCAGTGTTCACGTCCCATAAGATTGTAAAGCCAAACACTGTTCTTTTCCTAAACCTAATCACTTTTTATTGCCTAAACCCAGCCGCGTGTGTTGTTGAAGCAAAAAAACTCAATTCAAAACTCAAAACTCAATTCTCAATTGTTGTACAGACGTAGTGTGTTTATTTTGAAACAGACGGCATGTACACATTAAATTTCCTGTGAAAACGGAAGTGTATCTTGAATGAATGCATGTAACAGGCAGAACTTGACACAGTGTCCCAGAACATCAACAACCAACACACCCAGGGTACCTTGCACGTTGTTTGTGGACGTGGACAGTCTATGACCAAACATAATATGTGAAGAGGTCAGAGTGAGAATATGTTGGAGAATGTGTTGTCCAGTCAGCTGGAGAGTGGGGTGGGTTGCTGTCCTAGGAAACATACAATTGCGTGTAAGAGGACCCACTCCATATGTAGGTATAAACGCTGCATTGTAAAGGCCCGGACACACTAAACCGACATCAGAGAACTAGTGGCAATGAAGGCCAACTGTTGCATCACCTCGTGTCGGCCGTGTCTTGGCCAAAAAGTTGCACATGAGCACATCGTCAAGATTACAGCCATGTTCTGCACATGCGTGGGAGGAAATAACTCTATAGAGTCTATAGTCTTCAGAGAGAAACTGTAAGAATGACAGGACAGATCAAGATGCTCTTTAGCCAGTTAGCACATAAGCAACACAGTCTGATGTTGAAAGAGCAAATGATTTTTACTGTGTGCCAGCAAACAACCCACTCAACATTTGTGTGTAGGGCTCATGTGGGTAGTGAATGAGCCGAAAAATGGGCCCTATTTGAGAATGTCTACATGTTCCATATTGGCCCCATGCCAATTGCCCACATTGGGGAGGTTACTCAAGTGGGCTCCACATGGGTCACGCTGGGGCTACCTGAGTACAAAGTGAGTATGGGTCTGTAATGGGCATCTTATCTGGGGCCCACATGGGTGGGTAAATGTCAGGGTGCTGATATGGGACCTGTGGACAGTCCCATAAAGGGCCCATTTTTCAGTTCATTTACTACTCACATGGGCCCCACACACAAATGTTGGCAGGAGAACAACTGTGGGATACAAAAACACAAATGGCCTTATCTTAAGCCAGTGTTTGGTTTGTCCATTTTGGGCTACTGTAGAACAACATGGTGGACTCCATGGAGGAGGTGAATTTCCATTTCCCAGGATAGCTAAAGAATGACTTGCCCTATTCTGCCTTAGGCCAATATGGAACCTGTGGACAGTTCCATATAGGGCCCATTTTTCAGCTTATTTACTACCCACATGGGCCCCACACACAAATGTTGGCTGGGAGTAACACCAACAATCACAAACTGTTTCGGCGTAACAGGTTAATGGTTAAAAAAAAACTTTCCTAATATAACAAGTGTGTTTTGATCTCACTCCCTCTTGACATTAGCCGTTTGTTTAATTTTCCTCACTTCCATTTCTCTTCTTGTACACAGCGCCCCAAGGTAGCAAAAACACATCAATTCTTATTTTCAGGTGATTATGATCTACATAGTTATAAATATTATATACCATTTCTGCCAATAGATGCCCCTATTTCCTACACACTGGACCTTTAAATTAAAGAGTTTTATTGTTTTATATAGTACTTTTAACTTATCTACATGGTGAACGACAACACTATAGGCTCACATCTTAAAAACAATACTGACATCCTCACAAAGGAAGCACAGCAGCGCTCAGAAGCACAGGAGCCTTACTGTGGCGAGGCCTTTTATTTATGAGAGTGTGATTATTTCAGCAGCATGTACATTCTTTAATGTCTGTTGTAAGACATAAATCCACAGTATCTTAGATAATATTTTGTATTCCTGTTGCTTTAAATTAGTAAAACATCTGTTGGGGGTTAAACATGTCTCAGATAATACAGGCCTTAATTCTTGACAGGAATTCATCAGACATGTTTGTGCAGTCTGGATCAGCTCCACTGTCAAACTCAAATAAAAATAAAAAAACTCCCCAGGGAATTTAGACAGACATTGATACATAATGGAGGAGACGTTGTGATAACATACACATACTTTATCTCAAATTCTTGAAAAGGCTACACAGATTGATTTGAATGTCCAAAAAGCCAGAGAAGGCCAGACCATATAGTGTAAACGTCCAGCTGGGACATCTCCTCAGCTGGAACATGTTAACCTGATTAACCTGCCTGGGATCAGCAGGACTGACTTCATCATACTGCTGCTTTATCTCCCTGTCAAACCTTCATATTTATTTTTTATTCAATTTATCATACTGCAGTATGTAACTTGCATGCATTGTACGTTGTCTCTGAGATGACTACATTAAAAAGAACTTTAGGCACTGTAATTTCCACTTGCCATGTGTCTCTATTTACTGTTTCCTACCTATTTAGCCAATGTTTGGATTGATGGAAAAGATGTCTTGGGACCATTCAGTAGTTAGGATTAGCGTTGTTTAGTTTTTATCGTCTTTGATTAGTTTTGTAGGTTTTAAATGCTACTGTATAATACATGCAGTTTATTTTTTATTAAGTCCAGATAACATGTTATTAAACACATTTTAATACTACCTGCTGTGTGCCTGGGCCCTTATTCTCAATCTAAGTAATAGTAATCACAGACACTGACATTACGCATGGCAGTATAACTACCACAACCCTTCAAACAGCATCAGCCTGACCTGTGTATAGATAATGTGTCGCCCAGCTCTTGCCTGTGTATAATAGCTATGGGTTCAATTTGTTCAGCTTGATATTTGTATCGACCTCGTTATGTGTCATCATACTTGGCCAATATATGTTGACTGTGATTTCTTTCAGTCTATCATCAGTGAAAAGAGATGTGTTTGTCTCTATGAGCTATAAAAACAATAATGAAAATGGCAAATCAAGAAAAGTCAAGCAGCCCTCATTTAGGCCACACAGTTCAGCCTACATTAAATATAAAAAGAAGATAAGAAAATGTTAATTTAACTTAGATATTAACATTAAAAAACACAAAACACTTGTTCCCAGTTGCAAAGATGTAGATTATTTAGTTTAAATGTTGAGTTATTTTGATAGTTTGTGTCAAAATAGCTAGTAAGTAGCTACATACTGGTTTAGATTATGGATGTTTTGGTCCTCAAACTTTAACAAATTATTAAATTTTGTAACCATAACAAGGAAGCCCTTAACTTAAATACTGATTTTAAGTCAAACTATAGGCCAGTGATACTCAGTGATCACATCTGGCGTGTGACAGGTTGCTGGTGGCCCACTGGCTATTTTATAATTCACAGTTAAAATAAATTAAATCACCCTGGGATTGTTTTGTACTTTGAATATAAATTAAGTGTCAAAGTGCATAAAAATAGAGCTAATTTAATAAAAAAAAGTGCCACAGGAGGATCCCTGGACCCCCACAGAGGCCCAAGTTAAGCCCTGGTTGTCCTCAAGTCCTGCAAACGCCCCTGCCTTCACTTTAGGATACCTGGGGCTACTGCGACATGGCAAAGATAAGTCCACGCTAAACATGGAAAAGTTGAAAACAGGCAATTTATTTATTATATATAGTGATAAATGATGTTAATATTTGTTTATTAACTGGTCCCTGGTTTCCTGTCATTTTGCAAAGTGCCATGAGCCTGTCTTTATCTAACCCTAACTAACCCTTCACCACAGCAGCGTCACATCACCGGATGTAGTTGTCGACAGTAAATTAATCTGCAACAGAGGACTTCATCCGCCTTCTCATAATGGCGTCACATCATAAAACCTTGTGAGTCGTAGTAGCAATTACAAACCAGCCATTTGTCGTTAAATATGGAGGAGTTTTTGTCTGTTAGGTGGCTGAAGGTGAGCAGCTCTGTACATGTTAGACACAACTCTAGACTCGTCTCTCCCTCTAGTGGTCATAATAACACCAGGCCTGTTAGAAACCAGTCAAATACCACGAATATCGACAAAAAACAAATCGCATTCGGCCAAAAGCAAATAAAAAATATCAATATAAACAATCAAATCATGTTTTTGTCATGATCAAAATGATAGCCATGGCTGTCATGTAAGCAAGGGGGTATAGCTCAGTGGTAGAGCATTTGACTGCAGATCAAGAGGTCTCCGGTTCAAATCCGGATGCCCCCTGGATACTTTTTGCGTCTGGGTATTTATAATCTATCTTCCTGAGATGGTGGCATAGACTTAATTAAGCCACAAAACCACGTTAATAGCTGCGATGAGGTTGTCATTACAGTATTTCGACACCATCAAATGAATGACAAACAGAAAGAGAAACTGCAGGTATGATGAAAAACAATGTGTATTTATTATGTTTCCACCTGTGCAACAATGACTTAATGATATCTCATATATTTATATCTATTTCTAGAGCTTTTCTACTTTCATAAAATGTATGCTACATATCAGAGCTACACAGTTCCCTTTTCTAGGATCAATGAAATATTTCTGATTTTGATATATAAATCTACACAGTATAATTTCCTCTCTTGTCCTAACAAAACCAGCTGTGAATAAGAGTGTTGGCTCAATACTCACTGACTCACTGTTAGGCTACTGCAGGTATAAACCACCCTTCAGCTCTAGGCTGTGCATGGCTTGTTGAAACAAAGGCTATCACAGCTGCAGGACAGACAACACACCCAGTGCATATTTGTAATATCAATATTTATTTAAAAAAATACACAATATAATACATACTTTTTAAATATGACTCACAGTCATTAGCAGCTAGCTCCGTCTCTTATTCAGGTTAACAGGTCAAGAGCTTTTTTTTCCCTAAAATAAATTACTAAACATGTTTAGGTCTTACAAAGGAGTCCTGTTGTTCAATGGCATAACATATCATTTTATACATCAGGTGCAGACTTGTATCCCAACATTGCAGAGTTTCTGAGGCCACAGGAATTACACATGTGCTTTACAGTTTCTTCTCAGCTGTGGTAAAGTCCACCATGACTGAAACTTAATACTAGGCAGCTACTAGACGTAAGGTTGTGATTGGAAAGCTGTTTTGTAACTAATAAGGTACTAAATTCTGTTGCAGCAGAAGTTGTTCAGATGATTTAAGAATGTCATAAATCACCAATCAAAGGTCAAAATGAGACTGTGGTTGTCAGTTCAAAGCTTAATGTGTTGTCACAGGAGGAATGAAAGGGCACCACATCAGCCTAGTGACATTTAAATCTGAGTAAACCAACGCTTTACCCATAAAAATATGCTTTAGTGTCATCAGTTATCATCTGTGATCTGTCTCTGAAGTGTGGGTTGTAACGTCTTTGGTACAACTTGTTCAGTTCTGGTAATAAGATATTGTCAGTTAACTATAGGATCCCGATGAGACCTGAGTGGAATGTGATATTACAGGTCAGGTAGGATGTCTAACATACACATGGACATTTACAGTAAATGCACACAAACAGTCCCTCATTGTGTACATCTACAAAACCACAACTGAGAAAAACTTTGCAAGGAAACCAGATTATTAAAATATAACCAAGTTGTTTCTGAACAGTACAAACGTCAACATATTGAGTCTGAATTTACTGATATTTGGAGCACCGACTCCAAGATGAGCCAGGTTTCTCTGTTGCTCATCCCACCCTGAGGCCTCACACAGCGTACAGCTCATACTGTAGGTGTGGCGAGGCGGGCTCTATCCCAGACGCCATGTTCACAGGACTTTGCCCCACAACACTGAAAATAATCCCGACTCTGTGGCCTCTGCAGTGCTTTTTGAGGTTGGCTCAGTTTGAGGAAGTTTGATCCACTGGTGCGTGTTCTAGTTCGCAACAACCCGTGACTTCATCCAGTCCAGACTGGCAGGTAGACTGAGAGAGGGTGGAGACAAAGACAGAAGCATTTTGAGTGACAAGCAGTGGTTGTTACAGTAAAAGTTGTGAAGGCATTTTTCTGTTGACTCATACACATGATAACGCCAGACAGAAAGAGAGAGTGTGAAGTGTGTTTAGACTCACCCCTCTCCTGTCAGGGCGCAGCAGGCTTGAACATGCCATGAGTGTGATGAGATGGAGTTGAGTGTGAGGCACTGGGAGATCTCTGCCGCCGTCATCGAGCCCTTAACGTCCTGTTTGTTGGCCAGAACAAGAATGGATGCATTCTGTAGGTCCTAAAACAAGAAAGGAAGGGTTACCAAGGCTGCTTTTAGTATCGATTGATATTTATAAAGCCAAAACATTTCCGCGAGAAAACCCCAAAAATGCCCCGGGTCAACTATGGGGAACAAAGAAAAGCAACCTCAGTGGAACATTTAGACACATGTCAACACGCTGACTCACACAGTCTGAGCTGAAACTTCCTCATCATGTTGTGTCATGGGTTTGTAACCTGTGGCGCAATCAGTCACACTGAAAGCAGGAGTGCGTCTCAGACGTCAAGACATGAATAGCTGACTTGGGCAGTTTTACTGAATAACAAAAGGGTTTTGCATCAACTCGTGAAAAACAATACTGTCGCAGTGGTGAAAAGTAACTAAGTACATTTACATACTAATTTCGAAGTACTTGTAGTTTACATAGATATTTTATTATAGTTTTCTGCTTCTTAATACTTCTACTCCACGACATTTATTTAATAACTTAAGTTATTTTGTGGATTGAGATTAATAATACAAAATATAATCAACAATAGGCCTCAACTTGCTTTGCCCAGGGGCCACCTCTGTAAAATGACAGGAAGCCAGGGGCCAGTTAATAAACAAAAATTAATAATATTTATCAGCATGTATAATAAGTAAATTGCCTATTTTTAACCTCTTGACCTTTTGCCTTGAGAGGGACACCCAGTCGCAGCAGCCCTGCACAGGTCAAGTGTAAGCTGAGGTGTTTCTAGGATTTGAGGACATTCGTGGCTTAGCCTGGACCTCTGTTATGGGTCTGAGGGGATCCTCCACGTGCACTTTTTGCCATAACAAGCTCTCTTTTGATGCCTTTTTAATGTGCTGTGGCACCTTATCTACACATTTAAATAAAAAAAATAAAAATAAATAAAAATAAGTACTTTTAAATTACTTTTCTAAATATGTCTTCTGCTGCTGTAATCTGATTTAATGTAAAGAGTGATTTGTGATAAAGCATCTGGACCATAACGATTACAACCCTTAGACTAACACACATCTGTCGACACAGCTGGATTCGTACCTCATGTGCGAGCATTCGGTGCAGTTCGTCTTTGGTGACGGTGAGGCGTTCACGGTCGGTGCTGTCCACAACCAGAATGACAATCTGAAAGAGCCACAGTCAGTCATTAGCAACACAATCAACATGTTTCACATTATCAGAGCCTGTGTTATCACAAAGGAGAAACAACATGCCTCCTATAGACATATGTAATATATAATACATGATTACATAACAGTGATAAGTCACTTTATCAATACAGGGAGCAGGAGAGGATAACAACAAGCCAATTTGGGTCCATGTGCAATATCTCAGTCAGCATGAGCCTATACATGTTTTCAGTTACAGTCTTAACTCCCTCTTGAACATCTTATCTCACACTATCAGTGTTAAACATCACTTATATACAACTTTTAAAATGTTCAATTATTTGTACAGCTGGCAAAGAGAGACTTTCTGTTGTTTTTTGGGGAACAAAAGACTAAGAAACTTAAGCTGAATCAAAACTTTATATAAAAGCAGCAGCTAAATGTCATGTCAACCTTTTATGATTCATTTTAAAACATGAAATGTGTTTCAGCATCCTGTGTCCCGACGCCCTGCACATACAGTTGAGCTGCAGACAGAAAGTGATCCATGTACCTCTGTGTTGCCGTAGTATGAGAACCAGCTGGCTCGAAGGCTCTCCTGTCCTCCAATATCCCAAATCAAGAATTGTGTTTTGCGTACGGTGATCTGCTCAACGTTGCTGCCAATGGTCGGTGATGTGTGGACGGCCTCCTTCGTCAGACTGTTTGTGCCAGGAAAAACATTTTAAATATGAAGGAGGCTTTACACTCATATGACACTGTTACAGGCTCAGGAAACAAATCACTTACAACTGATAGAGGATGGTTGTCTTTCCAGCATTGTCCAGACCCACAATGATGACTTTGTGCTCTGTGGAAAAGTTAATAAAAACATTTACACACACATTTAAGCCTAACAGTACAACCTGGATTTGTCATCTCATTTGAACACAAATGAACTCTGACCTTGGGTTGCATAATTTGTTTCAGTGCATCAGGACAAATGAACACACAGATAAGATAAAGGACAGGTGATGTACTGTCGTATCCACAGTGACGTTATTACATCACTCCATACCAATAATGCCAGGACTTATACTGTGTCTGAGCTTCACTGAATACTATGAAAGAAGTGTGTGTGTAAGGTGATGAAAGGGAACTACATATTGTGACTATTTCTTATAGCAATAATTCTATTTAATCTACCTGTATAAGCTTAAAATGCTTACATACAACACAAATTATGACCCTAAAATGAACTTAGTCTTACCTCTGTCACCGAACACAGCCATCATCTTAGTCAGAAGAAATCCCATGTCCAACAAGTGTGTGTGTGTGAGGTGAGAGATGAATAGAAATCCTCTTCTCGCTCCTGAATGGAGACAACCTTCAGTATCGGTTAACAGCTGACTGCCAGAGAGTCTAATGTCTTCATCTAATATCGCTTTCTACTTCTGCATAGCATTAGTGGGAGGCGCTTCTTAGAAACAAAGTCTGTGGTATTTTTCGGTCGAATGAGTCATGGTGAAACGGGGTAGTAGTGATGCGTTCAAGTGCTGTGGGAAACGTGTGAATTGCGCACGTGAGGGACCCCCTGAGCACAGGTAAACAACTCGACAGGTGTATTAGTTACACCTAGCCAGAGCTAATGTAGTCCGGCTGACACACCAGACCTAATAGTGTTGTTGAAACTAAGAGGAGGCTGCATAGTTAATAGCAAATGAATTAAATGTAAAAGCTGTGTGGGACATTTATGGAAAGCATCCGCTATATATCAGTTGTTTATGGATAAACTTATATTATTTTTAAATGGAAAAGTCTTTGCTTTAATGTATGACATTTAAAAGTAGAATTGAATCTTGATTGATCTTAAAATACACAAATATAAAACAATAAAAATGAAGTTATTAATATTTTGTATGCTGCTGGAGGTTTATTTAAATGAGCAAATTATTAAAATGGGTTGTGTCAATTATGATCAGCTGAGAAATACAAAAAATCATTTTAATGCACCTTAATGATACACATTATTTAAAGAGTGAAACACATAAACGATTCGTTTTATATGTGTTTCCGCTGAATATTTCTTCATAATAGGCTATTTTCTCCAACATCCAGTCCCGTAACAGGTCAGTGCTTCCGGTTTTCCAAACTTCAATTCTTCAGCTACAAACTTCAAATCCAAATCCTACTTGAGCCGTCGCATCTCAGAAGTCGCAGTTCATTCAGGAACACTTGAAGGCAACATACAACACAGGCGTTCCTCCTGCTCACGCCGACGGAAGGAGTGGTCTGATGACGCAGCTGATGACACACATGTCCACTCCATATGTGGAAAGAGCGATAACACTGTTCCTTCCTCTCTGTGTTTCACAGGGACTTATTATGAAGCAACAGAAAGCAAAAGTGTACATATAAGGAATCCCCTAAAAATTCCGCTGAGGTCTCTCAAGGTATTTTCCAAGTACTTACCCACTGCACTCTAGTTTTTCCTGGTTAGGTTTCCTTTCCCAGCCACAGTGATACAGCTAGTCCAACAAGTTTTTCTGTTGTTGACATTTAGATTTTATTTTAAATGTCATAGTTTCCTAAAAACTGCCAGTAATAATAATAATAAAATAACATGATGGATGCATAGACAGCAATGAAAAAGACCAAAACATATTCATTCTATCTCCTTTTTACAAACTTTTATCTCAGCTCTCTGTCACAAAAACCATCTTTTTTTTGTTACCTAAAGTATCTTATTAGTTTACAATTATGTCCAGAGTTTCAACATATCTTTTTGCTCTGTAAAGTACTCCTGAACTTCTCCAAAAAATGTACACATCAGCATATTGTGAAAGTAAGATGTGTTTGTTTATATGGAAAGTACTGTGCTTGCCTAAAGTTTTAAGGCACTTGTACTTTAGTTTACTTCAGCATTTCCATATTGCTACATTATACTTGTACTCCACGTCATTTCAGAGGGAATTGTGCTCATTTTACCTTGCTTAATGTATTTACACACACACAGTAACGATCTACTTTGCAGGTTTAGGATTTAATTATAAAATTTATATTAAAATATAAAGATTTCTTTGTGGACTAAACAGCCACACAGCATGTAAACAAGGTGTCCAGGTATCAGAACCTTAAATTTAATGCTCTTTAAGACCATTAAAGGTCATTTTTAACCAAATTTAAGACTGCTTTTGAGACAAATAATCTTGTTCTTATTCAAGCATTGCAGCTAAATATAAAGGTAAGTAGTTTACGTATATGTAGCCCCGTGCAATGGTAGGTTTATGGTTCAACTGTAAAATAAAGAGACAGTATTCTGTAACATCAGAATGTGAACTTTCATGCAGAAGAGTTTGAATTACTTTGACAAAAATAAATTTAAAGGTGGATTAATTAAACAAGATGAAGAGTTTATGGCAATTAAAAGCTCACAGTTTCAAATTTTAGACAATTTAGTGACCTTTAAGGCCTAATTTTCATGAAATGGAATTGAAGACTTTTTAAGGACCTGTAGACACCCTGATAAAGTATATGACATTAGCTCCACCTTGACCAGCTGTAACAGTAATATGCTTCTCATATGCATCTGTGATAATTAGTCAATCATGTAGTATTTTAAAATCTAAAACACTCTAAAATAGGTCTTACTGCTAAATTGTGATATGTAAAGTGAATTTGAATGCAGGACTTTTACTTGTCACACTAAATGTAAACTGTGGTAATGATATTTTTACTTCAGATACAGTTAATGACATGTGTACTTCTTCCACCACTAAACTGTTAAAGCTTCTGTTGCACATTGCAGCACTCTCTGTACACTCTGTCACACCTTGTTATATAACACTCTGATGCAAAGGTCACGTTTAGGTTTCAAATGGAAACCACTTGTCGTTTGGGACGTTTCCTCAACTGCAGATGATGAGATGACAGGAAGACTGCATACGATAAATAAAAAACCACATCCTGGATACAGCTGCCGTTAACTTCAGTTTTCTGATTGTGTTTCCTCCATGACAGAAAGACTTGGCAGGTTTGATCGACTGTGCTGCAATTAGAAAAGAGTGTTGAGAAGTTAACAGTTCCTGTCTGTGCAAATGAGGTGACGAAAGTGCTGGTACATTTTGTTTTCCTGTGCCAAGTTCTGTTGAACACAAGCCAACAATTTGGCTGTTGTTTCGGTTTGGTAGGTTTCCACCCATCAAAGCATGCTGACTGAATGGTTTCTACAGGCGGGGTGATATTAGATTTTATATGAGACACAATATGATTATGTGATCATCTTTTGTTGCAGTAATGACGTGAATGAAATAATGAAGGTGTTGTTTGAGCTCAAGAAGAAGAAAGAAATGCTTGCTCTTTTGTTTTACATGCTCTCCCTGAATTAAAATCTTTGTACGTCCTGGGCAACATAAAAGGCAACACCTCTGATAAATATCAAACACATACAGATTCTGCATCTTTCAAATCTGTCTTTACATCTCATGAAGTGACACGATGACATTTTCTGATTAAATTTTTAATTAAAATACGAATTTATCCACAGATTAAAAATGAAAGGCAGAAAAAGCAAAATGTAGCTACAATCAGGCACCAATGATACATGTTATTTCATATTTTTAACAATTGCGATAACGCAACAATAACATTATTTACTGATCATTATTTAATATTTATTTATTCAACTGAAGACGGGCGGGCCAAAGCAGCCCACCGAAGACATTCATGGATTCTCCATTATAGATAACTGAGTACTGATCCTACCCCCCCCACCCCACTTGATACTCCTCTCACTACCTCACAAGAACTGAAGATTTAAAATAAAATAAAAAATTGCAAATGTCCACAGGAAAAAACAACACTAATTCAGTCAGAAATCAAGAGTAAGAAGAGAGTGGTATTTAATATCAGACAAGCTAGCTGTTTGGGTGGAAGTTGGGAGTGATTAACCGCACACACAAGTACTTTTTTTTTTATATAACCATTAGCCCTGAAAAACAGACGACGAAGCTGGTGCAAAGAAAAAACGACATGTGCAGGAGAGACAGCATGGGCTACAGTGCAGAGTAGCCACGAAGAGACACAGATATGGTATGAAAACGAGTGTTAACAAGAGTTAAGACATCCCACCGTGGCAGTGGTGGACATGGCTTGGCGAGACATTCCGGCACTTGTGATTGGAGTTTTCTTGAAATAAGGGTGTTTTAGGGTGCGAGTGACTAAGGCAGGACACTTCATTCACACAACTGCAGTGCTGCTTTGAATCTGCACCACGTTAGAAAAACCAGAGAACAAATGAATACTGTAGGCGCCCCGCAGCGCCCACGAAGAAAACAGAAACAGGAGGACTGGGTCAGACGTGTACAGTCGGGTACAGTGGCTGAACCAGGTCAGGGAAGAAGTAAATGTCTTTGGAGTGTACTCTTTGTTGTTATCAAGCTGACATGAGCGTAGCAACATCGATAAATTGTTGTGTCAAAATATGGCAACTTCTCCACCAGCTTTTTTTTTAAGGTCTGGGTGATAAGAACGTGGAGGTGAGAGACTCGAAACTTCTGGATCTCAGTTGAACCCTGAAATCCAAAAGCGCTGAGTGAGATTAAGGTAAAGAGAAACCCTGACACTGTACATGGGGACGGTGACATTAGACCCTGTTTAAGACTGCAGAGGACAGACATGACGGACTACAGCTCTACCAGCCTTCACACTGCAACTGAAGGAGAGATTGAGTCGTACAGATCACAATCAGAGATTCACAATCGTAACAATTACTGTCCTCGTGCTGTCAGTATAGAAATCCATGATAATCATGCAGTATTAACAAAGGAAACAAAAGAACAGACCAATATTTTTTCTAAACGTAAATAAATTGAACTGCAAGAAGAAGTTGATGAAGATGGCATCTGGCAGTTGATGTTTTTCTTTACATTGTACTGGGATGTAAACAGATTAATTTGTTAGCCCGACTGGCGTGGCCCCAAACACACACTTCAGTTCCATCTGAACCCAAAACCTGAACCCTCCCCGCCTCCCTCCCCCCATCTCTCAGTCTGTCCTGTAGCTTCCTCGCTTCTGTGGTATGATGCGTGTTCAGCGGATGTAGACGTCCCTCCCCCAGTCGTCCTGGTTCTTGTTGCGGCTCATGTTGGCCCCGGTGTCCACAGGGTCCTGGCAGTAACGCTCCCTCAGCTTGGCACGTCCATGCGGCTGTGTCTGGCTCGGCATCGGAGGGTGGTTCAGGTTTTCCTGGTCCGGCTCGGCACCTTCGTCTTCCCAGGATGCCTGTCTGCCGTGATGCTGCGCCAGGTGAAGGCGGCTGCCTCCGCCACC
Source organism: Cephalopholis sonnerati (assembly GCA_019142605.1). NCBI lineage: Eukaryota > Metazoa > Chordata > Actinopteri > Perciformes > Serranidae > Cephalopholis > Cephalopholis sonnerati. Next base: position 15,730,187 of record JAGQAX010000016.1, read on the forward strand.
TCGGTAGGGCTCGGGCTCTTCGTAGGGGTCAGTCTCAATGTCCATGCAGGAGTCGCCGGCCTCGGTGTAGGCAGAGTCCCGGCTGCCCTGCGTCTCAGAATCGAAGGTGTCTTGCCGTGACAGACCCCGGCCGCTCCCTCCCCGTAGCTGGCCACGAGAGGAGCGCAGGTACGTTTGCTGCTGCTGCTGCTGAGGTTTTCCTCCCAGGTCTGTCTGATAGTCGTGCAGGGTGCCGCTCCCGCCGCACTCTGTCAGAGGCCCTTCCCGCTTCTGCTCACCGTGCACCAGGTACGGCCCCTGCAGCCAGCCGCAGCCATGCCACACAGCAACCATGCAGAGACACAAACAGCAGAGCAAAACCAAACTGTCAGTGGTTAGTGGGCAGGTTAGCATGAGACAGGGCAAACAACACGCACACACAACATCAGACTCATTGTTCCAGCTGAAGGACCTGTTATAGAAGCATTAGTGTTCATGACAGACATCGATCTTTTTTTATTACACGGCTTTGCTGAATACTTGATTCTGATTGGTCAATTAGTTATACTATGGACCGCTGCTCTGATTAACAGACCGCTGCTATAAATGTAATTCTGATCATAGACTCTGGAAGAAGCAATAAAATGTAACTTTTCCGCATTAAAATGTGTGAAAACAACCGGATCAATGTTATATAGTTTGTTGAGTTGTGCACATACATTATCCCAAATGTTTCCAATAATGTTTACCCACAGAAATCTGTACTTTTAATCAAGGACACAGTCGGTGTCATTTGGTTGCCATCGCCTGTCAGTGGCGTCATATCCACTTTGCACATGTATCAGGGCTGCAGTTGTCTGCCAGAAGCTGTCATGAATTTACTTTATATCTAGTTTAAAGCCACATTTTTATGATACACGTTTTAGATCCTGGCTGTTTTTAAGTATATGTTTAAACTGGATGAGGGATTTTAGTGATCAGATGCCTGGATCTTAAGTTATCAGAGAAACAAGCTGAGCAAATGTTAGCTGCAGCTTGGCTCCAGGCCCTGCTGTGCTCAACAGCACTGGAGAAAGACAGATTTTTTATGTGTTTCTACGTGAGACTGCTTTATTCAGTGTTTTTTACCAGCTTAAATCACCAGGTCCTTTTGTTTTGGAGAGGAAGAGACCTGCTGATGATTCTGCTCCCTGTAAAAATCTACTAAACAATGAACACTGCAGGAGTTCTAACCAGGAGAAACTGTTTGCAATGACGGCATTGCTCTGTATTTTGTTACTGTATTGACTGAGAGACGCCTAGCAGCAGAAAATTACACACTGCACATTTTCTTTCAATATTTTGTGTCACATTATTGTTTTCTTTGGTAAGTAGCCATGTAATAAGCAGGATAATGTTCAGCGAGCGGGTCATTATTACTGAGATTGGGTGATTCAAGGATGAATTAAGACCCTGCATCACCCCGTCAGAGTTAATTACCCCAAAATGACCTGCTTGCTGTGATTTATCCCTCACATAACACACACACATTCCAGGTTTTCACAGCGTGCCACACACCGACATACACTTGAAAACACAAGCACATACAGTAATTACTCAGTTACTCGATCTGATTAGTTTCACAAATGGATCGTTTTCGAATCATGATATCTCCCTACATACACACACAAGCAGTTATTCAACAGGCAGACTGGGTATCTCCATTACAACAGTGCCACCCTCTGGCTATTTGACCTCATGGCAGAGAAAAGCAGAAATATTAATATGACTATCAAATGATTACGTAATCAGCTCAACTCTGCAGCACATGATGTTAATGCTGAAACAATTTTACTTAAATTAAGAAAAAACCAACAGATTATGAGTGCAACTGGCTCTTGTGCTCGTCTTGGGGTTATTTGTGTTGTCTTTATAATGACAGCCTCAATAAAAATGGCAGCAGGAGATACAAAACATGTTTCCAGCCATTTGGTGCAATACTGCTGCCATAACGTCAAAGACGTAAATATCTTTGACGGTATGCGACTCATCACAATTAATGTGCGGCCAGTAGTGACTAAGGAATAGAGACACAGCTGATTAGTACTTTGCTGTTAAAAAAAGGCTATAAAAAGATTAAACTGGACAGATTGTTAGCAACAGCCTCCACCAAACTAAGCATTTCTGTTTGAAGAGGCGGACATGACTTGCTGTTTTCAGGGGCGGTACCATGGCAACACGGAGGAGGACAGAAAACTGGATTCAGCCTCCCAGAGAAGAAAAAGTGCTGGAGAAAGGAGGCCACAGAGCTAAAGAGGGCAGGGTGAGGGGGGGGAGCAGCAGATATCATTTTACTCGTGATTACAGCGAAATGGAGGGGGCCCCAGCGGCAGAGGTGTCTTATGGGTTACTCCTTACGTCCAGTGTGGTTTGAGTTGAGCTGCTCTCACAGTTTCAGCAGTGCAGGGAAGTGAACGCTGACCTGCTAACATACGGACTACGTAACCTGTCTTGTGGGTGTTCTGAAAGCTAACAGTTCATGTGTGTGAATTTGGCTCATTTTTGTGTCAGGTGTGTGAATGTATATCTGTGTTGTGTTTCTATTATTTACAGCATAAACACGGTGTTAATGCACTTTTCCTTCAGGGTAAAGAGAGCAGGCTGCTGGGCTGAGGTTGAGTTGCCGGAGCCCCCCCCCCCCCCCCCCCACTCTCTCTGCTGGACTTCAGAGAGCATGTTCTTCCTCTTTCCCCTCACTGGCTACAGCACCGTCCATGTCAGGCCACAGATCCATATTTCTGCGCAGGGAGGTGAGCACCTGTACCTGCAGGTTGGAGACGGGCTCAGGGGAGGCGGCCAGAGCTGCCGTGGCCATGGTACGGTTCAGCAGAGGGTTTGGAGGGTTGCTGCTCGGGGGGTGTGTCGCCTTCCAGTATGCCTCAAGGTAGTCGGCCAGGTGCTCGCAAGCGTCCTCCAGCTGGTTCTCGTCCAGGATGATGTCAAACAGTTCCTGCATGTGAATAAAATGACAATTTATTGGTTTAACAGAACCAGGCGTCCAAGTTTTTTTTCTTGTTTTAACACTTCTAAAAACTGATAGTTCTGTTACTGTTAGCAAAACTCACAGGTGGACACTGGGCCAACTTGTCTGCTGCCACCATCTGCACATTTAGGTGCTTAGCCTGGGACTTCCCCCTGGACTTGATGAGCCTCTGGAGGACCTGCAGGGAGACAACAGCACTGTGACAATTCATTCAAACTCACATAGTAGGTAAGCATAAAAACACAGTTTGAATCCAGTCACTATGTTTACATGCACAAAATATTCCAGTTTTTAACAGTATTCCCACTAATCTGCTTACACATCTAATGCAAATGAATATTGCACTATTAGTCCTGTTTACATGCAGCCATGCATACTTTTATTTTATGAGTCCTAACACGCAGTTTATCACATCAACATATGGAACAGTGGAACAGCTGGAGCTGCTTGTCATTTTGCTTCTTTGCATCAAAGTAGGATTTTTCAAAGTTTCCTACTGATGGCCGACTTGTTGAACCGTGTGAACACAGCCTCCCTCTTTCATTCCTTCAATGACCTTCTTGAAAAGGTCAGTGTTGTAGTATTTGTGCATGTCCAAAAACCCGTTGATATTCACGTCTTTCATGATATTTACAACTAGGTGTGATTTCTTTCCAACCAGGAATGTGGGCTTTTGTTTTGGGGCATGCATCTGCAGCCTTGCAAACTGTCAGCGAGTTGGTTTGTGTACAACGTCTCCATGACAAAGCACCAAGCTGACCGTAAACAGGCAAGAGGCCATGTGTCGCAAAATGCAGTAAAAACACCAACTGAGATGCATTTTCTGAATTTGCTGTATACGTGTCCAGAGAATGTCTTTATTGGAAAATGCTACACTCGGAAAAGGGCCGAACTCAGAAAATCCACACGCAATATGCTGTTTCAAATTCAGAATATTGTCATACATTAAAACAGAGGAATACTAGTGTGCATGTGAATGTACCCAGTGAAAACAAGAGGAACAAAACAGAATGTAAATACACTGAAAAGCTATCTCTAAGAAAATACGAACCATAAATAGAATCAAAATAAAATTCTTAAAGGGAAACTTGAGTATTTTTTAACCTTGACCCAATTTTCCTTTGTTTTTGTGTCACACACACACTGACAAATGAAAGGTACAATAAAACATTTCATTTCTCTGCAGGGTCTTTTCCTTAATGTGGTCAAACACTTATAATGACAATCCTGGCAGATGTGAACTGACAGTGCACAGTTGCCCCTAGGGGTTACATTGCAGCCTGCTGTGGCTCTCTCAATACTGGACCAATTTAAAAAATAGTTGTCTCCATTAGTCACTTAGACACAAAAACATAGGAAAAAACGGTCCAGGTTGAAAAATAATACATTTTCCCTTCAGGGATTATAACTCTCAGGTCATCTGCTACCATACCTTGGGCGAAGCTATTTTGATATAGACAATGATGGGAGCCAGGGAGGTCTTAGCCAGCTGAGAGGGGTGGTTGATGGTGTCTGCATCCAGCGCGACCAGCTGGAGGGTGCGGGCCAGCTCAAAGATACGCTCAATCTCACTCTGCACCTCCGCTGAAGGCCCAGGACACAGATAAGACACGTAAATACAGCGAGACAGCAAAACAATTGTGTAAACTACTTTTCTCTTGGAGGAGATGCAGCGCTGTATTTCAGCCATAAGTACACGTTTGTACTTAATCATGCATGTTGAGGTTTTAGGGAAAAAAACAGTTCCAAGCGTATGAATTAGATTGGATCACAGTTAAAGTTCCATTTATGCACAGCTAAATGGAGCAGTGCAGCATCCTCATTCTGTTGCCGCCTCCAAACATTCACAATTTCCTTACGTGAATCAGATCTTTTTTATGTCAAAGGAAGGAGGCACTTAAGAATGAGATGCCTGCGGCACTTGTAATCACTAATAATAAGGACACAATTTCTCACCATGTAAATAAAACAGAAAAAACACCCTCATCAAACAAATTAAGTGGAACGTTAGTTGTTGTTAGCACTAATGGGCACAGCAGTAATTATTCTATCAGGTGAACTACTCAAGTCTGGACTGCTTGGGTGTTTTGTTTTCATTGTTCCTCAACAACAGCCTATAAGAGCTTGTTATTAAGCATTTTGAGCACACAGTTCCCCACATTTTTTTTTATCAGCTTGTTGACGTGTAAGGAGAGAGATTAAAACCGGAAACCAGAATGTTCCTCGCCTGTCTGGTCAAACCTCAGCGCCTCCGAGGTGTGCGCGCTGCCAACCCAGAGGCAGAGAGAGATAACGGGGGCAAGGCAATCTGCAGAGAGACGGGGCCTGCACACATTTCAGCAGCCTCCAGAGGGCTGAGGGATAGAGAATTAAAGCTGGAGGCAAAAAAACACGACCTCCGCAGAGTGATAAGAAACGTGAACTCTAACTGACATAAAGAAATAGCAGACAAGGTTTCCATTAACCTCGACAAAGACTTGGACTTTTGCAAATTTGGATTTGACTGCTGAGAGAAACTTGCTCCCCCGCCCTGACTCGACAGAGTGCATCAGGCGAGATCCAGCTTCTATACAGGCTATCCTTGGGTATGATTGCACACATACAGTATATGGATAGAATTATACATAGGTCACAAAAAGGGTGAGAGCAATATGGAAAGTATCGGCTTCCAACTTTGCTCACTCCCGCTCACAGTTTAGAGCAGACACCAGCCGCCCTGCCGCCCTCCCACAGATCTCTTCCCGCTTTGGTTTTGCTATTCTTTTCTTTTTTGTTTGAGACTACAGGCTGTCACACAGAAGTATGAGGAACAGAGAAACTGACAGGCAAGCAGACAGGCAGACAAACGATGTATGAGCAGATGATGAATATAGTTAGGAGAAAAGGGGAGGGCGGAGAATTGAGAGAGGCTTCATTGTTTTGTTGCAAGGAGAGCATACGTACCCAGTACGTCTGAATCAAAATAGAGTGGAAGAAGAAGATGGGAGGCGGGAGAGAAGGGAGGATGGGTGGGTGAAGGGCAGAAAAGACAGGATGAAGAAAGAGAGAGGAGGCCAGATCAGACTCAGACAGTCAGAGCAGGTATATAAGGGAAAGAACATGATGTACAACAGTACCTGCATGGTCTGTTCATCATCTCTAATGTGAGACTACAGTATCTATACTTGTAAAAAAAAATACAGATATTATATTCTGCAATCCTGTATCCAAAAATCCTGGCAGCCCTAATTCTTAATCATATGTTGTTGCAGGGATTTTCACTGAGACAGTCCAAATTGTATTCATTATTTATAATATTTATGGGCTTATCTGTCATCATCTCACTCCTGCAGCATCATGAAAACACATTTTTACAGCTGACCTGCAGTTTTACAGTTATTCAATTTGTATGTTTTTCTGTGTTTGGAACTGCAAACTGCAAACCAAGCTACCTCTAACAGCACATAAAAGAATAGACCGAACCACAGTTTTTATTTTTATATTTTTTACCACGACTTTCAGGTGCAAACCTCCCACGTCACATACATAAAATAAAACAGCGCTGAGTAAACACCAGTTTAATCAGGTAGTTTTTAGCAACCTTAAAAGAGGCCCACCAAAACAAATCAGTAACAGTCAATTTTGACCACTTCACCTTGCTCTCAGACAGTCCTTTCTGACGGGGGAAGCCATTAACTCAAAGCCACCAGACTCCATTGATAAAAACAGTATGGTTCCCACGCATTTTCACGGACAATATATCCAAACTTTTGCAGGACTGTTTAAGGACCCATAATAAAGATGTTTTTTCTTGCCCCACTTGCCAGGCATTTTTCAACCATATCAGATTCAAACTCTATTCAGACATCATTCCAGCTAGTGGGCATACGTGAAGAGAGAGATGAAACATACGTGATGATAAACAAAACTCTGTCACACATCGACACATATTAAAGTTATGTTAAATTGACAGCTGACGAGAATTTATTTGGGGCAATGTTACATTACGTGGAGGGTCATCCACAGAAGATTATTTTAACAGCTTCATTACACACAACGAAATTCCATAACTATAAAATTCCATGAGTTTTTACTTAATTTATTTAATAAAAATAAAATAATAAAATAAATAAATAAAATAAAATTAAAATATTTAATTTAATTTCACTTTGCAGAGAACAGGAGTTGCTGGTCTACTGCTGCCTTGATTCGTTAGTGTGTTCGGTAAAGCAGTGAAAATATAAAACATTTAGTGTACACTGAAACTGATATTTTAGGTGTGACTTTTTTTAGGTGGCTAAAGTACAATTTGCTGCAGCCCCTGTCCACAGTGATACATTGCTTCACTTCTGAGCCAGTAGATTTGGTATGTCAAAATCTCAAGTGCGATCTCAAAGTGATTCGGTTTATAGATCTCCGTTGAATAAATAAAAAAAAAGAAATTGTTAAAATGATCTATCTATCTATCTATCTGAGAAAAAACAAAGCAATAAAGATATGAAACACAGATAGTGACTTGATGTGATGAACAGAAATGTTTCCCATTTGCTTGACTGCATTATTGTTTTATACTTTATCATCTGTGAAATAACAAAATAAGAGTGTATGTTGTCTTACCCAGGCTGGAGCGGGTACTGGAGCGCTCAATGATGGTGTGTTTGCTGGGGTTGTTGAGGACTGAACGTTTGGCAAGGGAGATGTCCGCTGTCACCCGTGTGATGGATATCCTGAAACAGATATCCAGTGCACCAGTTGTGACCAGGTTACAGACCAGTTACAGCAGAGCCTACAGTACATGGTGACGATCTCATTCTTACCTGCCCTCAAACTTGTGTTTCAGAAAGTCGAAGAGAGCTTTCTGCATCATGTCTGTCACCTAAAGGTGAAACATCAGGTGTAAGACATAAACTGTGAAAGTGAAGTTAGGTTTGAAACAAGCGTATAGTTTTCCTCCTTACCTCGTATCCTTTGAGTGACGGCCCGACTAGGATGATGGGTCTCATGGAGGGAACCACATCATAGGGAGGGACATGCTCCATCTGAGCCAGGAGAAAACAGCACCAACATTGGGGTGAGTGAGGTTGTCATGTTGCATCTGAACGTACACTTAAAACACATAGCTCCCACAGACGTACAGCCGCACATAAATCAACATTAACTCAACACAAAAGCCCTGTCTTCTCCTCTGTGAGCGGTCACACTGATGGATGGCGAGTTTCAGACGCTGGAGTCCATTCGGTTTATTGACTGCCTATGAATGTTCGGAGGCAGCGATCAATTTCTCACTGAAAGCACTCACTTCTATTTCTTCGTCTGCAGTCTCCCATAATTAAAGTGTCCATAATTAAACCAGACGCTTGGGTGTCAGGAGAGCTCTCGTGACTGAGCTATTGCTCTAACACAGGCGTCATACTTCACACTATTCTTTTTTTGTTATGCATCAGCACTTGTCGAGTTATTACTGCCAATAACTGCTGAATTGTGTTTTTTATTGTAAAAAAAACCCCACTTTTTTAAAATAAATTTGTGCTTCAACTTTTTGTTACTTTAAGAAAAGCCTTATTCCCAAATATATCCAGTTATATATATCCATTAGGTAAATTTTTTTGTTTGTTTTGTGAGTGTTTGCTTTCCACTTTTAAATTTTTTAAATTAGATTTTCACCTGTTTGTTTCCATTATTTTCATTATATTTTGAGCTATTTTCAATAATCAAAATAAACAGAGATATTTTTTGGAATTTTTAGAGAAGTAAAAACTGAATAAAGAGAGTGTAAATACTGCAGTCTGTGGCTTTCCTGAAGCCATTTACACATAAAAAAGGAGAAACCTAGAACGGTTGCAGAGGCTTATAGAGAACACCCACACACAAACACGATCCATATTGCAGCGCATGAACTTAAGGCTTATTTGTACATTATGAATCATGAAAGGAATGATTCATCTATAAGGACTCCATAAGCATCCGTCTTCTTTAGAAACAGTCAGTTTTTCAATGAGAATGAGGTGAAAACAGTCACACATCTTATATACTTTATGAACACTGAAATTGGATGTTTTTTTTTTTTTTTTTTTTAGATCTGTAATCCAAGCACGCCCCCTCCTCCGTGTGCGGCGTGCAGCTCTTCAGGCAGGAGATAGTGTTGGAGAGCCTCGCTCCACTACATTACATTACATAAAGCAGAACAACGGAAGCTCATTTCACCTCATTTGTATTCACAGACGCTAAAAATACATATTTTAAAAGTTTCCTAATGGCTCTTGTCTCTAAAGGGGCTGAGCTGGAGCACTGAACATGACAATAGTGCTCACTGGTTTTGAATAACATGAGCACAGTGCACAGTTTTGTGCAGTGAGTAACAGGGTGGATGGTGTGCATAATACAGATCTGGATGATGGTTCAGTACTACGATTTATTGTCCCTCTATACAATCATATTCTTCTAAAATACTACTGTTTTGATATTATGGCTTACAGTTGCTATGTTTACAACAAATGGAAGTTATATTTCCTTAAATATAGACACTTGAAAATTTACTTTTTCTTTTACATTATAGAATCTTCTTCTAGGAAAACATGAAAAACAACATTTGACTCAATGACATGAACATGAATTGAACTTTTTACATGTGATTTTGAATCAATACTGTCGACTAGTGTTTTGAAAAATATTAATCAAAAATATAAATATAAAAAAAATGTCAATTTTGATATTTTAAATGGTTGCAAAACTAATTTTCCGCAGCACTGGTACATCGGTACAAGCTGTGCTTTCTTGCCCTCTCTTATTGTTCATGTTTACAACAGTCATTATGCTGTTCTCTGCTTCTAACCAACAAAAGAAAAGTCACTGTTGTCATGTTAGAAACTTTTTCTATTTATCATTTAATGAAATTTTTATTTATTTTTTCTAATTTCTTTCCCTGTGGTACTGAATATCAAAATTTTTCAGGGTATTGTTTTGAAGTTAGAAATCGTAAACACATCAGTATCTAGATAATGCTGTGAAAATTTCCACCATAACTAATATTACGGTCATTACAATCATATCATTTATATTCTAATGTTGACTTGCTGTGGTTTACATTTGTCCTGCTTACATTCAACAAAATAAAAGTTAAATGCCCTCAGAAAGATTTTAAATACTTCTTATGTTAGGATTTTGTTCCAGGTAAATACTGAAAAACATCTGTCTCAAAAAAAGACTAACATGAGGTTGGCATAATAACATAAGTAAATATTTTCAATTTTATATTTTAATATTGATGTAAAGCTGTGATATCTACTAAAATCTTAATGTGACTGTGCACACCGCTCACCCCTATCATAGCATGTCTTTGCTCTGCAGCCATAACGTGTGATTCAAATTTGTGCTGAAAAGCATAAAAACAGCTGATTGTGGGCTTCTGCCACTCAAATCAACCGTCATAAATGGAAATGAAAGCACGTCAGGACGTATTACTGTTACACTCTGACTAACAGGGTCTGGGATGGATCTGCACCTGCATCTGCACACTGACAGCTGTGATACAAGCTCCAGGGAAATGACAGAGGCACCACCGTGATTTGCAAATGATCCTGTGAATTTTTTTTTTGCTTTAATGTGTCCTTGGCTAGAGAATATTCTGCGGACTGATTTCTCACCACCACAAGAAAAGAAAATGTGAGACAAACAGAGGATGAGGAGTAAGAAGTTGAAGTGTTAGAGGTTAGTCGTGAGAACGAACCACACTCACCGACTTCTGTTTCTGTTTAGCTGGGCCGCCTACAGTATCATTCCACACAAAAGCCAGAAGAGACAAAAAAAAGCACAAAACACAAGAGAACACTTAGTTATTGACAGGTTAGGATTAGTGGGGAGAGGAGCTGTTTATTGATTAAAACAGAGTTTACACTGACTGCCTCCACTGTGGCTTCATTTTAAAATAGATTCAGACTGATATGCAGCAGCAGCCATTTCAGAGTGTATCAGTTAGTTCAACGCCTCTCCCGGCTGACAGGCACAGAAACAAACATCAAAACATATCTCAGCGTAACCGTCGTGACCGCAACCTGAGGGGCCCAGCAGTGTTAGAGTCAGGAGCTACAGTAGTGGCAGGGACAGTTCAGTTGTGAGCAGTTAGTGGGAGGGAGAGGAGAGATTAGACCTGACCATATTGTGCATATTGTGGATGAGCAGGGGGCAGATGCAGGAGGGAGGCTGGTGAGGTAAGCGAGGTGTCCTGGGCCCCTAATGTTACCTTCTTAAAGAAGGGCAGTCGGTGTGCGTTGGCCTGAGGGGATGTTACGCTGCCTGACATGGCCTTGGGGGAGCGAGGGTCACCCTGGGACTCAGGGGGCTCCTCAGCATCCAGGTCGAGGGGGTCAACGTCAAAGGCCACAGTGGACACGTCCACGTGGGCTGATGAGGGGGGAAGGCAGGCGGGTGGTGCGGAGAGAAAGACAAGAGAAGAAGAGACAAGGAAGAAGAGAAGGAAGAGACAGAAAAGGCAAAGTAAAAGAGGATGAGAGAAGAGAAAATAAAAGAAGAGTAAAAGCGAAAGGGGGAAGAGTAAATAGAAGTAAGAATATGAGATGCATCCAGAAAGAGGCATGGAGGAAATTGCAAGAGATGGAATATACTGAGACCAGAAAAGATGACATAGTATGATTTAAACTGGAAATAACATTTACAAGAGTTTACAAAAGAACACAGCAGATTATCATGAAGCAAGGCACAGATGTGGGGTATAGTAACATGGACAGAGAGTGGACTCAGTGTGACGAGAAAGCAACAAAACTTGAAGTGTAGATGTGTAAAAGAGGATCTGCAGAGGAAAGCAGCAGAAAGGGAAGAAGGTATCGAGTTGAGAGGGAAGCTGGGGATTGGAATTAAGTGTGTTGGGATTACCGTTGGTAATGCAGGTGTGTTTGGTATGGGGGTCGGGGGGGAGGTTGGCAGCAAGGCAAGGTGTGTTGTTTTAAAGGAATTTTTCAATGTCTTGCATATAATTGAGGGATGAGAAGATTGATATCACCCTGATACCTGTCCATTAAATATGAGGCTGGAGCCAGTAGTTGTATGATGAGGGAAAACTTTTAGTCTTGTCAATCTTCCTTTTGAATAGCAAAATAAACTCGATTAGCCCAACATATTCTCACTCCCAACTTGTCACATATCGCCACCGCGTCCACCGGCCCTGTTGGTACTTTCTAGATCCTTAAATGAAGCTGTCTGGTGTTGTTTCAAAATGATGCCATCCAGAGGCGCTATAAACTGACGCTGCCTGGTGGCGTATCATACCACCATGAAAGGATGTCTGTTTTTCTTTGGTGCCTGATTTGTATATCACTGACAAAGGGGCGATATTTGACAACTTCAGAATGAGGACGTTTTGATGAGCCTCTGCTGTTCTTATGTGAATATATGTGTCTAACGACAACACAAATCTGATATCTGACGTTGGCACAGCATGTGTGCATGGACAGAGACATACCCAAAACACAAAGTACAGAACATTTCAGCCTCACACAGTGTCGGCCCCATGTCATTCAGATCCTTGTATCAACACAAGAGTCAGACAAAGAGTGTGTGTCATTCATCAACAAGGCTGATATTCTGCAGACAGGCAGGAGCCTCTCGATATAAAACATGCTAAAAGCGAAGGACACTGAAGCTTGTCAGGTCGACGTCAATGCACAAATTCAACATTCTTTCGAGACACAGAATCCAACATCTCTTTGTGATCAAAATGTCCTTCACACTGTTAGCTCATGTTACCACAAAGGCTGGAAAACAACAGGGAACAGCTGGCTCTGTCAAATGGTAACAAAATCTGCCTACCAGCACCTCTAAAGCTCACTAATTAACACATAATATCTCATCTGTGTGATCGCACAAGTCTAAAAACATACATAGACTTTATTTCTGATCTAACAATGAGATGTAACGTGTTAATTAGTCAGTTTAAGGGATGCTGGTGATTGGATTTTGTTACTTCTGGACAGAGCTAGGTGTTTCCTCATTTCAGTATTTGTGCTAAGCTAACGGAAGCTCACCAAGATAAGAAAGTGGTATCAATCTTCTCATCTAACCCTCTCGCCAGGAGGTGAGTAAGCGTATTTCCCAAAGTGTCAAACTTTTGCTGTAAGTCAGATCGGCCACTGAGGATGTACTAGATGTATTAGACGGATGTGGTTTCAATTATACAGATATTGAGTTCAGTTCAGTGGCTCTGTTTGATTAACAAAATCCCTTTAAGTCAACCAGAGCATTTTCCCCATGTTTGCACTTCCATCTCTCCTGCTGTCTCTCTGGATAGCGAGCAGCAGCTCTGCGTCGTCCTGGCGATGCACGCACACACAAGCCAGACATACTCATCAAGTTTAATGAGTGCGGTCCATTCTCAGCTCTATTTCAGTCCCGTCCTGTGTGCTAATGACAGACCTCCTAAGACCTCTCTCACTTCACACAGCAACACACTGAGACGCGCCGTGATTCATCATCATGCCTGACTAACTAGCCAATTAAAATCTTCATCTAAATATCAGGCGCCTGTCTCATCTCGCTCGCTCGCTCTCTCTCTCGCTCTGTAAGGGCTGCACACACTCCCACGCGAACACGCACAAAGGCACTGTTTTGCCAGTTGATAGGGAGACCCCCTTGACCTCACCTGTGCCAGGTGGGGTGGGCCTGCGGGTTCCCGTGGCAACGTCCAGACTGGAGCTTCCTCCAGATTTACTGTGATAGGAAAAACAGGCACAAATGATTGTGTGGTGAAACAAAGCCTATATGGTAGCTTTACAACACTGATAATACATGCAATATTAATCACCCTGATTATTGTAGTATTTATTTTTTTACATATAATTTTGAGTAGTTGGAATAAACTGATACATTCCTGGATATAAAAAATACAAATAAAGCCAGGACTAGAGAGACCTATATATACATACTGTAGTTGCACTGTTGAGGAATACAGTGAGTCACTGCAGTGCTTTTGTCTATTTAAGGAAGTTTTACATTGCCTGGTGGGTGAAGTGTGACTCAGGTCTGACCTGTTTTACAAAGCAGGGCTCTCGTCTGTGATGCTGATAATGTGGCTGCTAAGATATTTTCATGCTTACCTGGAGCTGAGTCGGTTTTGTCTCATCCTCTGCTCCTGCAGCAGACGGGTGTTCTCCAGTTTGACCGGGCTGGGGATGAAGCCCACCTCACAGCCCTCCTTCACCAGACGTCCGATCCACCAGTCGTTGTTGTATTTCTGCATACAGACAGGCGTCAGTAACCAATGATATACCTGCATTTTCCTGCTCACACTCATCAACATCAAGACATGGCCTCACCAAAACAACACATGCACCTGAATTAACTTCCAGTTCATGGTTAGTGCAGAAAAATAGCTTTTTATGTCCCTAATAGTTCCTGATGATATCTACATACCAGATTTACACACAAATTGCATCATGTATTTCTCCATCTTATTATTGTACCAAAGTTTGTTGCTAAACATTACCGCATTGTGAACCCAAGGAGGATGGGGCACACGTTCTTGCAAGATCATTTTTATGCCTGATCTTTGTAAGCTCCGAAAGTAAAGTTGTGTATTCTAAGTGACCAACATATATATTCAGAAAGTAAGAGCACTACTTTTATTAATTTACTTTTTCTCCTTATTCTACCACATTTTAGATCATTCAGTTCTCCTTGCACTGCAGCTCTTGTTCGTGCTAACTCCCACTCATGGCCTGGGTTGGGTTCAGGCAGGAGGAGACAGTGCAGTGAGTTGCAATAAAACATGATCCCACTACAGGCTGTTCTCACAAACTGTTCAAATGTAATGCACCCAAAAAGTAATGCACCCAAATTTGTACGTATCCCACGCATTTTGAAAGACTGCTATCACAAGAGCAGTGCAGAGCAGTGACGGGAATAAACAAGGAAGCAGCCCCGCACGGTCTTGTAACACGGCTGGTTGGGGTGGTGGGAGGGTCACAAAAAAACGACTCTCCCCTGGAGACGAGTGTTTGGAACTGTGTGAACTTGGTCATTTTAGGATACGTCCTTGCCACGTTTCTTTTCCGAAACCTAACCACAGCAACTTGACTTGCCTAAACCCAACCTATATTAAGGACGTATCATCATTTGTGGGGTGCTAATTCACAGGATATCATACAAACCTCTCTATAAGAATAAGTTGTTCGAGTCTCCAAGTAACCATCGTTTGTCTTTCTCTTCCTACACCATCCAGCAGCTCCAGTCAATTTGTGATTTACATCAAGTTATTTACCTTTTGTTCAGGCTAAATTGGTAGAACGCTCTGAACTACATAAAGTACTCTGCACATCTCTGTGTGTGAAAAATATACTTCACAGTATTAAAAGGTGCTGACATCGTACCTCTGTTCTAAGTGTGTATGGTCAAGGGCTTGATGGAGTGGGTACCTCTTTAATGTGCAAGAAGTCTTTGGCTTCGAAGGATATGGCCATGCCCTGCACAGGAACGTCATCACTGGGGCCGGGGTTGTAACCGACATTTGTCCGCACAGCAAATGCCACCGGTTTGGTCTTGAGCAGTGATGTGAAAGACACACATTAGTATACAGATGGCGGCTTAATAAAACCACTTAACACCGAGTTCAGTGTCCCCCTGACACTGATGAAAAGGTTTACCAGTGTCAAAACAAGATAATGCAACAATGCTGACTATCAAACTGCCGCTGTACATAACAGATGGAGATACAACAGTTGATCTCTCACCTTTGCTTTCTCAAGTGTGGCGAGGGCCTGTCTGTCTGCCTCCTTCCTCAGAGCCTCAGGGTCCTCCTCCAGGGACACGTCTGAGTCTGACGGCCTGCTGGTGTAGGAGTCTGCAGAGCCCTGAAATACATAATGTGTTTTCATACAGGTGAAAAGGGGAAAAAGACAGTAAGTTCATGGATCCTTTAGGAGGGAGCAAAAACAGGAGCAGAAGCAGACCGATGAAACACAAAGGGGGCCTCAGCCTTCATATTGCATGAAAGCTGACTCTGTGTAATTTGAGGTGGACAGGATGCATAACAACAGGCTAACACTTCCTGACTGCAGCTTCAGCGAGGCCGAGGTGTTGAGTCTTTTTGCACAGGTACAGCAGATTCAGTGTGTGGGTGTGTCAAGTAGAGACAGAAAGAGGTAGAGAGAAAAAATGGCCTGAGGACTGTTTATAATATTAGGGAGGGATATAAATTTCTCATGAAGTGGCTATAGTTTCCAACACATCCAGCACTCATGCACAGTAACTTGACCCTCTCCTGCTGACCCTCATCCAGACACCCATACCACAATAAAAACTCGAGCCTCCTGTGAGCCTGCGGCGCCGGCCCACTGTACTGTTCAGCAGAGCAGTACAGTGAGGGAGGCAGCCTGAACTTCTGTGTTTGAGTGTTCAACTTATATAACAATCCCACTTATTCTCTTCTTGCTTTTTTTTTTTTTTTTTTTGTATTTTATTTTCAGCTGACAAGCTGCCTGGCGCTTTGTAGGAGGTGCTGACAAGAATGCGGACAGCTGAATGTGCCAGGCAGAAGAAGTGAGTCACTAGGTGTGGGCTTTTAAAATAGAGGTGAGAATGCGCAAAGATGACATACACCATATGTAATGATGATGAAAAATTCCCTTCACATGTGTAGTCAGACAACACAAGGAGTGCACTCAGTGAGTACAACAAATATCTCTGGACTACGGCTGCGTATTGTTTGAAATGTTTTGATATCTGTGCCAACATCATACCTGAGTTCAGGACGTTATAGATGATACTGAGGGCACCAAGGGAGATGCTTGGAGCATATGGATACAGTTTCTGTGTCAATACTGAGAACACTACAATAGAATAAAGCTCATTTGGGTATAAAAAAGGAAAACAAACATTTTGTGGGTCCACAAAATTAGACTAAAATCCATTGGCTATGGAGCAGCACCAAACTGTATACCCTATGACATCACAAGTTTGAGACTGACTTCTCTGGTTTCTGGTTTTGAGGGAGAGTAGCTCATGTTCACTAATACTGATTGAAATTTCCTTGGCCAGGGAAATAAAATATTTGAAATTTGAATTTAGATGGTGTTCCCCTTTATAGGAGCCGAATATGTAATTCAGAGCAATGATACAGCAGCAAACAGCTATTTGCTATGTAAAGATGCAGTGGAGTAACTGCATCCTGAGCAGAGAATGAAGTCATGCTCCCTCTCTGTGTTTTTATCTGAGCTTCTTTGTTCTTTGTTGTTGTAGACAGTTCGGCTGTGCTTGCATGTTAATGCAGGTAAGTCCCAGTGTGTCACACTGGCTTGCTAATCTCTGCCGTTCTGCACTGCTATCACACGGCATTTACCACCCTCTGGTCGTTAGCTCTGTCAGCACTGTTGCCGTTGTTAGCACTGTTCGTGCTGTGAGGATCTTTAGCTGAGCTGCCGACTCAGCCACCTCCATGTTGAGAGCTGTGTACAGGCAAACTCTGAATCGTGCGCTAAATGATGTATACAGCTCCTTTAAAGATTATCTAAAGTCAGAGAAACATTTCTGATTTAGCTCAAGAAATAACCAATGAAAGGAAAAGTAAACATACCAAGCATTTGATGCCATACTAAATCAGAAGACAACTCTTTTAAGTGCTGAGATTTGATACCCAGTGCTACTCTGAACTCTTGGCTGCCAACTCTCTGTCATTTGAATTGTTCTGCATGTTAATGTTTCTTATGTTAAAGATGAAAAGAAACCTCAGATGTCCTGCTGGCCTTGTGGTTAAGATGAATACCATATAATGGCAACATCCCTGGTTTGATTTTGGTGGGGGACCTTTGTTGCAGGTCATACCCCTCTCTCCCCTTTTTTCTTGTCTCTATTTTAACAGCCAACTATCCAATAAAAGTAAAATGCTGTTCTTTAAAAAGAAAGGACAGAAATCGATGGAAGAATCCTTGGTGGCGTTCCCCAAGAGAACCATTTCAAACCGAGTGGACCTGGAGGTCTAAATATATTCGGAGAGAAAAACTGGTCGTATGTGGAAGAGTGAATCATCCATGTGGTGTGTCAGTGTGTTTGCACGTGCATTTATGTGTGATTAATGCTCCTCTACACGTCTGATTACCATCCATGTGTCGCCATATGATTTCAAATGAAACAACAAACACAAATGTTGATTCTAGCTCAGCCACCTGTCGCACCGAGACGCTCTGTGACTTGGCAACAGCACAATAAATGTAGACACTCCCTGTTGCCAAGGCGATGGCTACCTACTCCTAGGGCATTCACAAACCATCCGCACTTCCTGTTTCTATTACTCAAACTCAAACGCTCGCGGCGGTGTGCCCGCATCCCACTCAGGTAGGAGGAATGATCCTGTGAGTGGCATGCAGCATCTAATGAGGACAATAAGAGCCGCCCCCACTTACCAGCTGTGAGTCATCTTCTAAACCATACAAGTGCATCCCAGCATGGAGCACCGACTAAGTGAAGGTTAACAAACCTTGATGGGGAACCCACGGGAATGTTTTTAGAGAGAAAAAAAAGCCTAAATGACGTCTGAAACAACCTGGGACCGAATGGCTCACTACAACAGGTCGGTGATGCAGCAAAATGTAGTGCGAGAGAGAGTGGGAGGGATTACTCTTTGTGTGTTTGTGTATATGTGTGTGTAAGTGTGCGGACAAATGCTTGTGTCTGTGAGTCACTCATCCAGTTGATGCACGTCACATACAACCAGAGGGAAAAAAAACAATCAGGGAAAGAAGAGACAGAGAAGGACTGGTGGATTCATGAACACTGACACAAAAGTCAATATTTGATATAAAAACAGGTGCAGGTGAACGAGGAGGGAGACAAAATAGCAGCTGATCAATAACCTCTCTGCACCCTTTCTCCCCTGAAACCCTGTCAAAATGTGTTGATAGATGACACACTCCCTCCTTCCCTCACTTCTTCTTCTTCTTCTTCTTCTTCTTCTTCTTCTTCTTCTCTCATGTCATTGGGTTGTGCCTCTAATTTAGCTGCTTGCTTCACTTCACATACAGCTCCTGTTCAAAATAGCTACAGGTCACCTGACGGCGGAGCTGCTTTCCTATTGGCAGTGTCAGACTAGAGACCCCAGCAGTGTCATAGTAACCATCTCTGCAGCGTATTACAAGCAGCCAGTAAAGGCTGCATCAGGAAGGCGATAGAAAGAAGATATAGGGATCAATAGTAAATAATAAATACCCTGAAGGGAAATTACATATAAGCTTTTCAACAGGTGATCGATGAAGCATTTTCTCACATTGTGTGAGCAACAGCTGTGAAGCCACAGCCTGGTCATTAGCCTGGAGGATAACACAGAAATGACTACATCAAACAAAACATTATGGCCTGTGGGGAGTTTTTACAAAGAAAAATGTCAATGTTTTTACTAACAAGACTGCTAAACGGACACTTTTCTACGTGTAGTTGGTAGAATCTAAACTATACTGCGTTGTCAGATCATAGTAGGCAAAGAAAGGGTAAAACACGAGTAAGATGCAAGAGGCGAGGCTCAGTAATTATCCCGAAAATGAACCGACTGTGTTTCTTCTCCATTTTCTGCACAGTGGCTGCCACCGTGATGAATTTACACCTCCTTAGCATTGATATTGAATAAATGCGGGGGGGTAAAAAGAGAGCAACAGAGCGGAGGGGGGTAATGGAATAAGAAGTGAGGGAGGGAGGGCCGGCAAAAGCCAAGTGCTTTGAATAATGAGGGTTGAAAAGAGTCACCCTGCAGCAGGGAAATGAGTTAACATTGTTTCCTCTGTTGCAACGGCACATTTGTAAATGGTTTCGAGAAAAAAGAGAAATTGGGAAAAAGGGGGAGTTGAATGACGTGAGGAGGAAATGCTTCTGGGATATACATAACAGCTGCATAAAAATGATTATGAAAATGCTGAACCAGTGTAATAATTGGACTAATTTCCTCCTCTTTAATGTCTTTATAAAACACAGGAAATGATCACCTCTCTTTCTTCCTCTTCTTATGTCAGATAACAGAGCAGAGGTTAAAGATTTTAATCTGCTACTGCTATAAACAACAGGAACATCGCAGCAGCTGTTGTCACAAGTGTATGACTAAGAAGTGATTAGCATCTGAGAGCTAACACATACTGCGAACCCCTGCCCTGATAATTAAACAGATAAGAATATATTTGTACTTATCAGCTCTGATCATGTGAAGAACAAAGAAATGAGGGAAAAGCGAACATTTCAGCAAAGGAGAACAATACAACATTTCATCTCAGACAGCTGAGAGCCAACCAGAATGCATTATCAGTTGTGCTTCAAGCTCCACTGTGTATTCACGTCACATCCAGACTGAGATTAGCTCAGTGAAGACAAGTACTAGAAAAGAAAACTGGACTAAAAAACAGAAAAAGGGAAACACGTCTCGCAAAAACAGACAGATGCTCAAACTGAGGAATCACAAAGGACAGATTTCCTGTCAGACGCTCATGGCTGGTGGCTGTAAATGGCCATATTCCCTTTTCCTGTCAAAGCAGCGTCATGGCAACCAGCTGGACAGTGTGGAGATGACTAAAAAGATGAGTCATGGGGCTGAACTCACCAGAAATCCCCATTTCCACAAACAAGATAATGAGGTACTCTGACAACAGGTTGCTCAGGGGAGAAAAAAAATCAAATAAATCTAAAATATGATTTAGTAATAAAATTAGGGGTGTTATTATACTTTAACACAATATTGTAATATATTTATAAGAATATTTTTCAGGTGCAGGTTTTAAATTATAATTTGGGCTTGGTATCATTTGAGATTTTTTGACAGGACTGCTAACATAATCTTATTTATACTTATTTCCCATTACTTCTCTGTATCGTATTTGAGGTACATGAACATGTTTTCCTACAAAAACAAATTTTCTGTTTAGTAAACTCTGCAAATCATCTCAATGAATCAGTAATTTAATGCTGTAGTAATACAAGCAGCTGTGCATCACAAAACAAAAATCATCTCATCAAAGTATCAGCTTTGGATGCTTTACAAACTCAAAAAGTAGAAATGATCAATACCCAGCAAAGGACCAATACCCCAATATCCAGAAAAACTGAAATGGTTAGTCAATTAACTTCGAACGAAACGGCAAAATTTCAACAATTTCTTAATAGTTTAGGTTGTTTTTAAGCCTAACTGCCAAAAAACTGTGGTTTGAGCTTCATAACTGTGAGCATTTGCTGTTTTCTTTATTCTTCCTGTTTTAGACACTACATCTTTTTTGGTTTTCACTGTTGGTTGGACAAAAACAAGAAACTTAAAATGTTAGGTTAGTATGTGTTAGTATGTTTGGGCTCTGGGAAAGTGTAACCGACACGTTCTGTGACATTTTATTGACTGAATGATTGATGGAGGCAATTGGCAGATAAGTTGCAGCCCTAATATGAAGTGATGATCACTGCAGCTAACTGTGTTCAGTTGTTATGACATGAGACACTTCAATGAAACTTCAACGACTAATTTTGATTAACTTGGGTTTATTTGTTATGTAATTGACCTGTGCAACAAAATTTGGTACAAAAACAATGCAATATAATTTAATTGTTACTACTGTTGAGCTGATTACTTGATTAAGCAACAATCTGATTGATTATTCATGGAAATTTATTTTAAAAAAAGCAGAACAGTCACTGATTCTAGCTCCTAAAATGTGCTTTTCTCTGTTTTCTGTCAGTGTCTAAATTGAATATCTTTGTAGATTAGACACATCGAGCAATATGGAGACGTCATCTTGGATACTGGGAACTTCCCGGTGATAAAAAAGAATTAAAAATACCCGACACTTCATGGACGAAGGGTTAGTCGCAAAACAACTGGGAGATTAATCAATAATCAAAACAAATGCAATCTGCAGCACTGATCATCATGATACTATTGAAAATAAAATGAAATTTAATGAGCCCTAAATGCAATAATTGCAAAAATAATGGCAAGCCAACAACAAAGAGCATATAAAATGTGTACAACAGTACAGCCAAGTGCAATAACGAGCTAAATGAAGATCCAGTCGGGGCCTGTTTGGGACAGGGGGACAGCAGTGAAAGAAGCCCCCTGAAATGGCCAGGCAGGCAGTGCACATAGCAGCAGAGGCAGCCGATGGGACGGTCTAAGTCTAATTAAAAACACAGCGCCTTTCCAGCAGCTGTGGCCCGGCCCAAAATGGAATCACACTCAGAAGAGCAAAGAAAGCCGCAGACCAGGAGGTACAGCGCTATCAGGGCATGGGCGGCAAGTTATATTCTCCTGTCATATCTCAGAGCAAAAGTGTCTGCTGAACTTTCACAACTCAATCCAGATCCACACGCTCACAGATAAACTCACACATAAACTGCTTCCAGTTCAGTCAGACGCAGCAAAAAGCTTATCCAGATCCTTCTTACCATGACGGGCCTTTGAATCCTCTCAGTCCTCTCCATACCTCGTTTGCCACGCTCGCCACACCAAGGCAAACCAAGGGGGCAACGCTGGAGTCCACAGACAGAGTTATGTGTATATGTGTGTGTGCGAGTGTGTGTGTGTGTGTGTGTGTGTGAGAGAGAGATAGTGGTTCCTAGTGTGAGTATGTGTCTGTTAGCTTGACAAGTGCAGAAGTGTACATGTGTGTGACTGTAAGTGTATGTGTGTGTGTGCGTGTGTGTGTGTGTGTGGTGTGTATGATAGGAGAAAGAGCCAGAAAAGAGTGCCGTATGTGTGAATCTAGGAGAGCGGTCTCTTAACCTCCAACCCCTTCACACACACACACACACGCCCACCCCCCCACCTCCACAACCCAGAGGAACGTGAACCTTGTGTAGAGGAAGGGAGCTGGTGCTGGCCGAGGGTCGGGTTGCAGGACTTGTGCTACATTTGCAAACTGGGGAAATATATTTAGCCCTGGCCGGGCAGAAACAGGGACATGAACACACCGAGACCAAGAAGGAGGCTTGGTATGCAGCCGTCAGCCATTCAATGCTCTGACTGACGTGGGAGAGGGCTGGGGCAGTGCCCAGGGAAACCCCCCTCCCCATTCTCTCTCTCTCTCTCTGCTTCAGTCCTCTCAGCCTCGGACCTGATCTCATTCTTCCCAGCCCCTCTCTCTGTCTGACTTCGGAAAACGGATATCAGAGGAGGGATTAAGGTTGGATGTTGGCATCGATCTTCAGATTCAATCCGATTTAGATTTACAAAGTCCATCCTCCTTGATGATTCAGTTACATCAGATACCAGAGTTACAGAAAGGTCTTCTCAGAAATGTAAACTATTTTTTCCTTATTTTTTATCACACACACAAATGTAAATATATGTTCTGTATAAAAGCCAAAATTGATTAATGTCTCGCCTTAAAACTGGCAGCAGAGGTAGTAACAACGCCGAAATGTAGCCTGTAAAAAAGGGACAGTCTGCAGGACAGGACTATGGACGTGATGCATGTGATGTTTTGACTACGTGTTAAGCGAGCGACCCACTGCAGGGAGATTTCAAAAAGGAAAACAATGGAAGGAAAACAATGAGGTCTAGGAGCTCCTTACCCTCAGAGCAGAGGGCGAGATCCACTGTCATATAACAGGGGTAAATGATTGATATCGCCATGTTAAAGCCATTGTTATTGTTTAGAAAGTGCTGCCGACATGTATATGTCACACACTAAAGGCCGACGCTGTTGGGTTACATGTCACGCCCGTCACGCCTCTTTTGCTTCCGCGATGGTGGCATGCAATCTGAAATCAAACACTGGAGCGGCTTTACATTGCCATTATTTATCTTTGAGTAAAAATGCAAAAAGAAGGGACTTCGATGTGGCCCTCTGAAATTCTTCTGTATTCAGTAACTTAATTTTATTTATCAAGCCAAATATCATGGCCTCAAGGGGCTTCATAATCTGTGAGGCTTATCCTATCATTAGACCTTTGATTCATGTAAAGAAAACACTCTTAAATGTGGAAAAAATGGAAGAAACTTCAGAGAAGGCAAAAGAGGACGATCGTTCTCACAGGATGGAGTGAGCAACTCTGTTGTTTCCTTCAATATAAAATAGTGTAAAGTGAACATTATAGGCTAAATTGTAAACACATATGACTGCGAACCAAGGACTTATTTTCTTTGGCAAATGTGTGAGTAAAACGACTACAACATGACTCATCTATAGTTTGTAGGCCTACATGTGCAAAACAGTTGAGCAAATATAATACCTGCAGTATTTGCAAGGGCGTCGTTATGCACATTTTAAAAAATAAATGCTTTCGCACTTAGTGTTCACTTAAATCATCACTTTGAGCAAAGACAGGGCAGGAACTGAAAGTCTTCTTGCTAACTCATCTGCACTGTTTGTGTTGTGATATCTGCAGAAAGCTGGGTAGCTAGCGTTGTCCAACAGGGACAGACGGAGTAAAGTAGAATCCACACACTGTTTACTTCCATGGCTTCATGTCTCACAGGCAGAGATAATATCTCTTCAATAAACACAAACCAAGAGCTTAGATTCATGTGCAGAGTTTTCAGTCTACCTCTCCCATAGTGGCAGGTCCGCATAAGACTGTAACTATTCACGTCAGAGTTCATGGTATGGCTGCGAGTCAAAGTGGCTACTATGGCCTGCTGTCATCAAAGTTACTTACTTACTTAAAATTAAAATAACCTTTTAGTGCATCCCTTTAAAACTCTGCTTCTACAAAGCAGACATTTTACACATCATGCAGCCCTAAATGAACCACTTAAAACAAACAGCTGTCAACACATCACATTTAGCACACTTTTACTCAGAAATGGTGTAAATGTGTAAAAGATCAATATCTCATGAGGAGTTTAAGAATCACTGCTATCATTAAAATAAAAACCACACTTAATCTGATTTCTTTTTTTTTATCCAGCCATACGAGGGATTAATATGTGTACTCCATACATCACAACATACATTCACTACTTGCACACTGACTGGGAAAAATAAAAAGGGTAGAGGAGGCAGATAGGTGTGGTTAGAAGGGGTGGTGGTGGTGGTGGTGGAGGCCCAGTGTGTCCACTAGAGGGCGACCTCTGACACAATGACAGGGGCTTCTCCATGGCTACACACCTGACCACCTCCTCCTGTCCTGTATTAGTAGGTGATGACAACACAGTCAGCTGGGGAAGGTGAGTAAATGGAGAGCTGCCAGCAGACCCACCAACTGGATCCTCTGCAGCCAGGCACAGCAGCAACTGGGACTCTGCTGGGATTTACATGTCAGGACCGAGAGGAGGACTGCTCTTATCGCTCCAGCATCTGAACCCTCCAGACCTTTCACGTATCACAACCAAGCCAAGACACGATCTTGGCTATGGAGCAATAGGGAAAACTTAATTTTACTTTGTATTCTGGCGGTAAAAATCAGTCAGTGTTTGATTGGTCACATCTCTGGTCACTGCAATTGAGCATGAGATTTTACAAATCATAAAACAAGCACCAGAGTTATTTGGTTTCTGAAATACTTCTCTCCACAAAGTGTTTTTAACTCATGCAAATCATACTTTTCGCACCTTGTGAACTGCACAATTTAATATCTGTTCTATATCTTTTAACCTTGACTGTTTATGACATTTGAAAGCGACTGTTCACCCCAAGATCAAAACTACATATTTTTTGTCTTACGTGCAGTGCTATTTATCAGTCTCGATTGTTTTGATGTGAGTTGTTGAGTGCTGAAAATATCAGCTGTTGAGATGTCCGTCTTCTCTTGATAATAATAGCTCTAGATGGCACTCAGCTTGTGGTGCTCAAAGCGCCAATACAAAAGCAGGAACTATTTTCTCTCCATCAAACTACACCTGCGCAGAGGGAAGCGTGCATCTACTGCTAGCTCACCTAGCACCTCTGAGCTAAATAACATTATAGCTCAACCATTAATGTTTACATCTCACGCTGTCACAAGTACAAACCTCTTGTCCATTAAAAGATGGAGACTTTCTTTGGTGCGATGATTCAGTTAAGGTCTGTGGATTAACTTGACATCGCTTGTTTTAGTAGAGAGATTACTGCAGGGAGGTGACAGAAAGTTAGGGTAGAGAGAGATACGGAGAGCAAAATGCAACAAAGGACTTAGCCAGATTTTGCAGTTAATGATATTGGGCAGCCACTGATAGACAGGAAAAATGGGAGAAAGAGAGGGATGAGCCTACATGGGGTACACACTCTACCAGGGGAGCTAGAGGTCGCCCGTGTGAGCTGGATTTGAACCAGACCGCATTTCACAAATAACTGCCACTTGCAAATTGTGGTTACATTTGCAAGGACTCGCAAGTATGGAATCTGATCCTTTGATTAGTCAAACAGGCCATTCATCTCCTGTTGCAAATTGTAGGTAGCATGGTAAAAACTGTTGAAAAATGGCAAAAGCAGCTTAACGTCAAGGCCACCAGGGCACCCCGCTACAAAAACAACTGCAGAAACGGGTTTAAATTGATTAACAGGTTTCAATTGTGCTGTTGCTTGCCAATTTAGAGGCTCAAATCTCCACATTTTTGAGGTGATAAATCAAAAAGGGACCAACTTGGTCCATCTATTTCAAAGACTCATGAAACTGCGACAAATGAACTAAGCTTTTTTTTTGCACATATCCTTTTCAGCACTCAGTAATCCACTGCGCACTGGTCAGTTCTTTAATGGAGCATTGAGGCGATTCTTGAAACACCATGTGACAATGTCTTATTTACCAGAAAATGGCAGTCACTGATAAATGTGTTACAATAAGTGCACTTCTGCTGCAGAGTCTAATTAATGGCAGCCAAGCATAAACTGTGTGTTCATGTTATAAGAATCGACCTTCTGTTGATTACAGGGCTTTACAGAGAAACAGAAGTTATGTTAATGCTGTATGACTAATGTACATATTCTCTACTTATCCATTATATTTTGGGGATGCCTTGAAAAGAAATGTTGCATCTTGTAATATAAATGTTGGCACTAAGGAGGGTAGAAGGTGTTTACACTTTCTCTGCCATTTAAAATAACTAGTTTTTGTATTTATGAGTTTAGGCTGCAATGTCTGCCTCGTCTTCAGGCCTTCTGAAGGACCCTCTTTTGTTGTTCTCGTCCTTTAGGATGATCAAACCACTGTACTGGGACACAGCTGCTACGTGTTCATCATGACAGCCCCTCTGATTTGATTTTCTGCCATGATGCTACCATGTTGTGTGTGAGCATGAGTGTGTTTTCTCATTGTTAATGATAAAAGACACCACAGATTTGATTTCTAAGAGGGCAAATATAGGATTTGAGGTAAAAATCATTTTAGCACCAAAATAACACCAGCATACATGTTACCCGTTGTACACAGCAGCAGCAGCAGCCGCAGACAGTCTCTGATGGAAGACGGTGTGTTTTTGTTGAACTCGACACACAAACCAGCACTGCACAAACACGTAGGCTGCACCCACACACACGCACACAAACACAAACCCATCTAAACATCCTCTCCTTCGTCTCTCCATCCCACTGTGCCTGCACACAGAGGGAGATTCAGTGGCCCGGTTGCCACGGAAACCAGGCCGAGTGTACCAGCCAGCTCTACCGTTGGCTGATTGTGGCTCTCGTGTATTTGTGTGTGTGCGTGTGGTGAGTGAGTGTGCACTTGCGTGGGTGTGTGTGAGACTGTAAAGCCTATACAGGGCTCTACTTTGAGTTGTTCAAGGGGAGGCTAAAATAGGCTATATGTTCAAAAACCTATAGGGCCCCGTATGCTTCTTTTTCTGTGATTAAAGCCAGTTTTTTTAATCTTACCAGGGTTTCAGAAATTAATCCTAATTCATTAGTTACTAAATCAATTTTTGGGCTTATGTGCAGCATTTCAACTGCTTAAAATCCCTGCTTCTTTCACTGCTAGCCTTGATGAGTGAAATGCTGTGCAATAGCATGAGACAGGGGAGGACATTTATCTGGGGAAGCGTTAAATCATCCTTACTACGGGTAATGAGTTCCTTACACAGTGTGAGCGATTAGGAATCCTGCCTAACCCACAGGCCCCAGTGCACGTGGTCCTTCAGCAAGCAGAGTCAGTGAGTTAATGAAGGACAAGGCAGTGGGAAGGGTTATGTGTGTAGGCGGGGATGCAGCTAACCTTTAGAAACCACGGGAGAGTTCAACTCCCTGTGTTCACCAACAGCGATGGGATTTTTTTTTTCTTCATTTTTTTCTAAGGCAACACCAGTACTGAACAGGTAAATGTCATTCAGCACAGGGCAAATCATTTCCTCTCATAAATGAAGAGGTCAGACGGAAAAGGGGGACTCATTTAGCTGTCACACAGCGTGGCTTTGAGAAATGTCATGTCCAGACAGGACTGTAGTGCAGGTCACGAGTGTGTGATGCTTTAACCCAGCCTCCTGAACGCCCTGAGGACAGGAAGTGCTCCTGTCTCACAAAGATAGGCTCCTTGACCCATTCTTGGCTGGAAAATGATGCTGGACAGCTGATAGGCTGACTAGATCCCTCTACGTCTACATGTGACCCTGGGGTCAGGGTCAGAGGGGAGTAGTGCCGGGTGAGTCTAACACCTGGGGACTAATAATTGCATCAGAGCCCCACAGGAATCTCTGCTGATGTCTTTCAGCTCCAACTCTGTGACAATAGATTGGTGTAGCTGTAGTCACGGGGGTTTTACTGTTGTTAGATATTATCGAAGCCATTTCAGTGTGTGAGCTACAGTATAGTGTGTGGGCTGCATGTGACAAAAACACAGGTAAAGAGGGGAAGATACAGACAAGAAAATAATGGGTTTCACAGTGGAGGAAGTGGCAAAGAACTGCGACGTAGCAGATGAACTAGGGTAAAAACTGACGTGGTAATAACAGTTAACAGCTAACAGTGGGGCAAATAAAACTCCTCAAAATTTAAAGTAATATCAGAAAGTTATTTTTTTAAAGATTATACTTGTTCCTTCACCCTCCTCTGTGCATTCTTCAGACCTTTTGCATTCAACTTAGAATTATAAATTTGATCTCTCTCCCCCCAGCTGTCATTAAAGTCAAAATTCCCCCCCAAAAGATCTTTAAAAAAAAAGAATTATGAACCTTATAATCACTGAATAATCATTATTTTTATTACTCGAAGTGAGCTTGGTCATGTTCAGTGTTTCCCCTATATTCATTCTATAAATATCACCACCAGGGACTGCAGTGGCCCGCCGCCGTGAGTCCATGAACGAGGCAAGTGTCTGTGGTTAGTTCACATGTCTGTAATAACAGCAGGACGGTTGAGTCTAGTGTCTGTTGTCTAAACTGCTAAAGCCAGCTCAACAGGTGAAGTGAAGCTAGTGTTACTGCTCATACACAGGCTCACTAATGAGATGACGACTTTAATGTTTTGTGTTTTTAGCTGAGCTTGACCAGAGAATATTTGGTCCTGCTCTGATGAATTTGGCATGCAGTTAACACACCAGTCATAATTTTGTCTGAATGAAAACTCATCTTCTGGCATTCACTCCTGGTGTTCTTCACCACTGGTTTGGAAGAAGGAAATAACGGGACTAACACTGAAACCAGCTTTGAAAATGACAAATTTTCGTTTTTAAATAAGTGCTGAGTGGTGAATCTAATTTAAGCAGATGTGAAGAGTGGTTCAGTCGAGATTTCAAAACGTATCTTAACTGACAAATACTTGGAAAAGTAACTGATGAATATTTGAAGAAACTTTAAAGTGTACAATTTGAGAACAGAATTTAGTGTGGTAGTAGATGGCAGAATGAGTGTCTCCTCGCTGGCCCATCTGCCAGGCCAAAGCAGTCGACCTTGGGGAAACACTGATGTCATATTAATTACAAAGATTTCACTGTTGGCACTACTAATGATGCAAATTATGGAGGAAAAAACGAGCTAATTCTCCAGAAACCTGACAAATGTTTGGAGACTCAGAATCCAATTGAGGTAATTTTATTGTTTTGGAATGATTGGTCGATGATTAATAGATTAATTGTGATTTCTAAGAAATTTACAAATTCAAAGGGCCAAAGGTAATATCTTTATACTGATTGTTTTGTCAGTAAAAAACTCAAATACATGCACTTTTTCATAGTACTTTTTCTTCAATGATATGAAACAGAGAAAGAGGTACCTCATTATACTCTGACACTGAAAATTGTGAGTGTTGATTGTTGATAAAAGACTTTATGATTCATCAGATATTAAAACTGCCAGTGGTCACTTTTATGTTGATTAATCAACAAATCATTTCAGTCCCACTGCATACATTTTCTACTTCGTGTATGTGAATTGTAAAAGTTGGATGCGAAAGAAAGTCAAAAATAATGACCAGATGAAACTGATTTGGTAGGTTGTATATCTTGATATGGAGCAGCTGAATTCCCAGCATGAAATGACCTCACTTCGACTCCATTAAACTTTCATATGAGTCTTCATTGAATAAAACGAAGCTGTGTCTCAGTCTAGCACCTGGATTAGCGATCTGGAGGAAGGATTAAGTGTGAATTGTTACCTGTCGGACAAAGCTGTTCGAGGTGGTGTCAGAGGAGGTGCTTCCATCTGAGCGCTTAAATCGGCTCTTCCTCTTGCCGTACTTTCCCTGGAAATGGAGAGGTTGGAGGGCGGGGGAGAGGAGGATTTGAAAAGAAAGAGAAAAACATAAAAAGTTTAATTGTGTTGCTCTGTAATAACTTATCTTGACATATCTCGAAGAAAACCTTGTTTCCGGGGAGCATGGCAGCAGTTAACATTTGGCTTAGCATTTGTAAAAGCTTCTGAATATGATCAGGCAGTCAGATAGAACCAGAGATAACGCAGCACGAGGCCCCAGACTGAAGAGGAAGTCGACCGGAGTAAATGTGTCCAGTGCGTCCACAAACAGCCTTCATTACTTGTCATTTTTCATGTTCTGATGCAAACTGGGACCTTGTAATCTGATTGGCAGACCCCTGGCAAATGGCCTATCCGGGTTGGGCAGAGGCCACACATCGCATTACGATCCCACCCTGCCCACATCGCCATGGTTACACAATGCTGACTAATCGCATTTGTTGGGAGGGTCATCAGGAGACTGGCTGTGGTGTTCTTTCAGTGGGAAAAGAGAGAACTGCTGGTTAATATAATGCTTAGAAATAAACACAAAAGATTAACATACAGAATGTGTACATGTTACTGCATTTATAGAGAACATTTAACATGTCCGTGACCCAGTGCACACCTGTCTAATTATGCCTCTAAAATAACTCTACCACAGGGGGTATAGCTCAGTGGTAGAGCATTTGACTGCAGATCAAGAGGTCTCCGGTTCAAATCCGGATGCCCCCTTCCTTTCTGTCACATCTCATATTTCAATGTGGAAGGCTAAACACAGCCCAAATTAAAAACCACTTCATGTTATATACAAAGACTGTGTTTCTTTCATTCCAGACTTCTCCAATTGATTGAATGCAATAAATCAATGAAGTGCAGTTTCCCCAAACACAAGGTAACATATGCAAATTGCTTGAATTGTCTAAACAGCTGTCCAAAGCCAAAATATATTCACGTTACATCGATATAAACATAAAGAATTAGCACTTTTCCTGATAAAGAAATACTTGAGGTTTAAAATAGCTGATGATGATGGTTTTCTGCCGATCAACTACTTGATAAATTCAGGACAGTTTGCAAATCAACTGCAGTTTGACACTTGCTTGAGATATTGCAGCTACTTTTGTCAAAACTGTATATATATGTAGTTGCGAGGTAACACAGTTAAAAGTCCAGATTGATTTGTTGAAAGTCAGTTGGGATGTTGTGTTCAGGTGCTGGCTGGAAACATTGCGGTGGTCTTGAAAAAAAGTGTTGTTATCTGTAACCAAACTGCCCTAACACTGACATGGGGAGAAATCAATGGCTGCCTTTAAGGTAAAAAAAATAGTTTCCTTGCATGAACTCTATTTTCTTTTTGCAGGGATGCTTCAGTAAGCATTATTTGTCTGAACTGTTTGGTGTCTGTCTTTATCCACAACTGTACTCACACACACACTCTCCTCTGGTAAACTAACCAGCCCCCAGTCCTCTAACCTGCCCACACACACACTCTACACCTATGTAAACACTGAATATTACCAGGCAGCTGCTTCAAACCTGTCCACTTCCCTGTGTAGGTTAACAACCGCCAACAGTGATCCCTCCTCAACTCAGTACTTTGTTATCACCGCCACATCGTGTAGAGCAGGCCGAGGCCCTGGCGATGCTGTCCTGCCTGCCTTTAAAACAAACAATATCTGTATCACAGCGCACAGAAACATAACGCGACCGAGAGGTTTCCATTTAACAGATAAAGAAGAACAATCTGTTACACGCCCCTCTCCAAAGATGGCGCACAGCAGGATGTTCCGCAGCAAACTAAGTGTGATACACCAAACAGCAATTACTGTGTTGCAAACTTCTGCAAGT
Source organism: Cephalopholis sonnerati (assembly GCA_019142605.1). Taxonomy (NCBI): domain Eukaryota; kingdom Metazoa; phylum Chordata; class Actinopteri; order Perciformes; family Serranidae; genus Cephalopholis; species Cephalopholis sonnerati. The sequence continues at coordinate 15,762,556 of JAGQAX010000016.1, forward strand.
GTGGTTACTGGCTTTTAATGTTTTAGTTGAACTAAAGGTGATGATGCATGGGAACAGATGTAGACAGGCAAATGTGCTTGGGGCTTAGACGCAACTGATACTGTGAAAAATAGATGTCATCCCTGCTGGCAAATGTTTCCACCTACACCTGAGTGAAAAAGTTAGTTAGAAAATGCTGTGTGCGCACTGATGACTGTGTGGAGACAAACTCTTAGATACAGGCTCTTTTGTGTCCATGCACATTGAACATTAAGATGGTGTGAAAGAAAAAAAATGCACTATATAGATAGGATTCCTGATTCTGCATGTATTATGGTCAGATTTCAACATGCAAATAAGTTAGTTTGAAGAAAGCAATGCATATGTAGGCCTGTTGGTTTTTTAGGGTCTGATTTGGACGAGGTGGAATTGAGTAATACATCAATTTGGACGTCTTTTCTTCTGAAAGGGTAGATCCACATTTTTTAGTACTTGCAGTGTAAGAAATGGTGAACAAAATCCAAAGTCCTCGATCTGCAAACAAAATGTTTAAGCCATTTATCTGAAACTAAAATGAGGTTTCAGTAGTGTGAAGCAGAAAACACACCAAGCAGCAGTAAAGTGCAGTCGCTCTGAGCTGCAGCTGTTTGATTCCGCGGTGAAGTGCGGCCAAACTAAAAGTTTGGGATGGTTCACCTTTAAGTGGGCGAACAGCAGCCAGTCAGTAAACAGAGACCTGTGACTCCTGTGACATGTTGACCTGTGTCACAGAGAATGTATTGCCTACCTGTACACGCCTCCTGACCGCAGATAAATATTATTATTGCAGCAAGATGCACTTGGCCGCTGTTTGGTGTGTTTTCAGGTGTGAGATACATAGAGGGTATCTTCAGAAAGTTACAGCCTAGTACAAGATTCCCTATTTTTGTTGCTCTAGGAACACAAAGAGGGAATTTTACACTAAAATGACCGTCACTTAGACTGCTGAAGCACCAACGGATAAACCTTCAAATATACATTTGTACAAAATGAGGACTGTGGTTTTTGTCCTTTACTTTATACAATGAAAGTGCATTAGGAAGGGATCTTTTAATGGCCAGTATGAACAGAAGGAATGATTACAGCATGTAAAATATATTTCACTGTTTTTATGGGCACTCTGCTATTGTTTTAAGAAAGACTTGAAAAAGTGTGAATTTATCGTTTAAAGGAATACTTTGATTTTCAACCAGTCTGTATCATAACAGCGTGGGTATGTATAACTTAACTATAGCTACCTTCCCTTCACCTTTGCAGCACTCAGATCTCCCTGCTCATCTCTCAGCTAAAATCCACCAGATGACACGTAACGATTTTCGCTGGCTATGGACACAAGCAATGTAGCAGCAGATAGAGAAAGAGATATACCTCTTAACCTCTCAAACTCAGATTAAACTGTAAGTGTTGATCAAATATAAACCAAGATTCTGTTGCTGCGTTGCCTATATCTCACCTAAAATGTTTTCAAAACAAATTTTAGCTTAATGTTTAGCTGTAATTCCAGATCATTTGTTACCAGCCGGCTGCCATATTGTTTCCAGTGTCAAAACATTCAAGCACATATTACATCACCCCATCAGCAGGAGCATTCATCAGTCTGCTGTGGCGCAGTGCATTCTGGTAGTTGTAGATTTTCTACCTCTTGAGCAAAACCAAATGCCACAGTTTACTCTGGTCATAACAGACTTATCTCAAAAGTATTTGCATCTCTCTACTGCACAGACAGACCACCTCCCCTTCAGTGAAATACTTCTTTAAGAATGTAGTCAAACTGTAAGATGACATTTACAGCAGGCAGAGATCTGACCCCATGTAAACCAGACCTCCTTCGGATGTCGACAGGCCAATCTGATCACATTCTGATCAACTCTGCTGCAGACACACTTGTATTAAAATGTGTTTTTCCTCATCCTGATAACACATCCAGACACAAACCTCATGGTAATACCGGGTGTAAATGGGGTCTTTCCTCACCATCTTAACTGCTAAAATCTGAGCAAGCAATCAAACAGGCTGTAAACAAACCCCCCGTTCAGCTGTTTATTCAAAACCAAATTATTTGGAATTGAAAACTAAGATAAACAAAGTTACAAAGATGTTATCCACAGCAGTGTAAAATGCAGGATGTTCGGATAAAGTTGAACTAAAATGGTAGCTCTGCAAAACCTGATTGTTGACAATGCACCTTTAAAGTAATTGTTTTTACGTCTACCTCTGTTTTCATTTCAGTTTTCATTTAGATAACATGATCACGCTGTGGATGTTTACCCTGCTGGAGATGCTGCTGTGCCACCAGATATCTCAGCAATTACGTCGGCAAATAAAATGTTATCGTAACAGATAAGAGGCCATGGCCAAATTACTAAAAAAGGATCCTATGTTGTTAAAAAATGTTCCAAATTTTTTAACTTTGCTGTCACAAGTTTCACAGTTACATTGAACGTGATGTGGGTGGGTGCAGGTAGGTGTGTCGGTGTGTGTTCAGAGGGGTCTCCACAATCGGAGCCACGATGAGGCGAGTTCCTGTCAGCAAAGGGCAGGGAAATGCCAGAGGAAGTAGGGAGGGGAGGCTTCCTGTTGGTAAACATCCTCCCAGATTAAGTGTATAATTAAAAAGGGTGTTGTGTGTGAGCGTGGAGGGCGGCGGGTGGCGGGGTGCACAATATCACGACTGTAAAACGTAAACCACATTACACTCATCCACCCAGAGCTCTCCATACATTATTCTGCTCACTGAGATCACGCTGATCTGCAATCTGACAGGCGGTCAACAGACATGATCTTTAATCTAAGCGACCCTCGGGCGCTGCATTTGGATCAGCTCTCGGCCCACATTTCATTTCTTCTTCTGTGGTAGAAGACTCAAACCGTCTCCTTCAGGATATTAGAAATGCCTGCTTGTCTCTCCACAGCAGAGTTATAAATACATGTACCAGCATGACCCGCTGCAGGTCTGCATGAACTTTATATCTAATTGATCAGGAGTGCCACACACACAAACACACACACACACACACACACACACACACAAATACACACACACGACATTCCCTGCTGCCTAGCACATGGAGGGGGTCCATCTGTTTCTCACCACAGCCTCGCAGCAGATAAATATCTAATTTCTAAAAACAGGCAGGACGAGGTGAGATGGTGAGAGCAGGATGGAGATAGTGGGACATTCAAAGATGCAGAAGGAATCTGGAGAGCTGAGGGGGAAGAGGGAGAGATGAGAAGGAGCTTGGAGGAGTGGGAGTAAAGAGGAGAGAGCAGGACTTGGCATGGTTTGAAGCGTTGGTTGTCTGTGAGGTGTTTTTTTTTTTTTTTGCTTCTCCAGAGAGACAATGACTGAGCTCAGCGTGGGTGTGTTGTTCTAGATATTCTCATAATTTTTTTTTTATCCATTTAAACTGTTATGACTAAACATGCCCACAACATCATGACACTTCCTAACAGCCGCAGCCTATTTGTAGCTGTAAAAAGAGTGACACCACTGAAAGTTGAAGGATAAAATTATAAACGAAGGAAGGAAAAAAACAAAGTTGAATTTTTGAGGGTGGAGGAGGGTGTTGGAGAATATTCTCTGCGGACTGAAAACAGGTCTGAAGTCAGATGCAAGACTCTGAAAGCAAAAGTACGTATTTACAATTACTGTTTATGTCAGGTTCACCTCTTTTTGTGACTCATGTTTTTTCACAGGAATGAATCTCTCCTCCTGCTGGGATGTTAACGGTTTAGTGCATCATCTTGGTTGATTAACAGTCACTTAAACAAAGGGTGCTTTTCATTAGGACCCAAATATAGGGCAGGGTGATATGGAGAATCATATTTTTGACCAAATACGTTGATATTGATATTGTAACAATATTGTAAGGTTGACTATTGATACTTTAACAAAATATTTACACAGTGAAATTTTCGATACATGATAATCTAATGTGGATTTACTGACTAAGTGGGTAAAAGCAAATAATAGAGCAGCTAGAACAGCCTGATGAGTTCAGAAAATGACATCACTTTACTGTAATGCAACATTTAAAAGCAGGAAAACACACTTGTGATTTTAAGATATCCGAAATCTATGACGATATCTCTCCGATTTCACGATATCGATATAAATCGCCCAGCCCTCGACCCAATGAGGGCCAGCAATAAAAACAAGCGTTACATCATATCCTTACATATGGTTACACATATGGAGACTTGTTAAAACCAACTATATGCCAAGGATGAAATTATAAATCAAAATCACAAGAACATAATATGTAATCTAATTTTGCTTCCCTTTATTCTCAGATGACATAGACGCTTGAATCAGTGCAGCTTCACCAGCATTTCAGACTCCCGAGGGCGAATTAGACGACTTAATTGCCGAACAACCTGTTAATCCTCAGAAGTGAAACAGCCTCACCGTGATGAAAACGCCTCTCTACTATAAATGCACTACAGTTCACGCAGTATTTTTATTTTTCTGTTATGATATTTCTGCTTTTTCCCCCGTTTCTGCTCCTTGCTTCTTACCTGTGTGTGTGGATGATGGTCGAACATGTCCATTTGGATCTCCTGGGTTGAGGTCGAAGGCGTCCTGGACATACTACTTTTCTGTACCATTGATTTAACTTTTTAAAATCTATTTTCAGTTTCGTGTGTTTATGATGGTGTCGACAGACTCATCTTTTTTTCCAGGGAGGGTGAAGCCGCTGATGTATCTGAGCTGGCTGGTAAAATAATGGCAACAGCTGCCTCCCTCCAGCCTATAGCGTTACACACTGGCGCACCAGGCTTTTACACCAGAGTCAAGTCAGCGGTGTGAGGCAGCGACACATCCGGTTACTGCTTTCAAAATAAAACTCTTTAAAAGCTAAACCAAATAGCGACGTGACTGGGAGGGTGTGGTTCACTACACATATTACACTATAATCAAGATGTAATTTGTTTGTCTTAAAATAACCTTTTGGAAAACACAAGCCTATTTTTGTTAATGAAAAATGTTTCTCTCTGACCTTCCCACTGTGTTTCCAGAGTTAAAGTACGCATTTGGCAAAAAATCAGATTTTCACTACATGGTTTTCATGGCCAAAACAGTGCAAAATAACGATATAATTGTGATCAGTAGTAGAATTGAAAAAAAAAATGCTATCAATCAAATTTATCTTTAACTTTGTTTACTGTACATTTTGTCGCTTTTTGGCCAAATTTAGGTATTTTAACACGATATCAGTATTTCATCTTTAAATATTCTGGTTATCGTCAATACCGATACATCGCAAACACCCCTATTTTGACTGTATTTTTTCTGTCTTTTGCACAATTCACATTTCAACAGAAAGCTGCAAACAAATAATTGGAAATGGAAATTATTAATCATCCATCCATTTTCATAAGCTTATCCAGGGCTGGGTAGCAGGGCAGCAAGCTGAGCAAAGTACTCCAGACGTCAATCTCCCCAACAATGCTTTCCAGTGTGCTTCCCAGGCCAGAGGAGCTATATAATCCCTCCAGCGTGTTCTGTCCCGGGGCTTCCTACTAGTTAGATGCATCTGGAAAACTTCCAAGTGGAGCAGGAGGCATCCTGATCACATATCCGAACCACCTCAACTGGTCCCTTTCAACACGAAGGAGCAGAGGCTCTACTCCGAGCTCTCTCCTGGTGTCTCAGCTCCTTACCCTATCTCTAAGGCTGACTCCACCCTTTGGAGGAAACTAATTTCGGCTGCTTGTATCCACGATGTCATTCTTTCGGTCATTATGCAAAGCTCATGACCATAGTTGAAGGTTGGGATGTAGATGGACCAGTAAATTGAAAGCATTGCCCTCCAGCTCAGCTTTGATTCAATCACAATAAAACATTTGTCGGAAGAAGGAAGACATATAACTAATAGAGGGTTGTGCAAACTTTTCTGAATGGGGGCCAGATTAGTAAATGTGAAAATAGCTGAGGCCAGCTGCTTCTCATATAATTTGAAATCATTTTTAAAAAAGAATCACGACAAATAAGACAAATGCAACTGTTTCATCGTTTAGTTAAAAAAGTATTCAACATTCCACCGCTTCTGAAAGCTGCAGCCCTCACTGTGGACTTAATGCTTCTTTGCTGTGGCCATGTCTTCTACCTTGCAGGAAATATCTGCTGTTATGTAACCTTTTGTTGTCTTGTTTACCGTCCGTTTATGAAAACAAATTAGTTCTGCCAACATAGTTCCTACTTGGTGAATATCTACAGCCCGTATGATAATGCAAAATAACAACGCTCAATCAACCAATATAGTGTGGCGAGCCACATATGGTACATACAAGCCATGGGCCGTTTAATATCGGTCCGTGGGCCATGATTGGCCCCCAGACCAGACTTTGAACACGCCTGATCTAATATATCAAGACCATACTAATGCAAGACAATATCAAACAACAACATTGAGTTAGAAATTAATAAAAATGGTAAATATTTGGGTCAAAACTTTATGATAAGTGTTGGTCTGAATTTTATAATTATTATTACAGCTAAAATGTATTATATCATATATCACTGACAGTCACTATGTGCAGGTCACTATCCTGTTGGAGGGTTGAACAGCTATAGGTTGATGCTAACATTTATACTTAAGACAATTTAGAGTCTATGCAGTTTATCAAATATTTTATGTTTTATAATATGTGCGAGGAAACACATGAACTCCACTAATGATAAAACTTATATGCAACCCATTTTTCTTTCATGACAGTCATTGTTTTCAATGTGACTTACAAAGAATGTAGGTAACAAAATCCAGTAATTACGGTAATAATATATTAATGTAAGCGCTAGTCAATCAGTTATATTATGAAAAATAAAAGAAATAGCTTAAATGGTTACAACTGAGGTAGTCCTCTAACGCACATGCTTTAATTTTGAAGGCAGACTCCTCTTACTACCGGTGAGTTTCTGCCTTCCTCTGTCTGTCTTGACGTCGTTTGTGTCTCCTGTGTGCGCTCGACAGACTCCAGCTGGGAGCCGAGGTCCACGCCCCGCTGAACAGACCCCACCTTCACTTATCGATTGATGGGAGAACAACAGAGCGGCCGCGGTGATGGAGGCTGCGAGTGTGGACAGGCGGAGCGGGGAGGTTCAGTAACTGAGGGCTCATGCTGATGTAGTTAGGAGCGAAAACACCAAAACTCCAGGGACCCTTTTTCTATAACTGATATAATGTTGACTCAGGGGTGGCTGGAGGAGGGGTAGAGCTTTTCTGGGGTCCTGAAACATGCCAGGAATGGTTGATATTTAAAGTTTGAAGCCCCTGGGTGGGTCGTTAGGGGCCCCGGATTTTCTAACAATGCTCTGGTGGATCAACACAGTACAAAGAAATGTTGCCTACTGGGATTATGTTAATACAGTAACATTTAAAGTTAAATATGGAAAGCGAGTGTGGCTCTGTGTACCTGCAGCAGATTAAAAACAAAATATGTTAAATATTTGTCCCTGGGTCAAAATACCTGTGAGGGCTTGTGACAGTGCCCGAAAAGTTAGTGGTTAAAGACACAAAATTACTAAACAAGAATAAACAAAACAAGGTCAAATTTCATCCTACTGTTACTCTCAAATTTGTTGACACGTGTTTTATAAGTAACAGTTAAAACATGCACTGGTTTCATTGTTTTTTAGCCACTTGTGGGCATCAGCTGTGTTAGCAAACAACTTCCTGTTTGAATACCATATTTCTGGTCACCTGAGGAATGTATGCTATGTCAAGTATTTACTCAGCTGTTACTGGTTGCTGTTTTGCTCTCTCTTCATCGTTGCGTCCAAGGGGACATTCTTGCCAAATTTGAAGAAATTCCCTTAACATGCTCTTGAGATATTACGTTCATGAGAGTGAGGCGGATGCAAGGTCACACTGACCTTGACCTTTGACCTATGACCTCAAAAATCTAATCAGTTCAATGTGAGTCTAAAGGAACGTTTGTGCCAAATTGGAAGAAATTCCCTTAACATGCTCTTGAGGTATCATGTTCACGAGAATGAGACAGATGCAAGGTCACATTGACCTTGACCTTTGACCTATGTCCTCCAAAATCAGTTCAATGAGAGTCCAAATGAATGTTTGTGCCAAATTAGAAGAAATTCCCTTAAGATGTTCTTAGGGTACCGCATTCCCAAGAATGAGACAGACAAGGTCACAGTGTCCTTCACCTTTGACCGAAGACCATCAAAATCTAATTAGTTCATCGCTGATTCTAAGGGGATGTTTGTGCCAAATTTGAAAAAAATTCCCTTAAGGCGTTCACAAAAATGGGACGGATGTATAAACATATGTATGGACAACCTGACAACATAATGCCTCTGCTGCTATCACCGGGGCAGAGACATAAAAATACTCCATTACTGTAAAAAAAGTCTTGCATCCAAATTTTTCAGGCTAAGTAAAAGTACAGAAGTATTAGCAACAACTTAAAGTATCCAAAGTGAAAGTTCTCACAGTGCAGGGAGGCTACTGTCTGTGTTAGTGAACTATGTTATTGACTCATTATTACTGATATATTGATATGTACTTTATCGTAGTTGGTCCAGGTTGAGCTAATTTAAGCTATGTCACATACTTTTGGTAGTTTAATTAATAACAACTGATTTTATTTTATAAACAAATTGTGTGTTTTGTATGTAAAATCTTAATTTGAGAAGTAACTGTAGCATAAAAGAAATGAAGTGATTTAAAAAGTACAATATCCTAAAATAAGGATTAGTGCTGCTTTGAGTTTTCACAGTATTTTATGACTTTTGTAATGTTCATTTAAAGTATATCTTTATCAGTCATAATTAGTCAAAAGAGAAAAAATCTGAAACTCTAAAACTGTGAATTTATATTTAATTACATGATAAAACAAACAGATTATGACTTAAAATTGTTGTTTGACGTTGACAATAATGACTATTCATATTTCTCATTGTGCACCCACACTGGTTTCACTGGTGATAAAGACAACTATTGAAAAGATAGATACCGAGGTCACCCCACCCCCATGCACCCATCCACCCCAACCTGTACCATACCGTACTCGTCACAGCATGTGGCAAACCCCTTCTGTGACGCAGTGAGCAGAGCTGATGTCACTGGATTTGACGCCCACAAGTTCTGTGCAGCTCATACTTCCGGTGAGGTGCTTACCTCAGTAGGAGGAAGCCTTGATGGTTGTCCTCTTCAAAAAGAAAAAAAAAAAAAGCAGAGAAACAGAAGCATGATGTACTTTGAAAAATGATGATAGTTAGAGTCACCGTGACTCTGCTGCAGCAGCTGGTCCATGTCTTCCTCCAAGAGAAAAAACATGATGTGCAGCATGAGGACACAGAGTTTCAGGTTGTCCTCAGCTGCTCACTTGTTTTCCATCTTCTGTGCTGTTGCTAAAGGTAACTGAGTGCATGGACAGTCATCTCAGGCAACAACTCACGGTGATGGCAAGTACAGAATAAAGTCTTGGAATGTGAATAACACTGTAAAATCTGCCTGTCTTGTATATTTTGGCTGTATGATTTGTAACTGCTGTTTTTGGGATGTCTTTTTAGTGAGCAAAACAGCAGCAAAGGTACACCATCAAGAACACCCTGAATGCATTCAAGGACCCTGCAAATGTGGTCACGGTGTCCCTCTGACCATACAAATATGTTGTCCTGCTACTTAAGGCTATAGGTTTTGTGTCCACATTGGGTGAGACACATGAATTGGGGGGTTAGCTGAATTTTCATGCACTTATTTGTTCCTTCTCTGCATCAATTTATGGGGGAAATGTTTTTCAATTTCATAAAAATAACAGTCCTGTTACTTTACTGTTTTTATTTAGGCGGTACAAATGTGCATGTTCTAAATATCGAGGGGGACGTGTTCCCTGTGTCCCCCCAAAATCTGTGCTTACGCTTATACATATTGGAGTGGCTTCACTGCTGGCTCAAAGTAACTGATGGTAACGAGACTACAGGGCTTACTGCTGTTTTAAATGTCTTTATTGTGACAGATAAGTAAACAAGTTAACAGTTCTTATTAATTCATAAAAAATATACTAAACAATCTGAATGTGTGTACGAAAGGATTAACTTCAGTAGAAAATAAATACAAATAAATATGTGAAATTTTTGATATACAGTGCGTAAAGATGAAAGTGTATCACGGTCTTGTTAAATTATGAACCTATGCAATGGATTCAGCAGTAATTAGTGGAAACCTTTGAAGATATTGGACTCTACGTGCACGCCTTGCACAGCACATCTCTGTAAATTCATTAGCTAATCAATTTTAAGATTCATTCCAAATTGAAATAATTAGTTTGGGGCACTATACCCTGACAGTGTTAATCAGCTGCTGCATTGCAAATAAGCAACAAAAATACATCTCTTGAGAGGGGACATTTTTTTTTCTGCCTGCACAGCACACCCTGTGATGCTGTTTGTACCTGAGGTGACTCTACACACTCTTCATCATGATGTTTTTATGTGTGTGCATGTTATGTGTTACACATGTAAACATAGTCTGGTTTTAAGAAATACCCCAAATAATATATGCCTAAAAAACAGGATATGTTTGAGCAGAGGTGTGGACTTGAGTCACATGACTTGGAATCGAATCAGACTTTAGACTTGACTTGACAAAATCACAATGGATTTGCAACTTTGTAATTTAACACCAGTGACTCATGACTTCACACGGACTTGAGCCTTTTGACTTGAAAATACTTGATACCTTTCCCCAAAGCCCAAACATTAAAAAGTATGTTATTTCAAAAGGGTGCCAAGAGTCAATTCAAATCTCCTCATTTCCTGAATCAACTCAAGTTAACATCATTCATCCCCAGCAAGTCGACACTTAATTCCCCGGATCCTCTCTCTTTGAACCGATCCGACAGCATCCAATCATGTTGCAGAAGAGAACCATGAAGACCTATTGCTGTATAGTTAGAAAGAAATATTCTAAAGATAATTTTGTTTGTGTACAATAACTACACAGTGGTCAACACAAAACGAGTTGCAGTATGCAAAACATGCGAGTCAAAAATTACAGACAGAGCAGAAACTTCCCAAAAATCTTTTTTTAACAAATAAACGCACATTTTTAAAAGCATTCATGCTTTCTGTTAATTTAATATATTATTTCTCTGTCATTAAAATGGCATTACATTTGATGAAGAGTGCTTTATGACTTGTTTAGAACTCAAACTCAAAGTTTAGGACTTGAGACTTGAGTGTTAAGACTTGAGACTTCCTTGTGACTTGCAAAACAATGACTTAGTCCCACCTCTGCTCATGTGCAGATAAACATAGTCAACTCTAAGAGGTTTTATTGGTTTGTAATGGAGTAATCGATTGTTACAAAACGTTAAGAAAAAATAATGATATATTTTTGTCCGACTTATTCTCCCGAGCACTATATCTTGCAAATACCTTGAGGTAATTTCTTCAAATTTGGCACCAATGTTCACTTGGACTCAACAATGAACTGAATTTAGCAGTCAAAGGTCAAAGGTCACTGTGACCTTGCATCCGTCTCAGTCTTGTGAATGCAATATCTCAAGAAGGCCTTGAGGGAGTTTCCTCAAATTTGGCACCAATGTTCACTTGGACTCAAGAATAAACTGATTAGAATCTGGTGGTCGAAGGTCAAAGGTCAAGGTCAAGGTCAGTGTGAGCTTGCAAAACATGTTTTTGGCCATAACTCAAGAATTCATGTTTAAATATGACAAAACTTCACACAAATGTCTAATAGGATACAATAATGAAGTGAAGACAATATATTCAAAAGGTCAAAGGTCAGTTTTACTGCGACATCATAAAGTTCTGCAAGAACACTTTTCTGGCTATAACTCAACAACATAACTCGGGAACAGAAGGGGAGGCATTTGACAAGATACTGAAATGGTGACACCAATCTTTGGTGCCCACCTTGAAACTGTGCTGATTGTATAGATCTTCTGTGCTGATGGTGGGAAGATGTATGAAGCATCCATGTTATGACTGACATGGCAGTAAACTGTAAGTGGAACTTGGCTGGTGGGTGGAGACAATTGCAAAGCAGTAATTCTAGTTTTTTACTTACTGGACGGTGCATTCTTGTGCAGAGAGAAGAGCAGTATCTGTTGAAGCCATGGTAGGAGGTGATCCGGTACTTTGGATCATACTTTTTTCTGGAGCTGATGATTTCAGTTATTTCTGGGTTACCTGAGGTGAAGAAGTCACGCAAGTGCTCCTCATGCACCCACACAGTGAGCGTGCAGCGTTGCCATGGTGACGGTCTGCTGCTGGAGAGCCAATGATACAACAGTGGCAACCCTAATAAGTAGCCATGTCAAATGGTAATGTACCAGTTGGCTATTTTTAACAAGGAGCCACTCACTAAACCACCTCCACCAACCTCACTACAGTCACTCTCTGTTTTTAATAGAAGCCACTCTAAATTACTTTTTTTCGAGTCTCTTAAAATGCTCTCAGCATAAAATTTTTATTTATTTATTTATTTTTTTTTAACTTTCCTGACGCTGCATATTTTAGACATCAACTTGTCTCCAAACCTGTTCCTGTTAATTTTTTACTGTTCATTATTTATTGTGGGTGTCTTTCACACCCTTGATAGGCTGAATTTCACAGCGCATCACTTACGGTTTAGATTGTATGAAGATACTTTGGTTTTGTACAATGTTTCAGGAACTCAAAATTGTCTTCTTTCTTGCCTCTCTGTCTTGTTGGAAATAGCAGCCTGAATTTTATGATAGAAGTACTCTGACTTCAGAATATATAAAAACATACATACACAAATAAAATGACAAACAGCCAGGAGACAAACCACAAATACATTTGGCATTACATGAGATACAGTGAGGTAATTTTTTGTCAGTCTTGAAGGCATTTCACACTCATTGGTTTGATATAATGCAGAATGCAGGTCCCACAAACAGTCATTTTCGAGAATAATAGAGTAAGAGCAGCTATATTCGACCACGATCTAAGAAAGCAAACACACATAAATTACACTATAACAATAATAAACTTACTGTTAATTTTGGTGACTTTTATAATGTTGAATATAGTGTTATTTTGTTTATTCATTTTAACCCTAATGCTGAAATCATGTGAAGGATACTTTGAAGGAGGTTGAATTGAAGGTCAATTAAACCTTTAAGATTATAATTTGAATTTCAGGTCAATAGTGCACAAATGTAAGATATTAAGATATTATTAGCATACATATTACTCATATTAGTTTACGTAATTTTGTAACAGATTGCTACCTAAAAAGAAAAAAGAAAAAGAAAACCATGATGGAGATGGTTGCCTTTCCTAGAGCATTAAAAGCAAATGGCACTATTTTACTTGAGTTCTTTGAATGCAGTGTATTTCTGAGGCGGTAATCTATTTCTGTTTCTAATTTCTTAATCACTTGCAAGGGCCTGTTCTCCGTCCATCATATTGTTGGAGGGCCCCCCACCCCAGGAGCCCTATTGTAACCGCACTGCCTGTCTTTATGTACGTCCCGGGTGTTAAACACAATATTAATACTGCTGAAACGTTTATAATCTTGTTAGTGCTTTTGAATGAAGTCTGGTAGCAGTGGCGTTTCTGCCCTCAACACCGCCCACATGTGTTTAAACTGCAGAATGCACTCACTGCACCCACAATGCATTGCAAAAACCACTGGACAGTCCCAATTGTTTCAGAAGGGGGGTTCAGCGATTTAAACTTTTAAAATATACTTAGGGTTGCCTATGTATATATCAATTTATATCTTTGAATAAGCGGAAATATTGCTAAAGAGAAGCTTTAACGCTATTAATAATGTCCGTTTCGGTCTCGGCTTACACCGAGGTGTTTCGTGTTCAGAGATGGACTCTCCTCTATAATGGTAGCTTCCAGTCCGACTCTCTAGCCTTCCTTTTCCAATTGAAGTAGCAGCCATGAGGTAGGACCACCACTGATGGCACAATAAAAGTCATCATTTAACTGTTAAAATGCACATTTTTTGAACCCATATTCAGTCAGTAAGACACATGAGTTTCTCTTCTACCGTTACACAAAGATTAAATCTGATTCCCAAACCAGAAACACATATTTTTACGTGGCTTTGTGTAACACGATGTAGCTCACGGAGAAGCCATGTTGTCAACCCGGCTGGCTGTGAAGCTAATATTAGCTGTACGGCTAACGGCGATTTAGCGCCTGAGACATTCTTATAACACAATGAAACGTGTCAGCAATGTGGCATCAAGTTTGATATACCAGTAGAAGCTGTCAGTTTAATTGTAAGGTATTTAACATGGGGTGTGTGTGTCTTGCAGCATGCTCAGGCTCCAGAAGAGGCTGGCCTCCAGCGTCCTGCGCTGCGGCAAGAAGAAGGTCTGGCTGGACCCCAACGAGACCAACGAGATCGCCAACGCCAACTCCCGTGAGTAGTGCAACAAGCCATACATGTAGTTAAGTAGTCGGCATTATATCTTAACCATTTACTGGGATAGTGATGTGGCAGATCTTAGCAAGTGTGTACTTAAATCTACGTGCACTAGCGTGTCAATAATAGTGATGCTGATGAAACACGTTGACTGTAGAGTTTTCATATGTGCTCATCCATTAAAGAGATGTCAAGGTAGAAACCTAGTAATGGCTATATGTTCAAGCTGAATCTCGGATTTCTCAGAGAGAGATTTTAAAAGACTGGTGGAAATTGAAGCAACAGAGGCAAGATATCCTGACATACCTTGAGTATGGTTAATATGTAGGAATCCACAGTTTCTATAATGATTACAAGTATTTATGTATGTTAAACTCCACATTCCCAGTTTGTAAGAGGCTGATGGCAGATACCAACACTGTAGTTTTTATATTGTTTCAATATATTGATCTAAAGAAATATAGGTAAGACAGCAAAACCAACACTATAAAAGGAATAAAACTACAAAAAGTTAAGCCTATGGCACATTAAAGCAAGTACTCCCTAATGAAGTACATGTAAGACTAAACTACAGTAGAGCAAAGAGAAAATTAAGAGCAGGGTAACAAATTTACATCAGTTTTCATATTGAATTAGATGCTTGAAATGAGTCTTTTCTCAGTGTTATCAGGTTGTAAAAGCCATGTCCACATTGCTGATCATAATTTCTCTTGGTTTGCTTGTGGGTTCATATCTCTTGTTTTCTGAAGTATCTGTGGCATCTCTGTAGTTTACCCGTTTCCTTCTGTCTTTAGGCCAGCAGATCCGTAAACTTGTGAAGGATGGTCTTATCATTCGCAAACCAGTTACGGTCCACTCCCGGGCCCGCTGCCGCAAGAACACAGTGGCACGTCGCAAGGGAAGACACATGGGAGTCGGTAAGTTCAAACCAACAAGTTTGCTGTTTTAGAGGAAAGATTTTGTGTAAAATTGGCTACGTTACAGCTCACCAATTATGAATGAGTAATGCGATAGATTTTTAATTGATACACTTCACTAGTGAAATATAGAAAACTGATTAACAGTGCAGTGTTAATCAGCTTATATATTATATAAATATATGTAAACTATATATATAATATTTAATGATCAGTCTAGTGGAATGATTAAATTTTGCAATACATCTTTCAATCTGGATGAAGAAGTTAAGTTGACATGCCTAACTAACCTCTCTGTTCAGGTAAGAGGAAGGGTACAGCCAACGCCCGTATGCCAGAGAAGTTGTCCTGGATGCGTCGCATGAGGATTCTGCGTCGTCTGCTGCGTCGCTACAGGGAGGCCAAGAAGATTGACAGGCACATGTAGGTTCAGGACATCTTCACTGGTTTCTGTTCTTAACAATGTGTTGTTTTACCTGTTTTTTATTTCAAAAGATGTTTTTTTTTTTAGCCTGAAAGTTTCTAGAACTGCTTTATATACTTAAAAGTCCAATGCGTACGATTTAGTGGTATTTAATGGCATCCAGCGATGAGGATAGACGATTGCAACCAGCTGAAACTTCGCCTGGTTAGAATTCTTTCCATGTACTCTGTTCAGGAGGTTTTTACTGGGAGTGAAATTCGAAGAGGCCTCCTCTTCTAAGCAAATTGACCAGGTGACTTAAACGGATAGAAACATAAATAAAGCAGTCTCAGGGGCTGCTAACCATAGTGGCCAATGCAAAAACGTGAATGGCCCTATCTAGAGCCAGTGTTTGGTTTGTCTGTTCTGGGCTACTTTATCAACATGGTGGTGCAACATGGCCTTTCCATAGATGAGGACCTGCTCCCTATGTAGATATAAAAGGGCTCTGTCTAAGGTATCGAAAACATGACAATTCTTATTTCGAGGGATTAGACACCAAGGAAACATACTTATCTGGTGAGGACATTTGGCCATGCAAACGTATATTGTGATTGGTATACTGTTTTTAATACTGGTTTAATTCAAGTTGTGATATATGGCTTATTATACAGTGACCACATGTCGGAAGGTATGTGCCAATCATAAACTGAGCTCAGTGAAGCTTGTTGACGAGGCTGGTTTTAAACAAAGGCACTCTTAGAAGATCTGATGCCTCTGAATTGTATTCTGGTAATAATTCATTGTTTTTTCCCCGCCTTCTGTCCTGTAGGTACCACAGCCTCTACCTGAGGGCCAAGGGTAACGTGTTCAAGAATAAGCGCATTCTTATGGAACACATCCACAAACTGAAGGCAGACAAGGCTCGCAAGAAGCTCCTGGCGTAAGTCTTGAACCAAACTTCAGCTCTGTTTTGTTCAGGTTTACGTTAAGGCTGTTTTAGCTGCATTTATCCCTAAAAATGTTGGAATGAGACACCTCTGTTTGAGGCAGAAAGGCCAATCAAGGCCCAGGCACACCAAACCGATGTTGGAGAGCTAGTGGGGATGAGATTGCCCTGCTGCGTAGCCTCATGTTGCGTGTCTTGGCCAAAAAGTTGCTCATGAACACACCAAACAACAGCAAACGCGTGTTCTGCGCATGCGTGAGAAGACATACCCCTCAGTACCAGCAGATGTCAGTCGTCTGTAGTCGTCACTCAAAAAGGAAAACCTGAAGACCATCTTGACGCTAGTTAGCCAGATAGCACATTAACAACACAATCCAGTGTTGAAAGAACAGCATATTTCCTGTGCGCCAGTGGACAGTAACACAAATCATAACAAAACGCTTTTGCTCAAGAGCTTAATGGTTAAAGAAAAGCAATCTTACCTCAATTTTGTTTCGACCTCACTCTCTCTCTCTTGACTTTAGCTCTTTGCGTGCGCTGAGCTGATCTGCCAATCAGAGTGATTTCATTCACCAACGGGCTCCGCTGTGCCGATGCTGATTCAGTATGCTTTATCGCTGGGAAAAGGGCTGATGAGGGCAACAGACGCTCGCCAACGGCCAACCGTTGGCTTGGTGTGTCAGTGCCTTAACATTAAGGCACATTTTAGAAGTGAAAAATGTATCTGGTCATCACAATACTTGAATACTCATTCCCTTTGCTCTGCACTGAATTTTGTTCTTGGTGAACCGAAGCATTTTGGGGATGCACAGTATACAAACCATTGCACAGCAATAAAGAGAGAAATTCATATTAAAAGTTTAGCATTTCCCTGGTTCACTAAAAACAAAGCTAACTGAACATTCATAACCGTACATAAATAAAAACATATTCTAAAGTATTGAATTTACTTTTTAAGACTTTTTAATCGATTGATGTTTAAGTGCGTATTAAAAGTTGAAGAGAATTGTTATTGCGCTCTGTATGAACACTTGTCTGCCTGCCCTACAGTGACCAGGCCGAGGCTCGTCGCTCCAAGACAAAGGAGGCCCGCAAGCGCAGAGAGGAGCGTCTCGCCGCCAAGAAGGAGGAGATCATCAAGACCTTGTCCAAGGAGGAGGAGACCAAGAAGTAATCTGTCAATCCTGCCTGACATTACAACCTGTCAAGTGCCGACAATAAAAGTGTACATAAAGACACTACTGATCTCCCTCTTTTTTCTTCATGAAGTAAATATCTGATTAGCAGGAATAACATTGTAAAAAACTGAGGGGCTAACACCTGTGGTGATCACAAGACAACTTATAGCTGAATATTAATGCATGTCAGACACATTTCTCCTTCTAAGCCCAGTGTATTTTTCATTAGTCTCCAGTTGGTTCTACAGTGGGGTTCAAATGTGCATCAGTTTCCATTATTTGTTTAATTAATGCAAGCTTTTCCTTTTTAAAATTATTTCATTTAATAATAGTTAATTTATAGCTGATAAAGACAAGAAAAAGCAACAGGTTAATTGGCCACCTGTTGAATGTAAGTCCAGTATTCACTCTTTTTACTCTACAGACTCTTGAGGGAAACATCTGGCTCTTAAGCTGCTAATTGTTTCAGTTTACCAGCTCATCACTGATTGGTTCTGTGTGCTGTTGTGTGCAGAGCAGATAGTGGACAGTGGGCTTTCAGTGATTATTTTGCTGATAATGACCACCTGCTGTGGCTGTAAAACATTTATGGGCTAGACAGCTAAACTGAGCTGTAACTCACTACAAAGCTCTGTAAAGCTGAGGGGAGCTGCAGATTCAGGTGATAATTTTCTGTGAATTCATCACTATGAATGACCTCTTTCACATTGTCATGTGATACATTCTTAGTGTAAAATACCAGTTACAGCCCTATTAATGACCAAATCACCCGCAGACCAGTGTTGATTTTGCATCCACTAAGAAATATCACTGCTTAAATTGAAGCTTACAGTTAAGATCTAGCCAACATCACATCTTAAGTAGAATGTGGTGCAGCTCTGGAGGTATTTTCCCACACTGTGAACTTTGTATTTTGCACAGAAATAAATAAATGCAGGCCAAAAACAACTGCAAGGCTGAAAGGTTGTGACAATTCAAAGGGCCAGCCCGTGGAAAAAGGACTTCAAAAATATCAAATTTGATAGTATTTTTTAAAAAAGCAGCTCAGGGATGTATTTCCTGGAATTTCCAGCTACACGTGTACTCTTCCTGCTGTTCCCTCTGGCTGCAAACTTATGTGAAAGAATGTGTCTGTAGCAGAGGGAGCTCAGCCAAGTGCACATGGAGTCCAAAGAGAGACAGGTTGTTTTTGAACATGAAACCTCAACCACATTGAACATTTTTGGTAACTTCATCGAAATAACTCAATGTCTGCTTTCATTTTTTTCTTCTGCGGCTAGGAACTGTGAAAACTATGGAAAAACACCAGCAAGCACACTTTGAACTCTGATTGTTGTGTCAAACTACTATTCCCAAAGTCAAGAATCAAGCAGGCTATTTTTACTCAAATACTGTACTAATGCACTCCACTACATCTCAGAGGGAAATATTGTACTTTTTACTCCACTACACTTATTCACAGATTCAGATTATAGTCAACATATAAACTAGGATGCATTATTATGAACATAGGTAAGACTATTGATCCCAGGGGAGAAAATAGCTATTATATCTATATCTCAGCATTTCATTCATTTCTGTGAAGAAAACTAAATTAAATAGTCATTTTTAAAATTTAGATTATCAGTCAAGATATAAACTTAAAAAACATCTCACAAAATAAGGGAATGGTGAAGACATGAACATGAGCTTTTCTGACAGAGCCTTGTCCTGCAGTAGAAAAGTAAGCTGATGGAACAATGGCCAAGTGTTAGGGAGAAAACAACACTGAATTTGTCCCCAAAATAAAAAAAGTATAGCAGTGTATGTATATATGAATGTTAAAAAAATTAAAAATATACATAATACAAACAGTGAATTGCATAAAAGTTCCTAAAAATATGAGGAAAACTCCTCTCTGATGCAATATTCACAGGAAATAATCTGCTTAAAATTCATCCAATCGTTCATTTTACACAACTTGTGTTCACTATTTGGGTTAACTGTACAGTTTAGTTGTTCTGTACTGTTATTGTTATGCATTGAATATAGTGTGTAATATCCATAAAATATGTAACTTAGTGGTCATCAGTAGCTCAATGATAAAAAAAAAGGAATCACTGAGTTAGGTGATGTCTCATGGGTGACAGAAAAAATAAATAGTATCTGGACCCTGAGCTGGAACTGCAACCATATTCAAAGTGGTTATGCTTAATCTCTGGTAACATTTCAAAGTGAGGACGGTTGTCAAACTAAAAGCATAAAAATTGCATTTGCAATTTCAAACCAAAAGAACAAAAATAATGCCTTCTTTAAGAGTTTGGACTCTACTGTGGCACTTTGTCTAAAACAGGGGATTGAAAGGCAATACAATGTACAAAATACCTTGGTACAAACTTGTTTGAGAAATGTTCTTTAAAAATTCACAAGTGAAAAAATGAATGTCATTCAGTGACAAAAACCACAGTGAATCTGTTGGCTTATAAGGAGAGCAAACAAAACCTGCACAAATTGAATTTAGTACATATTATCTTTCATTTGCGATATTAAATTCGGTTTAAATGCTGTCTTTGTGCCGTGACCCCCATAGCCTCTTGTCACATGTTTGATCTTGTTTGTCACCAAAGAAGTTTTCCATCAGACCATATGAAATTACCCTCGGCCCTCTGATTTCAAGCCACTTATGATTAATTTTATTTCCTGCTCTCTGAGGTATGAAAACCCTTCTGTTTGATAACTTCCTGTGTGGACACAGTGATGACCTCCAGTGATGTCTCCAAGCCCAGAGGTTTTAACTTATGAAACAAATCCCCTGAAATCTTTAAATTATTTTGAGAAAACACGCAGTGTAAATAAAATGTGTATTTTTAAAGGTTTGTTGCCATCTAGTGGTTACAGCTGGTATGAGAAATCCAAAGGTTAAAGGAATACTTCACCTCCAGAATGACTATTTGTATATCAGGGAGTCATGTTGTGTTACCTTGAATTCATGAGGAAAACTTTGTGTTTCTCTCATGCCTCCACTGAAAACAGCTAACATATTGATTTACTGACTGTGGAGCACATTAAACAACAGCAAAAACATTATCAAAACATCTGTTTACGAACTCTCACAACACTTGTGCAAGTCTCATTTATTCAGTCATATGCTCAGTACTTCCCAAACACATGCATTTCACTAATAACCTTAGTATTGGAGCAGCACCATAACACAAACGTGTGAGCCACCCGCCCCCAAGGCTAACCATGAGCGGGCCCACTTCCTGCAGCACAGAGCAGCATCTTTCATAGTGAGGACGCTTAGCATTTTAAACACACAACAAAATGTGTGCTGGACAAAGATTATTGTACTGAGTAACTATAATAATAGTGATAGTAATAATATTACAAACTATAAAGTCTCACTACCAGGTGGCACTGTGGTACAGTGGTTAGCATTGTCGCCTCACAGCAGGAGGGTTGCTGGTTTGAACCCTGGGTGGAGGGTTCCAAACCCTCTGTGCTGAGTTTTCATGCTCTCCCAGTGCCAGCCTGGGTTTTCTCCAGGTACTCCGGCTTCCTCCCACAGCTCAAAAGTGTCCAAAGATATGTAGGTTAGGTTAACTGGTAACTCTCAACTGGCCGTAGGTGTGAATGGTTGTCTGTCTCTATATTTTCTATCTAGGGTGTACCTTGCTTCTCACCCTGTGTCAGCTGGGATAGGCTCCAGTCGACCTCCGCTGGTTATGGAAAATGAATGAATGAAAGTGTCACTACCGCTGTCAGTGTTGGAGGCACACAGGGCTCCCACTCACCTTACTCTGAAGCAGCAGGGCACACTGTAGTCTCTAACTGATACTAATACTACCGGGGTGTCTGCCTATTTGTAAGTACTCCTCCTGTTGGTCATTGTCTTTACAGTCAGGCTGGCTGGTTAAATCTTTGTGGACCTCACTGTTGCCCTCTAAATCATCCTGACTGTCTCTGATGTATATAACAAGGAAAACTTTGGACCAGCAAAGATTTTTTTTTGGTATTTGTTTTATTTTACATCAACATTGCTCTCAAAATGCATCAAATCAGGATGTACATCCTATGTATTTGTATTTTTAAAAAATAAATATAAAACTTGAATTATACCGCACGAGTTGTGTGAGAGTTTGTAAATGGATGTTTTGATATAGTTTTGCTGTTGTTAAACATGGTCTCCATTAGATCAATAAATCAATATGTTTGCCTCTTTCCGTGGAGGCATGTGGAAAAAGTTTTATTAACAAACTCAAGGAAACACGACATGACTAAATAATATACAAATGGTCATATTGTGGGTGAAGTATTCCTTTAAATATCATCCAGGGACATCCAGAGTATTGTACATTAGTGTTAAAAAAGGTGTGTTGAGAACCCCTGGTGTTGTAGATAGTCAAATAAACAGTCGAATGTATGTTAAGGTCTTGCAGTCACTCTGGCAGACTGTATGTCACAGCACTGGTATCTTGATCTTGTCGAGACCAAACTGCTAGACAATGACGCCATTTTTAACATAAAAAAAATTCTTCCTGTTCTAAGGTTCCTGTTTTTTTGTAGCTGGTTTATGCACATACATTTCAAGTGGCTCTCTGTCACAAATCAAAATGTGTGCGTGCAATGAGCTGGTATCACTTTCAACCACAAAGAACATCTTTGTGACAGATCTGCAGGAAATAACGTCTCACTACCTGAGTTCCTCGGAAAATACTCAGATGTTTCTCAACAGGTCCTGATGCAAACAGACACACGGAAGAAAAACATAGAAATATGTTCATCTGTTTCTGTATATTACACACAATCAACAGCAATCCACTTCATTCAGGCTATTAAGGATTGATTAGTAAAATGTTGGAGTGGAGGGTCTCTCGTGTCCATTACAGCCATGGCAGGATGTGTAAATTATGCATGTGCCCCTCTTAGTGAGGTCTACAGGTTTGTGCTCAGTGTTTTTTTGCTCTGACATCATTTGTCAGTTTGGTGTTTTGGTTGTGTGAGTGCTTATAAGACGTGCAGGTTGGTAATAGTTAAAACAGGCACGTGGACACCAGGCGCTAACGCTAAGCAGCCGTGGAATGCACCAGGATCAGCTGTTCCCAAACCACGTGACCCCATTACTGCCCCTCTCAGGCCTGCCTCTTCCATCACACCTCCCGTGAAGCCATTCACCAGTCACATCTATCGTAAGTAAGGTGGAAGGTGATGACAATTTAAGGGCCCACAGCTGGAGAAAGCCTGCAATATTATTCCATCAGGTGGCTCAGAGCTCCCAGAGCTCCTGGAAACAGCAGCTTTTCAGTCAAGCCTCATCAGATGAGCTAATGAGAGGAAGATGCTGTTGAAAATGCACAAAACCGTCACATATAACGTAAAATAAGTCCAACGCATAGATAATTTATTTCCAATGACACTAAACACAGACACGCTGCAAATACTCACATCTGAGAAGCTGATATTTGGCATCTTTTGTTTATCAAAAGACACATTTTTCATAGGTGTGGCCGGATGGGGCCACTAAAAGTCTTGGAGTGACACACTAAAACCAGAAATATATCTGAATTTTGGGGAATTCAGTGATGCTGCTGAGGTATAAAGGCTACTTAAAAAATGCCAATGTGGAAAGTTAAGTAATCACAATGATATACTTTGGTTTCTTAATCTAAAGGTAACATTACTAATCTATCTGATGTGTACAGACTTACACCATTACAGTTAACATTTTTAGCTTCACAACAATCCAGTTTCAATGTGTTATGTATCTGTACGGTTATGCTCTTCCTTGAAAAGAGAAATATACAGCTTTAATTTGAAGGAGTACAAGAAATGTAAGGAATAAATATAGTGGAAACAAGCGGTCTCTGGTTTAGGGGAGACTGGTGGGTATCCAAAGAACCATTTTCATTCAGATATCTTGAGGTGATAGTTAAAGGGACCCCTTTAAAAATGACCCTACCACCAGTTTGCAGCATCGTCTGTCCCCCTTCCTGACAAGCTATGCTGAGATAGTTAGTACTAATTGATGCCTTAGGTTGCCTAGTTTCTCAAGATACCACTAACTTTGCACTACCTTAAGAAAATGAACGGGGTCATGCCCCCCCCGGGTCGCCACCGTTTTCAGGACATCAACTTGCTGATTTATTGGCAAATCATTTCAGCTTCTGGTTTATGTGTTATTTCACTTCTTTTAAGGAGTTTTAAAGGACCAAAGAGTTGAAATCTTTTACAAGAAAAAAACAAAAAAAAATTCTGTGAGAGTTTTTTTTTTGCTTAATCCTTTTAATCATCTGGTGACCCCTGATTTGTCTTGACTCTCAGGTTGGGAACAACATGCTCTAATACATGCACTGTGGACATCTGTCAAAATCGCCAGTGTTGCGTACATATTCACAGGGTTTTATTAGGCAGTCTCATGTAAAGCAGTTCTGTACAAGATGTGAAACAGATATGGGGCATATCTGTTGGTAAATAAGGAAAAGATTTGAATACATTTCAATTGACCTTTTTGATTTACATGTGTTTTTGCCAATGTAAAGTAGTTCCTCATGATGCTGAACTTTTGGCCCTTCCTTTAGGAAAAAAACATGCCAGGCTTTAAGTGCACAAAGCTGTCACCTTATGATAATCTATTTCCAGACACGGAGTTATTTTTATTCCCCAGCCTCTCGCCAGCTCAAAAACATTATACACTTTGGATCCTCTTGCATCATGTGTTTTCGCTGGTCGTTTACACACAGCCACACTCATACTGAGAGAGTAGGAGCAAATACTTGTTTCACAATCAGTTTCCCGGCTTTGCTGAGTCATTCTTCTAATAGTAGAGTGGACAAAAAGTCCGTCTCACTTAAGTTCTGTGTGGTCTGCCTATGATAGCTCTCAACACTTGGGCACTTCTGCCAGGTCATATGCAACACTGTTATTTAGTGTTACAAACAGGCAACAAGTCTGAGTCAGAGTGTGTGTGCAAACAAGTGTTTATCCTGTTCTGAGGGCTTTGTTGGTGTAAGTAAAGTAGAGTTGACAATGACAGGAAGTGGCAGTAAAAATTGTATCCATTGTTATTTGTGGCATATCTGCGTGCATCCTTCCTTATATGCAAACAGCCCCACAAAACTAACACAACGCATGACAGGAAGCTTGCTGTACTGTCGGGAACCCCCGACATTTAGAGATGTTAAGCAGAGATAAAGACGAGCCTGATTCACATCCCATCTGTCTTGTATTTTACCTCATGAATGATGGTGTAACCTGCATTACACAAGAGGCAGAGCAGCAGCCCCATCACTGCTGAAAGGGGTGGTTGTAGCTACGAGGATGGAGAAGGAGGAATGGGATGTACTTATTTGCGTGCTGTTTGGGTGACAGTGGGATCTTTGTTCATCTGTCTGTCCTGTGATGATGTCACATGGGCTCGTGAGAGGAAGTGCATCTACTTTACTTCCCCCTGCAGCTTCTTACCCTCTCCCCCTCCATTATTACCAGCCACCCTAAAGCATGCTGTCCAGACTTCCTGTTAGAGCAGCTGGGACACACACACACCCACACACACACACACACACACTAGCCCAGAACTATGTACACATGTTTGTCAACTGCCAGAGATTTAAATACGTAATTCAACACTAGCCACCTCACGCACTTCAGGGATAAACGCCATGGGCCGCCTACATTTAACTACCAAAGTACATTTTTGATGTACTGTATGTAAAATTTAAAAACAATAGCCTACAGAGGAGGCAATTCAACTCGACACAGCCTTCCTTACTGTGCACTTAATTAATAACAGACATTAAAAGAATGAAAATATCTTTGTAAACAAGTGGTATATTCTCTGACAGTCTCTTAGTTCACAGTTTGTCATTTCTGTACTTAATTATTGTTATCATTTATAGCCTGGTTAGTGGCATAATATCATCATCATTAAAAAGGTTGTGGGAATAAATAATTATATTACTTTTGTTAGACCTATAGAAAAAAAGACACACTAAAAGATACAGGATAGTTTAAAAAAAAATACTGATTATATCTGAGTTAACTGTTGTGTCTTATTGTTTTGTATTTAGTTTAGCTACAGCTAGATACATTGTCAAAGTACAAGTACTTAGCCAGGGTATTTCAGTACAGAATGGGGTAAGTGTATCTGGGTACTAGTTTGGTAAAATGTAAACACTGATGTAAAGTGTCTGTCACTGCCGAACTCTGGGAACTTTTAATGTTACCTCCAAACTGTGCTCAGCTGAGTAACTTTATGTTTATTTACTGTAAACTTGTTGTGTTGTCACAGTAAACTGCAGGTCGCGTTAATCTAAACAGAAACTCTCGCTGTGTGTGTTGAGCTCCGTTAGCTGTTAGCTTTATTGGCTTGGTTAGCTGTTAGCTCCAGTTTTTTATTCAACCTTTATTTCGACAGGTAAGCTCATTCAGACGTGATCTCATTCTCCGAAGAGACTTGATAAAAATTGGTGGGCACAGGGAACTTCTGTGACTCAGAGGCAGAGCGTGTCATCCACCAATTGGAAGATCAGTTGTTCGATCCCCGGCTTCTCCAGTCCGCATGTCGAAGCATCCTTGAGCAAGATACTGAATCCCAATTTGTTTTGGCTGTTTCATCGCAGTGTGAGTGTTAAAACCTGAGTAGCAGCTGGCACCTTGTATAGTAGCCTCGACCATCAGTGTGTGAATGGGTGAATGAAAGCACTTTGAGTGGTCAGAAGACCAGAGAGGCAGCGACAGGGTAACAGACCATGGTTACTGTCGACCTTGCCATTTATTATTTAGCTTATCCTTTGCAAATTATTGTTTACATGCAGAAATGTGAATAAATTGCAGATCTTTTCAGAATATTCAGAAATTTCAACTTTGCCCTGATTCTTCTCCCTGCTTCATAACAGATTCACCACACACAAAAAAAATCTCAAAAGTTATCTCCTGATTACACAACCATCTATCATTGAGATGATTATTCTAGCATGATTCATCCATGCTCCAAGAGATCGAGGATTTCCTACAGGCACACAAGAGCTGCACAATACTGAGAATCTCCTGTGTTACAAGATTATGAATGTCAGCTTGAAAAATCACTTCTTTGACTTTAATGTGGTTAAATAGCTTATGGAGTGTTTGGATGGAAATTGCATTGTCTGTAATGAGCTAATGACTGACTGTTGTGCGTGGGAGGCAGCAGGATGGCCTGTAATGAAGGAAAACCAGATGAGAGGTCTGGATATTTGATTTTACAGACCGCCAGAGAAGCAAGGTGTTTGTTGCCGTACCTCTTCGATGATACACTACAATTATTCTGGGGCAGTGGCTCCCTCTTTCTTGCCTACAGCCTTGTTATTATGACAGAGTTTCCGTGCTGAAGAAAAAAACATTTTTTCCCACATTTCTCTACATTCCTGCTCGTGTCTCATGATGCACAAAAGGTCATGCATGTATGTATTTTCTCCAAGAGGCCTCCCTCTCTGGGGTGAGTTTGTTATCTCTTGTCTGATCAGGATACATCCAGGAAATGCTGGTAAAGCGAGGATAAGCGATTTGCCTTCTGTTTCCACTCTCGAAAGAGATTGTTTTAGACCCAGAGAAGATTTGTGGACAGATTGCAAGATTGAATTTGAGATCAAACATTCACAGTCAAATTTGTAAAAGCCAGATGGTACCATCAGTTAGGAGTCTTGCATACTATGACAAGTGACACAAACACATCACACATTCAACATGACAGGCCCAGCTGCTCACTGGAGTCACCAGATCTGCTCATCAGTTGAGGAACCATTAAGTGAATGTGTTTTTAAGGTAAAAAGCAGGTTAAGTGTAGCTTTTACTTTCCCTAACAACCTTCTGTCTCTATTGCTGCTATTAGCCTGATTTTATTAGTTGCACGACCTCCTTTATTGATCATTCCTTCCGTCTGGTCACAGCAGAGCGGCCTCATATAACCCCATCAGGTTTTAACCAAAACCGTGATGTCTGCCAAAATGAAAACTTTCCGAGAGCTCTTTTGTTTTGGATTTCTGTGTGCGTGGAGGGGGTGGGGGTTGCTGTGGCACAGCTCAGCTTACTCAGCATGTAGTTACGAGACATTATTGCTTTATTGCATGGAGCTCAGCGTGGAGTTTTCCACTAAGACCTCAAATCAGGAGGGATGTATTCAGGAGAACTGGGTGTGGTCATCTATTTGTGGGTGTTCATTGTAAAATGCATCCCATATGCTCAGCATATTTCCCATCATCCAACTTGAGCTTTACCTCCTTGATTTTATTCTCCCTTCCATCACACAGCTGGCAACGCAGAGCTCCCACATGAAAGCCAAACAACGGATGAGTTATGGCTCCTCTGGGCATCAGCTCCCCACCTCTTTCTGCTTTTTCGTCTCTTCGTCTGACTACCTCGGACATTCTGCTCCTCTCATTTGCGCCGGCTGTTACAATAGTTAGTTACCCTGTTGATACAGCCAGCATTGCTGCGATGTTAGAAGCAAGTTCCCATCTCAGCTGAGAG
Source organism: Cephalopholis sonnerati (assembly GCA_019142605.1). Taxonomy (NCBI): domain Eukaryota; kingdom Metazoa; phylum Chordata; class Actinopteri; order Perciformes; family Serranidae; genus Cephalopholis; species Cephalopholis sonnerati. Next base: position 15,790,899 of record JAGQAX010000016.1, read on the forward strand.
GAGACTTTCCTTCCTTGGCCCCCCAACCTCCAACTCCCTCCCACCTCGCACACTGAGTGACGCTCACGTTTTTTGTAAGAGAATATGAGTCGATACAGCTGGCAACATTTGACACTGGAATAAGAGAATCTTGTGTGTGTAGGTAAGAGTTCTGGGGGTATTAGGAGTCAATGGGGGGAGTTTGAGGGGTAATGGATGGGGAGCCTCTGCCCCTCGCCTGCATTGCTCTACATACGTTTTGAACGTGTTTCCTGACACACACACTAGTCATGAGGCAAACTGTGGGCTAATTCAGTACTGGGCACTCATGTTACTGCCTTCTTTTTGTGCAAAGGGGAGAGGGGCTTAAGGGGTGTGGGCGGAGGATGGCTGGGGGAGGGAGGAGAAAGCAGAGAGGGAAGGCTGGGGCTCTGTGGTGGGGGCGGAGAACAGAAGGAGCTTTGGGACAACGGTGGAAAGTAGGATTGTAATTTTGCCTATGTGAACACATGAGAAAAAGAGCACTGAAGATGGGTGGATCAAAAAGACATGACTTCAAGGGCTGAAATAGGATGTGGAGCAACAGAAGATCGGATTCGTCTCAGCTGACCTAGACACAAACAGGAAGAGAGGGAAGACAAAGTCGAGGTGCCCTGAAGACGGCGAACTTGTCTGAACAAGAGGCAGAAAAAGAAGATAGGCAAATCACTGAGAAGGCGTGCTTTCACTCACTCAAGGAGGGAGAGAAACACTGAGTCAAACCAGACAGACAGACAGGAAGAGCAAGAGGAGGAGGAGGAGGAGGAGGAGGAGGGGGGAGTGAGGTAAAAGAAAACCTAAGAAAGCAGAGAAGCAAAAGATTAACACTCTTGAGAGAGAAAGACAGACAGAGTGAGGTCGAGCTGGGGAAAACGAGCTGATGAAGGGGGAGAAAAGCTGAAAACAGGGTGACAGAGAGCAGATAACGGGTGAGTGTTGAGCAAGGTGAGACAGAGAGGACGCAAGAGAGACAGAAGGTGAGGGGGACAGTGGGTTACGTTAGCAGGAGGGGAGAGGTATGAGGGCACAGTTCTTGAAGTCACTCTTCTCTTTGGTGATCACTGTCTTCTTTCTGGGGAGCCTGCTCACCACTCTCCTCTGGTACATGGTCGACAACAAGTAAGTGTGTAGCTACCTCTCCAAACCACTTACAGGACACACACACACACACACACACATACAACAATCCAGCCGGGAAGGTTTTTGGATTTTGGGTCCTGGAGGTATGTGGGTTTGACAAGACTACAAGACAAGATTAGAGCAGTTGATAACGTCGGGCAAAAATAGAAACTTTTTTAGGTTTCCCTTCCTCTGAACACTTTGCCGACTTCCACTGAAGTTATGTAGTTCTGTGTAGGTCGTGTAAAATTACTTTGGTATCGAGAGGAATTTGCTTTATTTTGCCCAGGTATGTGTGAATACACGTCATAAGGCACCATCTGTGCTTCAAAGTCATGACTCATCTCACAATGCTAAGAAATATAGGAGTGAAACTAAAATAAAATAAGAAAACATAACTTCTTTAATATGAAATAACTGACAGGTTAATGTGTTTTTCAGTGATGTTAAAATGATGCTGTGTTATTATTGTTAGAAGTTTCCATTAGAGAATAATGAAAAGCAGCGGAGAAATTTTTGCGAACCCTCACACTTAAAACTAAAGAGTCATCGAACCTGACACATGCGAGGGAGTCACACCAATACCCATCTGAAATTAAAGGGACAGTTCAGATTTTTTTTAAAGTGGGGTTATATGGGTTACTTATCCATAGTCAGGGTATTACCTATAGTACATGTCTTTTGGCATACTCCCAGCTTGGAGAAGCCGACTGGAGTCCGATACGGAAGCTAAGCAGTGTATGCGATATTTAAATTTATTTCACTGTTTTATCTTTTTATCAGACAGTCCATTCTGATAGGGAAGCCGTTAGGTGTGGGAATTGCCAGAAGACCCACGATACAATATTATCACGATACTTACATTATGATATGATATTGTTGAGATATTGCGATATGCTTTATATTGCGATACAATATATGCTGATATATTGTGATTTATAACCTTTTTTCCCAACTGTAAATTATTTACCCAAAGGAAAACTTTGTCAACATCAGTTTTACCTCATCAGATAAAGTTTTGAGTCTGTTCATCTGAATATAATCATTTTTATTGCAGCAAAATCAACACTGTCATAAAAACTGTTAGACATGCTGCATACACGAGACAAACTGAACTGTTGGCAGATTTAACGCCCTCTGTGAGGCCAGATTAAGGGCATGAGTGAAACACTTTGCATGCAGGTATTCCACTAACTGACTGGCAACATCCAATGTTGAAGTGTTGTTGAAGTGTTGTCTGTTAAACTACAGAAGGTCTGCAGTGTTTGCACCGATGTGACTTTTGTGCACTGCTTTAATTTGGAGAATGTGAGACAGCAATCGCCAGTCCTCTGTTAGATGATGTGCAGTTATAGTCACATTGGAATCCATTGACCTTGAAGTCCAGGCGTCACAAGTTAACGTCACCCTTCCAGCTGTATTCAAAGATGTCGTAGCTTTATGCTTCACTTCTCTGTGCAGTTTGGGTACGGCTTTGTCTGTATAAATATGTTGGGATGGGGTCACATACCAAGTATTTGTGTGAGTGTTTTTAGCACGCAACAAAAAGCCTTCATTTTCAACAACGCTGTATGGACACAGAACTTTGCAAATGAAGTAGGTGATGGACTGTGGTATTTTCTTTGCTTTCTAAGAGATAGATGGTAGTTTTGTCAAGCAAAGTGTGTCCAGTGTTGGTTGATTTTTCAGCGTTGCAGGTTTAATGCTAGCTTGGCCGTCAGTGGCTAACGCTATCTCTGGATGGTGGAGTTTGAGGTGAGCCCTCATGTTTGTAGTATTCCTGGAGTATTCTCATAGGACACATATCCATATGTCATATCCAAGTCCTCCTTTCCTTCCGTGTTAAAAAAAAAAAAATCAGAAATAAGTGACTTACATGCTGAAGGTGCATTTCTTATTTCTTTCTCTGGTGCCTCCGTCTTTGTTTTGATGAATTTCTTGCCAACTGCTGACTTGCTGATTGATACTTGGCGTCTGTGTAGCGATACAATATCGCAGTGCAAAATTTTGTGATACTATGCTGTAATGATTTTTTCCCCCACCCCTAGAAGCTGTTAATGGCTGCAATTGCTGTCCTTTGGAGACAGCATTGAAGACAGACTGCCTGTCTTCAGCTGTTTCATATGAATATTTGACAGTTCTTCTTTTTTTTTTTGCATGTAAGGTTTTAAAGTTTGAACAGGGCTCAGCGGTACGTTCACTGTGACAGTGGCATTTCTGTAATACAGCAGCCTGAACAAACTAACAGGTGATCAAACAAAAGGCTTGCTTTGAAGACAGTGATATAATTGCTTCATTTTCCAGCTGGAAGTGCTGTCTGACAACAAGATAAAATAGTAAAAAAAAAAAAAATCTAAATATGGCGTAAACTTTATTGCTGACCTGTCTACAGGCAGTACGTTGCTTAGCTTCTATGTTGGACTCCTTTGCTTCTCCGTGCTGATTATTACTGTATGTAATATACTGTCTATGGATAAGTATCATACAACCCCACTTAAAAAAACTGAACTATCTCTTTAAATTGGACTCTATCAGAGATTTCCTGTCTTCATCTAAGACTTTTTTGCAAACTCAGTCACCAAGAGAGAAGAGGATACATAACTGTTCAAGAAGCACGTACCAGGTACCACAGACATTACAACACAAAGACATGCAAAGCCGCAAGTCTCCTGCTGCAATGTAGCTAAGTAGCAAAGGTCTCTCTGTGAGTTTGTACACTGGTTGTTCATTTATGGCGTATGAAGCTGACAGATTTACCACGACTCTGCCCCATGTCAGGAACTTGGCATGATTACTCTGATTTACTTTAGTGTTTATTGAAATTGGAAATTTGTGTAAACAGAACTTCTTGTTTTGCCTCATAGTTGATTGCACAAAAGCATTCACTGGGTTTTGCTTCCTGTAATGAATATGTGTACAGAGGCAAACACTACAGTAGTATATCAGATTTATCTCTGACATCAGCATTTTACTTACCTGTCCTGTTCTGGTTGTGCTTGGTCCGCAGCAATGTGGAACCTCAGAGGCCGCCTCCTCAAAAGAAAAGTGCCCCTCCGCCCTCTGACCCCTGTAAAGGCTGCAGGTGAGAGCAAACACCTGTCACTGCTCTTTTTGTTTATGCCGACATCATATCAAGCCATGTCAGCATTACAGGGATTACCTGCTTAACTCTGTGTGTGTGTGTGTGTGTGTGTGTGTGTCACAGGGAGGTCATTGACAAAGTAATGGAGCGTTACTCTCAAACCTGGAAGAAGCAGGAGAACAATTACCAAAAATTCAGGTAAAAAAGACGCAAAAAGCCAAAGTGTGTCATTTCTTTCTTTACTTTTAAAAAGACATAAACAAACAACCAGTATCCCAGAACATGTTGTACCTCTGGTGTCTGTACATTGTCACAGTCCAGGGATGAGCATGGTTTAAAAGGTCGTTCATATTAACTGTACATTAAGCCATGCTCAAGAGGGGCACATGGATTAACAATGACTACTTTGCTGCAGCCAAGTCCATTTGCTTTCTGATATAATCAAAAAAGAAATCAAATCTCATCCAAATAAAGACAGAACACCATGTCACTGAACCACTTCTTACAAGGAGGTAGATTTCTGCTCTGTCCAGATAACCCTTTCAGCTATAACCATACAAAACATTAACGTTTGTTCGGTCTCTTGGAAGTTTTAGGAAACTTCAGGTCACAGAATGTATCTAGGATGTGCTTGCTTTTTATATGGTTAAAAAGACGAACATGGAAGGAGAAGGGGAAGTAGAAATTTGTGCTGTAACAGAGGAAGTTAAGGGCAAATGTTACCATATGGCCTAAATATAACACATTTTAAGGTCATGTGAGTTATGGTAATATAGAGGGACTTCACCTGAAGCACACCAGACTGCTTTTATTCATCTGACTCTTTTTATGGAGTCCATGTGGGTTATCTTTTTTTTTTCACTTAAAATCCTGAGATGGAAGAATAAACTTTTTATTTATACCCTAAACAAGCTGCCTATTCAATTAACTCTAACTGAATCTACAAAATTATAAAGCTTTGTGTTCAGCAACACTCTGACGGCTTGTATGTTATTTAACAAAGACCTTGTGGTTTCGCAGATCTCAGCTGAGCAGCAAGTGCCATGGTTTTGAGAAGGCCATCATTACTCAGGCCAACACTCCAGTGGGAACCAAGATTGTGTACGACGGGGAAAAGAGAAGGACCCTCCAGGTGACCCAGGAAATTTTCAGCACCTTCACAAAGGTATACTTCCAGTTTAGCAATGTTATCATCATTAACATCAAGTGCTTGTTTGGTGTCTTGATTGTTCCGGAAATGTTTCACCACAGAGATTATTTCACTTCTTTGCTCCTGCATGTTTTGCAAAGGTCATGTGTCTACTCACATGTTAGTTCTTTACATAGCATGGTGTTATTTTTGGTACAGGGCTCACAAACTCAGATAGGACACTTTCCTGAGCTGTTATCAACTTCTTAACTGTATACATGTAGAAACAGAGTGAATGGAAAGGACACTGAAGTGCTTGCCATGGTCATTTAGTAAGGTATGCAGAAAATGGCAATTGTTGTTAGTTGATATAGTGACAACATGCACACATCAGTGGGGCTGTAAAGTGTGTCACACTCACTAGTTTGAGTGGTATGAGTTTGGTGGTGGTGGGGTGACGCAACAGTTACGGTAGGTGTTAGTAGAGGTGAGTTGTTCGGTGATTCTGGCACGCGTACCAAATGCTAGACTGAAAACATTTGCATAATGGGCATCAGTTCTGCTCAACTTGAACTCAACAGTTACCATGGTAAAAACTTTATTGACACCCTGTGTGACATCCAAAATAAAAGCTCATTTCCACGAGTCAGAGCACATTCTTATGTCTGTCATATATGTTAACAGCAGATAACGTCACAACGTAAATCCAGCAATCCTTAATTCCTCTTTAGCTTCAAGACAACAGAAGTAGTGCACAGAGGACACCTCTCCATGCTTTGTACTTTTACTCCACAGCTTGTTTGGTCGTAACTGCAAAACCTCACCTCGGTACGCTCATGGCTTACAGCAAGTCGGTTTCAGTATACAGAAGTTTATTTCGACGTAAGTCCACAACAATGGCTGCAATGGCAACAGTTTACATCAAAATGGTCACCATTCTTACCATCCTGTTTTGAATGGAGATGTCAGTACTCTTATTTTATCTCTATTTATACACACTTTATCACTGTTAGCCCTGACCAGTCAACACATTTTGATTTAAACATGCAACATACCCACATACAATGGTTTGTATGGTACCTTACAAAAATGCACATTCAACAATATGATATACGCATTAGCGTCCAACGAATGACGTTACATACTTAATGTAAAGCTGTGTTAGTTAGGTTTAGGCAAGTTAAATTATGTAGATTAGGTTAACAAAAAAGAAACATGGCTGGGTGTCTTTACGTTCAGGCAAGCAAAGTCAGGCTGCATAGGTGAGGTTTTGAAAAGATTCCTGGTGTCCTGTGTTGGAACTCATCCACCACCTTCCCTCTTTACTCCCGTCAGTGCATTGGTCACATGATTGCAGCCTTTTTTTTAAACGAGCGTTATACATGAATCATTGGCTCATGATTACCTGGGATAGGTACGAATTGTGGTGCATTACTTTTTGTGGTTATACGTACAAAGTGTGCGAGAACAGCCTGAACCATGCAACACACTGTAAGTAAAAGCAATCAGATTTAATCAACTTTTTAAGTTCCCAACTCCACAACTCTTTTATTTCACACAGAAAGACCATTAATCTGCTAAATTTCAACACTTTGTGATGAACATTTAAAGAACATAAGTTTGAGGAGTAAAAAAACACACAGAACATTGAGGTTTAGTGAAACCGTGGCAGCACTAAACATTTTTTATTTAAGAACAAATGCTGTGGTTAAATCTCATTTTCATTTTCACCCCCCTTAATATAGCTTTTTCACACAGTAAATTATAATCAGGATAAATGTTGTTGTTTTGTTTTCTTTTGTGTTTATATCAGGAGCATCCGTTCTCAAATAAAACATGGGACACATGTGCTGTTGTTGGGAACGGAGGGATTCTGGCCAACAGCAGCTGTGGAAAGATGATCGATTCAGCTCAGTTTGTTATCAGGTGAGAAAGATTTCTAGTCTTAGCAGATGCACTGATTATCTTATTTGACAGAATCCACTTAATCTCTGTTGTAATTCGTTATATAAATCTCAATGCCGTCTCTGTTGCTTGTTCAGGTGCAACCTACCTCCTTTGGGAAACGGTTTTGAGAAACATGTGGGCATCAAGACTGACCTGGTGACAGCAAACCCAAGCATCCTCCTAGAGAAGTGAGCAGGACGATGAATCTCACCGCATCTTAAAAGTGTCTCTTTTGTGTTGTTGCTTGACATCTGCTGTTTATTCTTAGGTATGGGGCTCTAATGGGGCGTAGACGGCCATTCGTAGAGAGTCTGCGTAGCTACGGCAACTCCCTGCTGCTCCTTCCCGCCTTCTCCTATGGCCACAACACTCCTGTGTGCTTGCGAGCTGTCTACAGCATTGAGGACTTTGAAAGCCCCACACGACCAATCTTCTTTAACCCTGCGTACCTCCAGAGTCTGGCCCTCTTCTGGCGCTCACAAGGCTTACGAGCAGTGCGGCTCAGCACTGGCATTATCATGGCTAGCCTGGCGCTGGAACACTGTGCCAACGTGCATCTGTACGGGTTCTGGCCTTTCGGTAATCACCCACATGGACTCCACACCCTGACTAACCACTACTACGATGACAGAAAAACTAAAACAAAATTCCACGCTATGCCGGCTGAGTTTGACCTCTTGTTGAGGCTACATAGTCAGGGGGTGCTCAGGCTTCACCTAGGAGACTGTGGACCAGGTGAAAAGTAGTTTACAGACCCAGGGGCAGCTGACTGGACACAAAGTGCCTTTGTTGTAGCCCAGTCACTCATGAGCCCTTCATACACTTTTGAATGAATGGACAGATTTTTGGCTGGTGACATGGAAGAAGTGTGTCCAAGCAAGATGGACGCTGGAACTTAAATGCTGAGTTGGCCTTTTAGCAGCCAAGACATTTGCACTGAAATCAAGATGCAACAACAATAAGGCTGGAAACATTGTGTAAACAGTCTTGTTGTGTATCTAAAATTGTATTTATTACCAAAAATGTTCCAGCTGGAGTCTGGAAGGAGTTATTTTGATTAATGTGGGAATACTTTGTGGGGGTTGACTTTATAGTGCCTTCTTTTGGATCAAGATGAATGTAAGAAAATCAAATACCTCCTTTACATGAAGATTGTCTGGCTGAATACTTAAACATTTAATGAAAAACAGCTGCGCACTGAATGTAAAGAATCTTTTGACATTTTCGTTAAAAACACATCACACATTCAACCACTTTGGGAAAAATATCTGAGGAACTGTCGAGAGGAGATGTATGGTACTCACACACAATTAGAAAAAGCTGGTGCTGGTTGAAGAAGATAATTTCTGCACTCTTGTTCTCACTCCACGTCACTGACACTGCTGGATGTGATACAGACACGAGGTAAACCTCTAATCACAGAGTGCCTGCAGGGGTGGTGTCCCAGTCGCCTCAACTACAAGCCTCCACGGCTGCTGCCCTCGGGGGGGCTGTGAGGACCCTAATAAGTGAGGCTCAGAGCCAAGGACTAAACAGAGACACCACAGAAGGAAACAGGAATAATAACACTACTAAAACCAGGGGGTCCTAGCTCACAAAGGTTGCCATGGTGAGCCTGTGTTACAATGTGCTACCCCTCGTCACCACAGCGACCAGACGTGGATATGTGCTGCCACAAAGTGGCAACAGTCACATTTTGGTACAATGTTAGTTTGGAAATGAATATTTAAGTTGACGTTTATGTTAAATCAATGACTGCCTCCAGTGTAAGGTGATATAATGATTGTTAATGTGCACTTTGGATGAAAATTGTAAAATTTGGGTAAAAGTAGCATTTGCATCAAGACTTGTGCAAGTATTGCCTTTCATGCTGATACTTATAAAGTCTTAACAGTGATTTTTTTGTCATCCAGAAAGATAATATACAAGCTGTAGATGACCAAACTTGAGAACTCTTGTGAGCCAGTTTTAGAATCTTGTGTTGTATTTTTTAACAGTGTGACGCAAGAGGGAAAATGAAGATAAAGTGAATCAATGAATAAATATTTATCACAAAAAGGGTATTTGTATGGAACCAGTGGCTGGAGTGGAATTCACTTGTCTAACAAGGCAACCAAAGCTTTTTCCCAGACGTCTCAGCTTGCATGATTGAGTGTCTTTGAACCATTAAGCGCCCAAAACCTGCCAAGATTTGTCATTAGAAAGCAGTATTTCTTCTTACAAACCGCACATTTGGCTGTAACACCATATGATACAGTGATTTATTAGCATAGTTTTGCAAAGAGCTTTTATACGCATTCTTCTTTTTTGATTTTTTTAACACCTCATACGACATTTTTTTTTTAAAACCAGATGTAAGCCATATGCCAGTGTGGTGAATTTACAAATGCATGAATCCATAGTAGTATTTCTTTTCATCATTTGGCCTCATATTTTTTCATATTACTGCACCTTCCACTTCACAAAGTTTCTCCTGCATGTTCTGCTGCGTGGCATCACGCAGTTACTGAGTTGACCAAATATGCAAACTTCTGGGTGATGCTTTCACAGACTCTGTGAACAGACAAACTTACCTTACTGTTTTTCTTTCTCAGTCACTTAATAGACAAAACAGAAGACGGTAACAGATCTAAGTCGTTTTATGCACTCAATAGATATATGCCTCTTATTTTTTTTGTTGTGAATGTCCCAAGGCACATCTGTGCAGTAATCATGCTGTTTATCAGCATCTTAATATGCCACACCTGTCAGGTGTAGAGATTACCTTGAAAAAGGAGAAGTGCTCACTAACACAAACTTGAACAAATTTTCAACCAAAATTTGAGAGACATATATCTGTTGAGTACCTGAAAAGTCTTAGATCTTTAACTTAAACCTCTGAAAAGTGGGAACAAAAACAAAAGTGTTGTGCTGTTCATCGCACATAACTGTGACCTGGAAAGCTGCCCCGAATTCCTTACAAAATGAATAAAAATAAAAATAATAAACTTGATTTATGTGGCACTTTATTAAACAGGGCTATAAAGTGCTCTTCAGAAGAAAAAAAACAGCAGATAAAAACCAACACAACAACAAAATACTCATAAAAACACAAGAACACTGGTTAGTTAAAAGTTAAAAAAGGATGAATAAAATGGCCAAGAGAGAATGATAGAGTCATGCAGACTCTGAGCAGTTGAGGTCTTTCAGCACCTTCACGGCGCCTCCTCAAATCACTCTTCCTCACGCTCTGAAGTTCTCCCTCCTGCGATAGAAAGTCGCCCTCTAGTGGCTTCAGCTGGCTCTAACAGCAAACCAGCTGCCTGTTACCCATTCATACTTCAATGTGTCTTCTCCTCCACAAACACAGTAAATACTTTAGTTGAGAAATTTTGCTCACTGGGGAAGAATTTAATGAGGGCTGATTGGCCCTCAAGGCAGGGAGACTGACACTGACTGGGAAACTCTCAGTAAATCACTGGTGGCTTATTGTGATGGAGAGGCGTCAGTGGAGCCAGCGTCAATTAGTGCTCTGGAGAGCGGCTGACTGAAGTACTGCTGGTGATTTATGATTGTCCCCTGCTGGTCGGCTTGTTGACAATCTTTTTGACAATCCTACCCTGTTACTTTAAGAAAAATGTTAATCTGAAGCAGTTGGAGGGATAGAATCAAGGTTATTAAATGAAGGCTGGGACACAGTCTCATATCATATCTTTGTGGTACAACACATAGGCAGTAAAATCTGCTCTGCACTTACTTAAAGGCTCAATAGCTGGTGCTTTACCATGTAACATGGGATTTGTTTCACTGAGGCATCCATAGCCAGCCTTGGGTCTGAATATATTTTAAGCAAAAAATAAAAATATGGGTGAAGTTAAAAATCCTGCAGCTATTGAAAGGATTTTCCCTCAAAGACCATATCAGATACTTTCTATTTGCTATATATAAGATATCGGTTGCTATCCATGCCAGGGTACTCAAAAAGTTCGGTCAGGGCAAATGGACCCCATTGAACATCCAGGAAGCCCCTGAGCAGACACCAGCCTTTTATTTCAAGCGCCATCTACTGCAAAAGGTTCCTGCTCATACTCTAATGAAAAGTTTCACACACAAAAAGGCCCTTAAATCAACAGAAACAAAATTCAAATTCTGAGTCTAGATCAATTGGCCATCTCCGGGGCTGAAAAATGAAGCCAACATGAGTACCAGTCGACCCTCTCGCCCAAATATGGTCACTTCTGGCTCCATAAAAACAAGAGTTCACAAACCAATGGATGATGTCAAGGCAGCTACATCCACTATTTTTACAGTCTGTGGTCTAGATATGAAAATCGAATGTCCTTTAAGTAAATAAATTAAATGAGGGCTTCAGATAAATGTCAGTCTTTTAGTAAGAGAGGTGTGGTGTCAGTGTTTTAAAGGGGAACAGTATGTGCAGTAAAACTTCAATTAAAGGATAATTCCAGTATTTTGCACTTTGAGCCCCATTCCTGGGTTGTTTATGATGAAATAGAGTGGTTAAGACCAAAATCTGGATGATTGCTCCTTCTCTGACAATTTGAGAGAATTTGGCTTTCCCCTGCCTGGCTTAACAATGCTGTCTATGGCCATGTGTAAATCTGTCCTAAAACCGAGTGGTCAGTGGTGTATGATTGTTATGTCGCAACATCAACAAACACCACTGACCACTCGGTCTTAGGACAGATTTACACATGGCCATAGACAGCATTGTTAAACCAGGCAGGGGAAAGCCAAATTCTCTCAAATTGTAAGAGACGGAGCAATCTTTAAGATTTTGGTCTTAACCACTCTATTTCATCATAAACAACCAGGAATGGGGCTCATTCCTCTGTACAATATATGTGATTACACTTGTTTTCTCAGTTTAAGAGGAACTTGGAAGCTGATGGCAGTGAGTATGTCTCATGAAGATGAAAAAACTATGAGTTAAAGGAGAAAAGTTATTGGGGCAACTATGTTTGCTAGGGGGCAACTGTATGAAAAGACCCAGTGCCTGATGAGGATGAAGAAGACGAGGATGCTAAAAAAAAAGAAGCCTAAGCTGAAGTGCTAGAGGTTTTAGACGACAAAAGTCTGTCCCTGATTTTGAAAGAAGCAGTGGACAATGGAAGAAAAGCACATAAGATATTGAGGGAGCATTGCAGGAGTAGAGGGAAACCACACTTGATTAGCCTCTACACAGAGCTAGCATCTCTGCAGAAAGCCAGCACCAAGAGGGACTATGGGGATTATATTAGCTATGTAGAGACGGCTATTACAGCCCTGAGGATTGCTGAAGAGCCTTTAAGTGACAGGCTGTTGATTGCAATAAATCTGAAAGGTTTGCCTGACTGCCGCTTGCCAGAGTGATGAGAGTGATGATAAAATAACTTTAGGGAGCTGGAAACCGAGCTGAGGAGCTCCACGAGCACAGACAGGTTTAATGCTAATTCAACTGATGACAACTTGATAAAAAAACAAGTGGTTGAGTAAAGGGGAGAGATAAAGAGCTCAGAGATGCTGCTAACCTGCAACAACGGCAGCGAGAAAGAGCACAAGGCCTGGAAATGCACTGGTGAGCAGAGAGAACAGACAGTGGTGCAGTTTTTACAATAGTTCCACTCATGAAGATGCACGCAAAAAAGGAGAGACAATGTTAAGCAAGCAACCAGCGCTTAAGACCACACATTTGCATTCATGGACTGAATTACAAAGGGCTGTTAAAATTAAAAAATTAAAACCTTGTGAGACACAAAGGTTAAAAAGCTGTCACTTCAAGCGTATGTCTCCATGATCAGGTGTGCGGGATGTGTAATGTTTAGACATACCCTAAACTGGTAAACCTGAAAACTTTGATGCTAATTACGGGCTGAGAAGCAAAAAATCCTTCCTAACAGGTCAACACCTTGCATAATTATTATCTTTTCATCATTATCTTTAGTCATTTAGCTCAAAACACACACTAAGGAACTAAAACTATCAGTACCTAATCAGACAGGACAGCTTTACCCATGGTTTGTCCTGTGTTTGCTTTTAGTGTTTCTTAGAAAAGCCCTGGCGGCATATTGGAGAGACATGTTTTTCTCAGGAGAATAAACCTTAATACAAATAACTGTAAAAGCTGTTTCTGTGCAGTGAGCACATTTTTTTTCGTCTACCCTATCTTTTATTTCTCAGTTCCTCAGTAGACAAAAGAGAACAAGGTGACACAGATACACAACTGTGCAACAGGGTACATCTTTAAACCTGAATAGCTGCTCAAATTAATAAGGACAAGCTGCTAGCTGTGTCTGCTGCGAGCAGTTGGGGTCTTTCAGTGCCCTCATGGCACCTCCACAAAATGCTCCTCCTTCACTTTCTGAAGTGCTCCCTCCTCTTACTGGAAGTCGTACTCGTAGGTCCAGCTGGCTCTGACAACAAAGCATCACCAGCTGCCTGTTATCCATTTACAGTTTGCTTCCTTATCCTCAACAAAACATAGTAAATACTTTAGAGGAAGTATCATGGGGGAACATTTTAATCAGGGCTGATTGGCCTCCAGGGGGGACTGGGAAACTCTTGGTAAATCACCCGTGGCTTACTGGGAAGGAGCGGCTTCTGTGGTGCCAGTGTCAATCACTGTTCTCAAGAGCAGCTGACTGAAGTACTCCCGGTGATTTATGACTGTCTGCTGCTGGCCGGCTTGTTGAACAGACAGGTGAAGCAACTTGGAAGCCAAGTCGTATTGTGTTCCCTGGCACTGGTATATTATATCCCCATTGGATTCCATCAGCCAGATTGTCTCCACACACAGATGTACGTTAGATCTCTGGTAAAGGAGTAACTCAGGGGATTGCTACATAAGATCTGATAGAACTTCACTCATTTAAAGGGGAAATTGTTGTGCAGCAGTTGCAGTACATAAAAAAGTAACGTGCAAAGTATAAATAAATCAATAAACAGATATCCAAAATCCACAAATCCAAAATATACACAATGCCGAAAATTAATACAGGGTTAACAGTAAGAATCAAAAATACAGTTTGTCTCTCAACATGAGGTAGATGTAGTTTTAAAGCCTGACTTCCACAGGAAGAGCAGGCAGAGTAAAGTCTGTTAAATGTCTGATCCAACTGATAGAAATATTTGCTTTCACACAGACGGCTCCAGGAATAGCTTCTTCCAGGAAATGTGTCAAACCCGGATGATACAATCATGTGTGCATTTTGCATACCAAAAAGTCACCTGTGCTATTGCAGACACATCACACATTCAACAGACAGGCTGTTTACTGGAGTGACAAGCCCTGCTATTCAGTCAAGAAACAATAACATGAATGTATGTCCTTAACAGCCCTCTGTCTCTACTGAAACTCTCAGCCTGATGTTATCAGTTGCATGACCTTAGGAGTTAATGGGTGGAGCTCTGGCTCTAGCTTTGGGACTGTGGTGGACAGACGTGTTGAGTGTTGAGAATTTGCCTGAACAAGAGGCCAAAGACAGGTTAGTAACTGTGGTTACGTGCTCTCTCTCTCTCTCTCTCTCTCTCTCTCTCTCCTAAGGCAGGAGAGAAACACCGGCCCTCTTTCAGACCCAGTATAAACATACCTCTTGGGTGATCTGGTCAGACGAGGATAGCTTTAAGTACGTCTGTTTGCACCCAGTGTTAGAGTGTGTCGTCTCGTCACACACACAATGCATATAAGAGAACATCAACATTGATCGATCAAGCTTATGACATTTTTAAAGTTTATTTTAATGGCCTTTTTTAGATAGGACAGAGTGAGGTGTGGAGAGAGAGGGTGGGGAGACACATGCAGCAGAGGGCCACAAGCTGGAGTTGGGCCTGTGGCTGCTGTGGTGAGGCAGTGCCTCTGTACATGAGGTGCTGGCACTATCCACTACACCACTGAACTCTGAAGGCTGCAAGCGAGAGCAAACACCATCACTGCTTCTCCCTATGTGACGTTGTTGTTTATTCCCTCATCAGATCAAGTAATGTCAGCGCGACAGAGACTAAACACCTGAGTGTATTTGTGTGTTTTTGTATGTGTAAATGACATGGTGTTACATTTAATGTAAGAAGGAAACTTGCCTCACAGCTTGTACATTCAATAGTGGACTATGCTGACTTTTTTGTTTTTTACCTGAATGCCTCTAAAACTGATCCCCTCAGTGTTCTCTAAACCAGACCCTACAGATTTATACTGGGTTGTCCTTTTATTATTGTCCTTTTTACACTTAGATTGCTCCCTCTTGATACAAGATGTCACTTGCACTGGCTTCAATTAACTTTAAGTATCCTATTGCCTAAAACATTTTTTGTCCCCTATACTTTAAATTATTCTCTGAGAAGCTCTGATCCGATACTCTTTGTGGTGCCCTTTGTGTCTAAAGGAGATGGTAAAAAAGCTTTCATGTTTCAAGCTCCTTCTGGTTGGAATAATGACCTTTAAATATCAGTTCTCTGACATTATCTCACTTATAAAAAATTGTTCTGTATTGTCTTAAAACAGATTGCTAATGTTTTCAGCACACTGTTTTTTTGATTGATTTGATGAGTTTGTTGTTTTTTTTATTATTGTTATATCATGTAACACTGTGTCTTGTACTGTTCTTTTTTTCCATTTGTTTTATGAATGTTTGTTTTGGGACGTCCTTTAAAACTAGATAATGCAAAGGGTTTAGTAGTAAATGTAGTAAATTTAATTTAACATCAAGTCAAACTGTTAATTCAGGAAGGGAATATGAAGGATGTTTATGTTTACTCCATGCAAAAGACAATCTTTTTTTTTAAAGTCAGATTACATTTTACAAATACCCTGAATTTGAAGTGTCGACATCACTTAGCACTAATCACTCTGTTACTCTCAAAAAGTCTTGCGTGTCTCCACTTGTTCTTTGTCACTCATCTTTAAGGCGTCACTCTATCACAGTGTTCAATACTGACAGACTGACACCCTGGTCCACCAATTCTCTTACATCCTCCTGGATACTTTGTGAGCGAGGCAAAATCACAGTGTAGAGAGCACCCTGCTGTCAGGTACAGTGCAGTATGACAGAAGTCCAGGAGACACTGTCATCACAACCCACAAGAGACTAACTGAGTTTCCATATAAGACAAACAGAGAAAAAACATTTATTTAACTTGTCAGCTTTTTTCTTTTATTTATTCATTTGTCTTGCTGCCATGAGGTCTGCTGAAATTATTAATTAAATACCACATGCAATTTTGTGTCGGCACTTAAAAGTATCTCTTTCTCTCACACTACCAAGGTTCCATCAAATCTGCATATGTGTGTACTAAATCTACCAAAATGTAAATCTGGCAACCTGAATTCAGCTCCTGCCAGGTAAGGTATCACATATTTTAAGCTTTATTTAAAAGGGGGATGAATTTCATCAAGTTTTCCGACAGGGAAAGATAACATCTCTTGACATCGCTCCTCAAATCAACCCCTGACCAGCTACAGTGTACAATATCTTTAAGGGCACTGAAGGGTTTTAAGCAAAAACGAATACCTCTGTTTTCCTTTTTTTTGTGCAATCAAGGGAACACAGTCAAACTGACTTTGGTTTATTTATTTTAAATGAACCAATTTGCAGTAAGCTAGGAGAAAATACAATAATGCTGGGCTCAGACTGTAAAATGTCTGCCCAGAAAACCAATGAAATGTTAACAAAAAAATGAATAAAATGAAAAAAAAAAATTGTGGTTGGTTCTGGAGGGTGAGGATGTTGTTTTCTCTCTTGGTCAGGAGGACCATCTCTGAAACACACAGCCATGCTGGCCAATGAGTAAACAGAGTAAACACATAAACTACATAAATAAGAGACAGTTTCAATACTTTAATACTTTGTTACTGCAAACTGAAAGTAAATATATGGCACAAGACCAACAAACAATGAGTGAGTAGAAACTAGAAATTAACATTCTTCAATCAAGAGAACTTTATGCCATAACTAAAATGCAACCATAAAATCTGGTGTCCATACTTGGCATTACTCTTCCTGTATCCAGGGAAGGACTGTGGATTAATATGGGCCAGAGAAATGTAAATGTTTAAATTTCTCTCCATTTCTCAGAGAAATTTGAACATTTCTCTCCAGTTTTTCCACCAGGAGTCCGATTTTAGACTCAACCAGGGCGACCCTGACAGAGGGATTGAAACATCATGTTTAGAAAGCACTACAGCAGGTGGAAAAGAAAAAAAAAGTTTCCTCCTTCAAATATATGAGATTTTCTACAAAATGTCTCCAAACATTCCAGTTTTACTGAAACTTGGCTTCTTGTGTGCTTTGCTCTGTGTACTCACCATTCAAGATGCTGCTTCTTTGTAGCTGAAGTAGGTTCCAGCATAATGTAATGTCTTACTACGTTAATTATATTTCCTGTTTTACCAATTATCAGAGTTAAAGGAATTTCTGATCAATATTTAAAGTGGGTGAAGTTACAGAACAACATGTAACATCACTAAACAAAGACGGATACTAGTCTTCATCATATCATTGTAGACTTTGGAGACATCAACTATTTTAGAAAGCAAAACCTGTGTCGACTGTTTAAAAAAGTGAGTGGCTCCTGTCATGAATCTGCGTTTGTGTATTTAATGTTGAATCTCAACAATATCATTAGCTATATTAAGAACGCTGCGTGTTCTGACCATTTCCATTGCTCAGTCATTTTTACTGAGTTTCACTACAAATTTGGCAAAATGAAAACTTCCATAAAAGTTGGGACAGGAGCATGTTTACCACTGTGGTACATCACCATTATTTTTAACAACACTCAGTAAGCACTTGGGAACTGTGGACACTAATTCTAATGTGTCATTAATGTGAAATTCTTTCCCAATCTTGCTTGATGTACGGCTTTAATTGCCCAACAGTCTGAGGTCTCCATTGCTGTATTTTGTGCTTCATAATGCACCACACATTTTCCACTGGAAATCAGGTCTGGACTGCAGGAAGGTCAGTCTAGTACCTGTACTCTTACTATTTTACATTTTCCAATAACAAGCTCTGTTTTGACACTGTATTTTTTACATTTAAAGTACACATGGTAATCACTGAAAATGTGAAATATGTACCTCAAACTCTGTTTTTATTTTCCAGATTAATTATGAATCATATAAAAGATCTGAATACTTCTTCAACAACTGTATGTTAACATTAGTTTTTAGGAATATTAAATGGGTTTTCTTACACACACATGCACTCTGACAGAGAATGCTGGATCATATAAATATTACTGTGCAGTTGATTTGATGTGTTTGGGGTGCATCCTCCCCCAAGTAGAAGAGTTTTGTGAGTTGTTAAGTTAGGGGGAACGTAACAGACTTTGTGAAATGATGCCTAGAACAAAATCTTAAATATTCATACTCTCATGTAAATTTGCCAAATATAATATTCCTTTCTTTGTGAGAATTGTTTGGGGAAGTCTCACACTCAGCGTGAGACTTGTGAGGTGAAAAGGTGTGTCACAGGCCAACAATGTGAGAACTGTCAACACTGTAATGTTTATCATATTTACCATGAGCCAGGACTAACAGGGAGGGATGTGGCCGGGTAAAAAAAAACAGGCAACCAGACATGAATTCCAAGTAACAAGGTCCAGGATACAGAGCACATCACCTCTGTGTCCTGTATCCTGGTCCCTGTCAATCTGGCAAGGAATGCATAGACATAGTTGATAATTATGTACCGCAGGGCTGATGAGGGAAAGTGGAAACAAGTAGACAGATGAGCAACCTGTTTTCTTTACCTGTGCTGAGGTACAGAAATGCAACCATAATGATGTAATTATTTTTTATATTGAATTTTAGTACGTTCACTGCGTTCACCTTACCATGGAAGGTGTAGATTGAACAAGTATCTTTCCTAAAATGTCTCTTCACTGCTACTGCTACCTACTGTACCTACTAGTACAATATTTTAGACAGAAAATACTCAAGAAAAAAGTAAAATCACTAATATTTCAGAATAATCAAAAAAGTACAAAAACCAACATGTTTGTTATTTCTACCACTGAGTGTTACAGTCACACTTCCTGAAGAATAGGCAACAAAAAAGGAGATTGAAAGGACATTTTTGTGATTATGTGAAATGAGCAGAGTGCTGCAGCTAAATGTATCACAAGGCCATGACCAATATGAGTGTAATCCCATGAGCAATGTCTAGGATGGCAGCAACATTTCATATCATCAATGTACACTAACAGCTGCACCTCAGAGACCTCTCTGTGTAACTCCTGAAATTTGCAGATGACACGTTAGTCATAAGCCTCATGCATTTTGAAGGAGACAAAGACAGATGCAGCAGACACAGATTTCCTCATGAGCTCTGTCAATGCATAATTTACTATAGTCTACAGATGTATCTGTATCTGTTCAACAACAATATTATTTGTATAGAAGACCTGCAGTGGGCATGGTCACACTAAATCAACAAACTGTAAGTCGGGGTTAATCAGCAAATGTTGTATTTTCTAACCTAAATTTCTTCGACAGTGAAATTGTGCCTTCAGACAATCAAATGGATTTAATCATGGCATATAATCAATTATAAAAATATATACATTCTCATACTGTACTTTTCATCTCTATCAACATGTACTGAAGATATCTTCCAAGATTCATGATGACTGGACAAATCATTGATGAGTTATGGCCAAGTTATTGCCAGGCCCCACCCTTTGCAAAGGTTTTTGATTGATGGCGGCCATTTTTTTTTTTACCTTATCTTGCTTATGTATACTACAAATTTGCATCTCAGTCTGGTGTTGATAGAGTCAAATGGAGAAAATGTATATTCATTTTACTGTTTTTTTTTTTTGTTTGTTTGTTTTTTACAAAATCCTAACCACAAATTTATTGAGTTCTGCCCCTTTGGGGTATTTGCCATATAAAATGCTAAAAAAAAAAAAAAAAAAATCAACAGAGGAATGCATATAACAGCGCTATGCAAACTATGTCAGTGAATCAGTGGATCATTTGGTGTTCCAGCCAAATGTATGGTTTGCAGAGAAATAGCTTACTGCATAAATCTTGGCATGTTTTGGACACTTTGTGGCTCAATGACATTAAATCATGGCAGCTGAGATGCTTGGAGAAAAGCTTTTTTTCCCCCTGGTTAGACTTGAATTCCACTCCAGCTGCTGATTACATATAAACAACCTTTCTGTGATAAATATTTATTCACTTTACCTTCACTTTCTGTTTTACTTCATGCTGCTCACCATAAACACACACACACACACACACCTACACACACACACACACACACACACACACACACACACACACACACACACACACACACACACACACACACACACACAAACATTCACATAACTCTAAAAGGCTGATGCTAGAATGGTTGGTCTGGAGAAATAAGTTCCACCTTACTGTGTTGTGATTGGCTAAAGCACAAAAAATTGTTTGTCCAGTCATAGCGAACAAAGATTCAGAGAAATCCCAGGAATTCCCACGGGGAAAAAAAAGACAAAATTCACAGTTAATAATTAATTAACACTACAATAGACTCCCTCAACGGTTTCACAAAAGATTCATTTTTTTATTAACCCATATTTCATCCGGTAAGTCCAGCTGAGATCAACAATCTCTTTTACAGGGGAGACTTGGCCAAGACAGCAGCATACAAAACGTTACAGCCAAACAACCACACAATAAAAAACATAAAAGATACACTGTAACATATAGAAATATTAGAACACCTTCCATGCTCAGACCGTGCTCTAGGAACAGACAACAAAACTACGTCTTGAGATCTCAGACTGTAGCTACAGTCAGATCTCTGTTCAGTCACTGTACAAATGTAGAATAGAATAGAAAGAACTTTATTCATACCTGAAGGGAAATGCAGCAGGAGTTTACTCAGTATGGATTTATAAATGAACAAATACCAGTGATGAGCCTACAAAAGGCCAACGAAGACCAACCAGCCCTGGAATAAAGCGTACAATGATGCGTGAGGGCTTTACAATTTGTAACAAATCGCAGTGCACCACGATATGCAGTATCTAACATGTGCAAACAATGCGCAGAAGCATTCATGTACAACATTTAAATCAAAATAACCTCCAGCTGAACATTTGTGGTGTCAAAAACTGTTTGACACACTACAAGAGTGTTTTGTGATTGTTGCATTTTGATTTCAGTGCAAATGTTTTGGCTGCTGATGAGCCACGTCAGTATTCCATGCAAGTCCATTCACAACAGTTTGTTCCTGTCCAGTCAGCTGCCCCTGGGTCTGGGAACTACTTTTCACCTGGTCCACAGTCTCCCAGGTGAAGCCTGAGAACCCCCTGACTGTGTAGCTGCAACAAGAGGTCAAACTCAACTGGCATGGCGTGAAATTTTTCCTTAGCTTTCATGTCATCATAGTAGTGGTTAGTCAGGGCATAGAGTCCATGTGGATGATTAGTGAAAGGCCAGAACCCGTACAGATGCACATCAGCACAGAGTTCCAGCGCCAGGCTAACCATCATTATTCCAGTGCTGAGCCGCGTTGCTTTTAAGCCCTGGGAGCGCCAGAAGTGGGCCAGATTCCGGAGGTAGTCAGGGTTGAAGAAGACGGACTGTGTGGGGCTTTCAAACTCCGAAGTGGTGTAGGCAGCTCGCAGGCACACAGAAGTGGAGAAGCCATAGGAGAAGGCAGGAAGGAGCAGCAGTGAGTTGCCGTAGCTACGCAGACTCTCCACAAATGGACGTCGACGTCCCATTAGAGACGCATACCTGAAAATAAACAAGATAAGGCAAGCAACAAGACAAAGGGAACATTATAATGTCCTTAAAGCCTTTTGCTCACTTGTTTCGGAGGATTGTTGGGTTTGCTGTCACAAGGTCAGTCTTGATGCCCACATCTTCCTCATAGCCGTTTTCCAAAGGAGGTAGGTTGCATCTGCAGAAAGAAGACTTAGGCCCTTTCCACATGTATACAGATTCTCCTCTTTAAAAAATAATTTTGTTCACATAATTCTGGTTTAACAGAATATCTCTGTCTGCACTACAACGCATAAACAACCCCAAGGGCTTGTTGGCATTAGCTGTGTCCAGCAGTCTCTTCTCATCACAAAGGTATGTGTACATCCTACCTTTTTCAGAACACCCACTGTTAATTCCCATTCAATATAAGGATGAAGGGATTCACTGAAACATACTTGTGATGCTCTGGACCTTCAGAAGTTTTCCTGCCACTCCTCAACAACAACAATGCTGCTAAAAAACATGTCCCACCATCTGCTGGTTTGACCGGGTCTGATCCAAAACCATAGTTTAATCTGTGGACGCTTAGGTGGAGCAAAAACACTGGGTGCAGCAGATGCCTCCATTTTTCCATGAAGTGGTGCAACAACACTAAGTTTAAGTGCAATGTAGTCACTGGTTTAACCAAACCAGTTGTCCGCCATCGTTGTCTTTTGTAGCATATGCTTATTACACAAAGCAACAATTGGCATGTGCAAATTTCACCGTTTCCCAAACACTCCACATGTCCACACAGATAAACAGATACCAGAGTTTTAAAAGAGTATGCTCCTTAGAAGGTGTTTTGTGACCTTTAACTGTGTTTGCATGTAGACGAGAGGCCAAATGTATAGGAAAATATTAGGGATGTCCCGATCAAGTTTTTTGCCCCCAATCACAATCCGAGTCATCAAGATTGTCATCAGCCCTTCAGTCCACTACACCGGCCACCTTTCTCACCTGATAACAAACTGAGCTGAATCAATCATCTTTCCACAGCGGCTGTCACTCAGGATCCCTCCATTCCCAACAACAGCACACGTGTCCCATCTTTTGTTTTGAAATGGATGCTCCTGGAATCAACACCAGCAAAATTGCTTTATTGTTTTTTTTGTATCTTAAAACCATAAACCATGCTGTGCAGTCGTTTGTGTCAAAGAGCCTGCATGTAAATAGAGACATGACCCTCAGCAGAACTTGCAGAAGAAAAGCACTGAAATAACCTTTGAGGTAAAACAAGACACCAAACAAGCAGCTGATGTTAATAAAGGTAAAATTCATGGAGGACAAACATACCTGTGCAAAGGTACTGAAAACCTCCGGGGTCACGTTGACGCTCTTCCTCTCTCCATCATACACAATCTTGGATCCCACCGGAGTGTTGGCCTGAGTAATGATGGCCTTCTCAAAACCATTGCACTCAGTGCTCAGCCGTAATCTGGGGAACCCAAACGTCTTTCTTCAATATTATACAAGATGGTCAAATGCAGCCTTGGAAGCTTTAGGTGAAATCCCTCTCTTTTACCGTAACTCACATGATCTTAAAGAGGAACACCACCCAAATTAAGAATTCCAATGTTATTTCAGAGGCCTAGGAAAGTTCAGTCTATATTATAGTTGTTTATTTTACTAATATTTTTGGACAGTCTTAGATCAGAAGATAAAAATAAATGAATTTCAAAATGAGTGAAGTTCCCCTTTAAGATGTTTTATATTTAGACCTGTTAGGAGGGGATTCAGTCCTCCTCATATGATTCATAGCCTACTGTTCATTTTGTAAGATTTTGGTCCCTATGTTAATTATATCAGAAAGCAAATGTACCCAGTGATGTGATTCATGTACAGTTTATTTGAAGTAGCTCTTAAGTCATATTCATATCTGGACAGTGACAAAGTACAGACAAATTTCTGCCTGTATGGACTAAGAACACTGGAGATACAGCATATCTGTGCATGCACAGACAATTATTTGTAAAAAGTTTATTTGCAAAATTTGAAATAAAATGAATTCAGAATAGCTTACCTGAATTTTTCGTAATTGACTTCCTGCTTCTCCCAGGTTTGAGAGTAACGCTCTTTCACTTTGTCGATGACCTCCCTGTGACACACACACACACACACACACACACACACACACACACACACACACACACACACACACACACACACACACACGCACAGTTAGGTGTGTAACCCCTGTAGTGCTGGCATGACTTGATCTGATAAAGACATGAACAAAATGTCACTTGAGGAGAAGTAGCAATAATGTTTGCTCTCACTTGCAGCCTTTACAGAGTTCAGAGGGCGGAGGATGGCTTTTCTTTTGAGGAGGTGGTCTGAGATGTTCATTGCTGTGGAGCAAACAAGAGAGAAACAGGACAAGAGAGAGAAATACTGATACCAGAGATAAAACTTAAAATTGAATTGGCTCTGAGCTCAATTTGCCTTTGCTTCATATTAGAATCTGAGTCAGCTTTCTATACCAAACACATACAAGGAATTTGACCCTGGTTTTACATTTATATCCATTAAAAGTGCTTGTCAGAGTGTTATTGGAGGTGTCTGAGGACATAACGGAAAAACCCTACAGAGAAATGAAAGGTTTTCTTTAATCTAACCATTTTTCATGTTTCATTTCTGGTGTACAGTTATGTGACACATGTTGAACATGCTGCAGCGTTTTGTTGCATTTAAAAAAAATAAACGTACTTAATATAACAAGTTTGTTTTGAACTCACTCCCTCTTGACTTTAATTAATCAATGAATTGACCAAAATAAAAAAAGCCGGTAAGGGCTGACGAGGGGTAACAATGTGGGGCACACAGCAAAACACTGACGGACTGCCGACTTTCAGGTTGGTGTGTTAGAGTCTTAACAAGCACTTTATGTGGACCTAAATTGAAGGTGCGCAGTTGCCTACAGGGTTTACATTGCAGCCTGTTTTGCTGCTATGGCTGCAGCAGTGGGGAGTGAAGCGGAGTATTGAGATTCAAGACTCTAGTTACCCATGAGCATCTCATCGTTCAGGTTTCAGGAAGTTACTTATCTCTCGTACCTGACAGCTAGAGGAATTTTCTGTTACAGAGGAAGTTATTCTTGCTTATTCTTCAAAACTGCAGTTGTGGGTTTTTTTTTTTAAGTTAAACATGAAACAATGCCCACAGCTAGATCAGTAGTCATTTGAGTTAAAACCAGCTGTATCAGAAGTCTTTTTGGGTCTGTTTGACAGGGACACTACACACATGCTCTGCATGCTAGTATTCCATATTCATTATTCAAAAAGTTAAATTGGAAAACTGCATGATGCTAGTTAGCCAGCTAGTGCATTACCATCACAATCCAGTGTTGAACAGAGCATATTCACCGTGTGCTAGTGAACAATAACACAAACAGTCAAACACCATTTCTGCTAAAGAGCACAATGGATAATAAATAAATTAAGTGACCTAATATAACAAGTTTGTTTTGAACTCACTCCCTCTTGACTTTAATTAATTAATGAACTAGGCCAAAATAAAAAAAGCCGGCAAGGGCTGACGAGTGGTAACAATGCAGCGCCCATGCAAAACTAAGGCGACAGATGCTGAAGGACAGCTAACCTTCAGCCTAGTGTGTCAGAGCACAAACAAGCACTTTAAGTGGACCCAAACTGAAGGTGCACAGTTGCCTATAGGATTAACATTGCAGTCTGTTTTGCTGCTACGGCTGCAGCTTTTTCCCTCAATACCAGCATGTGGGGAGTGAAGTTGAGTACTGTTTAATTAGCCACAGCTGTGAGTTTTGGCTCCAGTTAGCAGAAGGCTAAACTATTAGCAATGTCTCTGAAGCACTTCGCTGATATCGACACGTTTCCTTGTGTTTAGTGGCAGACTGTCTTTTAGACTCTCTTCTTGATAAGTCTGTCTTTCTTTTTTGGCAGTTTCTTTTCGGCAGTTGTTGCCAATGCTGATATAACAACTTTTTCTGATCAATTATTCACCGTTAAATCAGGTTTTCACCATCTGAAGGGACGTGCGCACGCATCTGCATTTATAGAACAGCCAATAGGAACGCCCTTTCTCTGATATAACCTGTGATTGGCCAAAGTCTCCTGTCACAGGATAGATTTTCCAAAGCCTGGACAGAGACCCAAGATTAGGTGTAGACACATATTTTTCTTTCAGACCCCTTGATTGTGTTCCAGTGATCCCGAATAAAACTGCCTACTCCAGCTTTACACATGTGGTCAACTGCTCCTTTTATGTAGGCTATGTCATTAGTGTGCTGGTTAAAGCTGAGTGTTGTCCAGTGGCCAAGTATACAAGTATACAACTTAAGGCTGGCTACAAAACAGTCAGTCCCTGTAGACCCCCGTGTTAATATGCCCAACTTTACAACAGAAATAAACATGTTTACAACCTGGTACAAAAAAAACACAGTTCTGGTCTTTAAAGCTGATTTAAACATTCATTACAACTGTATGGGGGAATTGTTTTTAACTCCTTTACATTTTATTTAGGCCCAAAGTTACACATATTTAAGGGCAGGGCCACTTTAATGGCTGTCTGCAAGGTGCTGTTACACACTGAGAGTCCAATCCACCACTTGCTTGTCCACAGTGCTGAACTTGAGGCTTCAAAATCGCAGTCCATAAACAAATAGGTGATGTCATGATAGCTGTAGCTGTGGCTCCAATTGCATGACTTACTTTGATAAACAAAAGTGAGAATGTTACTTGGCTTCATTTTAGCAGGTGACACATTGTTCTTTGTGTCCAAGTGTTGTAATACCTGTGTTCTGTGGTACATTTACTGTGCAGTTATGTATCCTCTTCTCTTTCAATTATGGAGTTTCCAAAAAGATTAAGTCTCACTTTTAGAATTCCAAACCCACAACCTACGGTATATTGTTGTTACTGTAAATGTCACAGTGTATCAGCAAACTGATACCTCTTACAGTTTCAGTGACTCTCAAGGTTTCAGAGTGAGGATTTCTGCCATTTCTTTTCAAAATTTTGTTTTGATTTTTCTCACAGAAACTTCTACAGGCAGTAACTTTTTAACACCATGGTATTGATGTACATATACACATGGTGCGTTATGAGACGTGTTCACTCACACCTGGGCAAAAAGAGTTAAATCAGCCTCTATTTCTTAACGTCAAAGTCATTTCGCAATAACTACACTTTTCACAGCTGTGTGTCTTTTGACAAAGACAATGACATGAGTGGAAAAACTGCTAAATGCTATTTAACCCCAATATCATCAGCTGTTATAACTATATATTCTTCCACTCTTGTCTGGTGGCCTTGTCAAACCCCAGCATGCCTCTTTATCATGCCTCTGTCTATCTTTTTACTCCCATTAACACACCTCCGGCACCAAAAATATAAAATTGTTCTTGATTTTTCTAGATGATTGGGAAAGGTAGCTTCACACTTACTTGTTGTTGACCATGGACCAGATGAGAGTTGTCAGCAGGGTCCCCAAACTAATGAAAGTAAACATCAAAGAGAAGAGTGACTTCAAATGTTGTCCCCTCATAACTGTCCCTAGCTCCCTTAGCTTTTGTTCTCGCAGTCTGTCTCTGAAGACTTTCAATATTTGGCCTCTGTGCTGTTTCATGCTTTACTTTACCCAACTCCTCCCTCCAGCTCATCTTGCTCCTCCTATTACTGCCTGTCTGGATTTAATCAGTGGTTGTTTTTACCCCTGGTATTAACATATTTTCTGACTTCACAGATAAATGTAAAACACACTCTCTGCTACCTGGCAACTGAAATAGTTTTGTATTAAAGAGGAAGTTATTCTTGGTTTTTTGTTTTTTAAAACCTGCAGTTGTGGTTAACAGTGTTGAAAGAATGTCAACAGCTAGACAACTGCTCCTTTGTGAGATCAAACCAGTTGTATCAGAAGTATTTTGTGGGTCTGTTTATCAGGGATACAACAGTGTCCACCCTCATCATCTGTGCGTGTATATGCAAACAATGTCTATGTTCAGACATTGTCCAGACGCTGTAGTCACCCTCATTCACTGGTTTGATGCACCATTCAGCCTGCACAGCTCAGTGACCAAAATGAAACACACCCGACAGGTGTATGCTGGGTCTGGCTAACATGCTAAATGCTAAAATGCACATGACAGTTCCCCTAGTGGTGATTTTTGTGTTCACTGAGGATCTCTTTATTTTTGTTTCTGAGGCCTTTCTGCTCTCTGTGACAATAATCTGTGGTGTGACTTGTAATTTTGTAGTAGTTTTTTCACCAACAGTTGGTCTCTGTCAAACTACTGGGAAAATAAGATACCCAACAGGATGGCAAATTCTTTTCTTGTCTTTAGTTTAGAAGAAGCTCATATTGCAAAACTGGAAAAATGAGGAAGCACCTACACTTCAAGAAGGGAAAACTGAAATGAAATATGATCTGTGCATTGAAAGGGCAATGTTGGAAGACAGCAACAAAGAGTAACAATTTGAGAAGACATGGAGCTCAGACTATGAAAATCTGTAGATTAAGTTGAGTCACAAAGTCACCCAGTATCCATAAACTCTAAGGAACCCTGTGTAGCATCCTGTCTTGTTTATTGTGTGTGTGTGTGTGTGTGTGTGTGTGTGTGTGTGTGTGTGTGTGTGTGTGTGTGCGTGCATGTGTGTGTGTGTGTGTGTGTGTATGTATGTCCTGTGTGGGTATCCATGTCTGTGCATGTATCCAACAAGTATGTATGAGCTTTTGTGGTTGAAGATCCCATGATGACAGCTGTATTGTATTTGTGGTTGAGTAATTTAAACAGGATTAACTTGAGAAATTTTATGTGTGGAGGAAACAATGAGTATAATTATAGCTGCTGCGCAGCGATGGCATTTTTAGGCACTTCTAAGCAACAAGCAGAAGAATAGGAAGACATCAACGAAGTTGATATTACAGTCTGCACTTAGCATCAGCTGAGTCAATTTGCAGGTTGCATCATCTGGAAATTGTATTGCAGCAATTGAAAAGTAAAAGTGGTTGAATACTGGAATAAATTTGCAAAGTACACTTTTGTATCAGTGGAAATCACTACACAATAACAACTTACAATTTTTCATTTGGACATTTGAGTATTTATTTACAAAGTAATTAACGCAGTCTGTCATCTGAGATTCACAAAAAAATACCACTTAAGTCTACTTTTATACTTACCAAATGAAGAGTATACGAGGTTGATGTTGCATTACAGTGCTTAGTGGATTTAATAGCAAGATCTCTGTTGTAGATGAAAAATAATTAGATTACCTTGGATTAATTCAGTACTATAACTATCTCAGTCCATTTAGGTGCACTCAGAACAATTGATTGATTTGCTTCATAAGTAAATAACTGTTGTTTAAAATACCATTCTTGCATTGATTCTGATATGTATTCCTCAAACATCATCTAGATGATGTGTCATACTCATCCCCCTTGTTGGGTCTTGAACCCAGAGTCCTTGGCACTGTGATCCAGCTCCTAACTCACTGAGCTAATTGTCTGGAGGTGACACCTGGTGTGTGGCTTCTCAAATAGACTCAGGAAGTCACCGACCGGGCTGCAGTTGTTGTGGCAGATTTCAAAAATAGTCAAAATGTCACAAATTCTATTATCTAAACAAAAATCTGACAATACATAAATTGCATCTAGACAGCATGGACATGTTGCTGATTTGTTTTTAATGATAAGTGTTTTGCTTCACAAGAGAAAATGTGATGTTTCAAAATGCCACTTTTACATTGACTCCAGTTGTTCCCATGAGAGCAGAATTCAAAATGTTCTAGAAAATTCAGTTTTGGAGATAAAATTCTGATATTTGCCAAACATCATCAACCACGACTCCAAAATATTGTCAGTTTTTTTTCAGGAAGATTGAAAATGTATTTAGCAAGAATTGGATGGTATATGTTTACAGTAGTGTTTACAGTCAAATGTTTTCATGCACTGCAGGCTAAATTTTTTGATAAATCAAAAATCCGAGAAACAAGTTTTGTGGAGGACAGTCTGGAGATGCTCTCTAGCAAGTTTGGTGACAATTGAGCAAAAACTGTGGGAGGAGATACGTTTAAGTTTTACAGTTTTTGAAAAAAACAGAGTGATGGACTTCATAATTTGTAATGAGTCTAAATGGACAAAAGTTTCTGCAGTACTGGGGCTACACTGTGGTGAAGTTTCAAAACTGTAGCATGTATCGTTGGTTTGGTAGGAATTTTTAAAGTTTTTAAATTTAAACGTTTATATCCTTGGAGTTGAGAAAATCTGGCATGGGGTCGGACATTTCTGTAAAGTTTGGTGAGTTTTTGCCCATGGGAAGTATGATTTCCTCGGAAGAAGAAGAAGAAAGAAAGAAAGAAGAATTCCTCTAGACTTGAATGGACTGAATGGATATAATGCTAATCATGAAACAAGTCATTTTGCAAAAAAATATAGGCCTATTCACTGATTCATAGATGTCTCTTTAAGAAAATAAAAGGTGCCGCTGGATCAAGTTTAACAGATGTGTCATATGGTTCGGAGCAGGTGTAGCCCAAATGAAACAGACTGCAGGCAACTGCAAAGCAAATAGAAGGTTATTCCAGGTCAGAACAGGGAAACAGCAAAAGATCCAACAAAGACTGAACAAAAAAAAAAGTAAGGTGTTGAGTAAGGTGATGAGACAGAGAGCTGATTGGGTGAGTTAAAACTCAGGAGCAGGTAGGACTAATGAGGCTGATACAGGACAGGTGGGTAGCTGGCTGGGAGAAACCCAGGAGCAGGGAGGGACTAATGAGAGTAATATAGGACAGGTGTGTAGCTGGGTAAAGGAGGGAAAAGAGCACAGTAACACAGGAGGGGAAGAACACAGAAAACTGAAACCCAAAAACCAAAAACACACAACCCTTCTAATAATGAACCGACCGAGTGAAAACAAAGTGAGACTAACTCATATAGACGCACAGAGAGCACTCACACCTGTAGTCTGCGTAGGTCTGTCTACATGTGATCTGATCGCTCAAGACGCATTTTTATATTAGGTGTAAATAGGGCCACTGAGGCAAACCAGACGGGCAGAAAAAAGGGGAGGGTGGGGAGGAGAAGGTGGAGGCGGAGGAGGAGGAGGAGGAGTAAGGCAAAATAAAACATGAAACAGCAGAAAGGCCAAATTTCAACACTCTTGAGAGACAAGAGTGTGAGGAAAAAAAGCTGAGGGGGCTAGCAGGTGAAGTTCAGCAGCAGGGGAGAGTCATGAAGCGACAGACTTTGAAGTCGCCATGCTTATTGATCTTTACTCTCCTCTGTTTGGGAACCCTGCTGACCACTCTCATCAGGTCCATGGTTGACAGCAAGTAAGTGTGATGCTACCTTTTCCAACCACTTATAAAGCATATAGCAGTCAGGGAGGATTTTGTATTTTGTGTGCTGGATGTGTGTTAATGGGAGCAAAACATCAAGAGGACAGCTTGGGTTTGAAAAGAGTACAAGACAAGAGCCGTAAACACTGATATAATGGTAGATTATGAAGGGAAGATTTTGTCACTTTTGTCAAACACTTTGACAGTCTTTCTGTGTGAAATGACTTTGATGTTGAGAAAAAGAGGCTGATTGAGCTCTTTTGGTCTAGGCATGTGTGAATACATTTCATAAGGCACCATGTGAATCTGTGCTTGAAATGTCATGCGATAAATTATGTATTTTAAGTGCTTTAACATGTGGATATTCTGTTCATTCATAATTCTTTGTACTTTTTTTTACAACATAAAGAAACATTTGGAAATAGACATTATATCTTGTTGGTCGTATCAATCTATTAATAGATCGACCTATATATCTGATCTCACCTGTATGGTGAAAACTTATTTAACAGATTAAGCCAGAGGGCCATTGTTTCAGTGCCAACTGTGTGGTCAAAGCCAATTATATTATCATTTTGATTTCCTGGCATCAACATTTTACTCACCTGTCCTGTTTCCTCTTTTGATGTCCCTTTTTGGGTCCTCAGCAATGTGGCGTCCCACAGGGCGCCTCGCCACAAGAAAAGCCACCCTCCGCCCTCTGAACTCTGTCAACGCTGCAAGTAAGAGCATTCACCATCACCGCCTCTCCCTAAATTAACAACGGTTGTTTATGCTTTCAACAGAGCACGTCATACCAGCATTACAGAGATTATACACCTGACTGTGTGTTTGTGTGTGTTTGCATGTGTGTATCACAGGAAGGTAATTGAAAAAGTGAAAGAGATTTATCCTAAAGCCTGGACGAAGCAGGAGTACAATTATCAGAAATTCAGGTAATGCTGCCAGCCCCTCTTGTATTTGCCAATATCTTTCTCCTTCTAAGATTTAACTTCCTCAACAGGAATCTGGGGGCCAATAGTCCTGATGGTGGCGCTACAATGCCAAAATGTTTCTAAACTTTGAAAATCAGCTATATGGCCTACTTTTAATTAAACTGAGGCCCAATTATGAGGACACTTTTGTAAAGTGCAAATTAGGAAGTCCATCCCTCTGTTTGTTTTTTTTTTTTTATTATAAAACAAATTAAGTCTATCTTCTCCCATATTTTTTGTTTAATTCACAACAGACTTGCTACACAGCATCTTCACACTGCCCTTCAAAAAAACATGACACAGATTGTAGACTGGTCAACAATTAGCCCACGGTGCATCAAAATGCATTGATGTAAACAGTACTGTAAACAGCCACTAAAAATTCTCACAAGATAAAGCTCAAATGTTCATTAAAAAAAAAAAACTACATTATTTTGCTCTCAGGGTAGATGAAGTGTGCCTATAGCAGTCAATGTGAGGGAAAAAAAGCATCTTTATGCGCATTTTATGGATTATTCAACTTCTGTAAAAAGACATTCCAGATCTCTTCTATATTGTCTAGATTAAGTATTTTGCTTTGTGGGCTAGAAGCACATTTCAAAGTTATTTCAAGGATTATTGATATTAAAAAAAAAATCTACTGATGGATCCTCATGGATTTGTTGCTTGTCTTCCTCCTCTTCTTCCTTTTCCTTTTCTCCTTTTCTTTATATTCTCATTCCTCCCTTTCTGAACTCTTCTCCATAGGCATGTTTAGCTTAGCTGTAAGGCTTTACACTCAGTTTATTCATAGGGGTTTTCCAGCACAGATAGCTCAACCGGATCAATGTTAGCTGTTGGTGTCATAGGTTGTCGGTTCAATTCCTGAATGATGCAAGGTAGTATGCTTATGCCTACTCAGGCATTGTGACGTGTGGTACATGATATTTCAAGGTTTAATATCAGAAGGTATCCAGACGGTTCTATTGATGGACCGTCATGGATCTGGCATTTCCTCTTCCTCTTCTTCCTTTTCTTCTTCCTCAACCTCCCCTTCTACTTGTTTCTCCCTTCCACTTTTCTATATGTGTAGCATAGCGATTCGTTTATTCTCAGGGGTTTCCATAGCCAAGGAGTTTTACTGTAGTGTATTTTACAAATATGTTGCGGTCTCTTTTAGCTAAATCAGTTGAGACATGTCATGCTCAAGAGGGGCATATTCGCTTTCTGACATAAAATGAAAACTAAAAATAATAAAATCTTAACAAATCTACCTGATGAGTCAGATGAGCACCTTAGCTCCTGCTGTATTTTGAAAATAATGAAGCTCAGTCAGTGTCAACGCTCCTGACTGTCTTGTATGTTATTTAATAAAGACCTTTGGGTTTCACAGATTACAGCTGAGCACCGAGTGCAATGGTTTTGAGAAGGCCATCATTACTCAGGCCAACACTCCAGTAGGATCCAAGATTGTGTATGATGGAGAAAAGTGGAGGAGGCTCAATGTGACGTCGAAGATTTTTAGCATCTTTGCAAAGGTATGTTTGTCCTTCATGAATGTTGCCATCATTACCACCTGCTGCTTGTTTGGCTGTCTTGATTGTTCCTGAAATGTTTAATCACTGAGATTATTTCACTGCTTTGGTCTGGCATGTTATGACAAGGGTCACGTGTCTACTCACATGTTGGCTCTTTGACAAACATGATTACACACACTGGTTCATGACTTTCTTTTATATGTTGTGAAATTTCTCAAAAACTGTTTTGTGGGGTGACAAACACAGACAGCACCCAAATTTGAAGTGGGGACCTCTTGATCTTCAGTAAAATGTTCAGCTGCTGAGTTTTACCCCCTCTGCAGGTTATGTTAGTTTCATACAATATAATATGACTTCAACATACACCGTTTCAACCCTGCTCACACATTTTTTGAAGAATATCAGCTTTTGCCATCACACAGAAGATTTAGAGTCCCACAGGCCTGATTGACCAGACTGAGGAAGTCATTTGTTCCTCAGTCTGTCAACCTATTAAATCAAAGTATGGCTTCAATGTAGCCTCAGTGTGCCTGGGTCAAACACTGAATGTAACAGAAACTGATTTGTTGCAATGCATCCACTTTTTGTGATGTCTGTTAGAATTTGTAGTGTTTGCTATGTGGTTTTTTTTTGTTGTTAAATGTTTTATATTTTTGTTTTTGTGTAAAACGGTTGATGTCCTGAGATGCAAGACAGATTTCACAATTGTTTTTCTAACAATAAATCAAAATAATTTGCTAAGAGCAGGATTGGAATAAAAATTTGACTATGAAAAGTACAACTCATTTCTTTTGACCACTGACAAAAGCAACACACAGTAAGATTATAAATAAATTTATGGAATTTAATAAATAAAGGCAACTCTGTTAAATAATTATAAAATGAGACGGTTCCTTTGGAACCGGTTTCACCCCAAAGAGTTCATGCCTTGACTTTGACCTCAGGTATGTACATGCCTCTCCGTCACACAAGAGGAATTGTTTTCAAAGCAAAGAAGCATAACAACTCAAACAAGAAATGACAGTAACAAAAATGGTTTCTATTGTACACACAATACAAAGTACACCAAAGCAGCCATGCGATAAAAAAGATTTCCAGATAACAAGATGCAGGGTGGGGTATACGGAACACGCAGGTGACGCTGACAGTTGGGCTGGGAATACACTCATAGTTTTGTACTGCCAACCTGGCTGGTGCTGCAGGGCTGAGGAGGGAAAGTGGAAACAAATGGGTAGATAAATTAGAGAGACATCCATCTGGTGGACAAATGGAGAATTGCAATGAGGGATGGGGAAGAGAGAAAGAGGCTGAGAGAAGAACCAAAGCATGGCAGCATGGGAAAAGCAGGACTCTTTCCAAAGCGCAGACCTCTGGGGCTGAAAAATGAAACCAACAAGAAGGTGCCAAAAACTGTAATAACTATTTTGTAAAACCTTTTTCTGCTGGTGTTGATTCCAGGAGCATCCTTTTCAAAATAAAACACGGGACACATGTGCTGTTGTTGGGAATGGAGGGATCCTGAGCGACAGCGGCTGTGGAAAGATGATCGATTCAGCTCAGTTTGTTATCAGGTGAGAAAGGTGTCTGTTGTAGGGCTGATGACAGCCTTTATCAACAAAATTAAATTCATCTTGATTGAAAATTGCTTTTGACGATCTCTTTATCTTCTTGTTGCTTGTTCAGGTGCAACCTACCTCCTTTGAAAAACGGCTATGAGGAAGATGTGGGCATCAAGACTGACCTTGTGACAGCAAACCCAACAATCCTCCAAAAGAAGTAAGCAAAATTAATAAAGACTTTAAAATGTTCCTTTTGTCTTATTGCTTGACATCGGCTGTTTATTTTCAGATATGGGGCTCTAACTGGGTTTCGACGTCCATACGTGGAGAGTCTACGTAGCTACGGCAACTCACTGCTGCTCCTTCCTGCCTTCTCCTTTGGCTTCTCCACTTCTGTGTGCCTGCGAGCTGCCTACACCACTATGGAGTTTGAAAGCCCCACACGGTCCGTCTTCTTCAACCCTGACTACCTCCAGTGTCTAACCCGCTTCTGGCGCTCCCAACGCCTAAGAGAAGCGCGGCTCAGCACTGGAATAATGATGGTTAGCCTGGCGCTGGAACTCTGTGCCAACGTGCATCTGTATGGGTTCTGGCCCTTTAGTAATCACCCACATGGACAATATGCTCTGAATAACCACTACTATGATGACAAAAAAGCTACTGGATTCCATTCAATGCCGGCTGAGTTTGACCTCTTGTTGCAGCTGCACAGTCAGGGGGTTCTCAGGCTTCACCTGGGAGATTGCAAACAAGGTGAAAAGTAGTTCCCAGACGAAGGGTCAGCTGACTGGACAAGAGCAAATTATTGTAGCCTGTTCACTCTTCAGTCTTTCACATACTTTTGGTCAACTGATTTATTGGTTTGGCCAGGATGTGTTAGAACAAGCAAAAAGAAGCTTGATCGGTGGGTACAGCCCCAGAGAAAGCAGGTCTAGGTGCATTTCATTTCATATGTTGGTACACCATTTAAGCAGGGTCTGGGGGTCCTCCCTTAGGAAACTTTGACACTTGAGATACTCAATTTCCTGCATCCTGGTGAATTTTTATGCAACAGTTTATGGTGGAAAGTAAAACACCAGATTCAAGCGCTATACCATATTGACAACTGAAAATAAAATGGAATATAATGCAGTAAGGCTCTCAGGTATTCTGTGTTGCTCTAAAATATTGATTCTCCCACAGATCAACCTTTGTTATCTCTCACTGCGCCACCAGGAAGACATCCTCTAACAACTTTAGGCAATAATGTCACATGCAAAACAGTTGGTTTGTTTTTTTTAGTCTTAGAGCACATATAACAGCGAGCATTGGCGAAAGAACTTTGGGAAAAATCTCACATCATTCTGCTGGTTTTGGGTACATTGTTAAATATTTTAATAACATTTGGTTTATCATTTCCATATGTTATGCATTGACTCAGACATGACCCTAGAGTGTGCAAATAGAATTTTGTATTCATCCCTTTAATTGATTGAGATACAAACTTTTTGCATTTGTGACACCCTCTAGTGGCAGAATATCCCTACACTGCTTAGCAAATATTGGACAAAGCATCCACACATGTGCATTAAGTTTGGGTACAATTGCTTTTTCCATTTTTGATTTATTAGTATTTATCTCTCTTGAACTTAAGAACAAATGTATGAAGACGCATATCTTGAAAATGGAATGATGTATAAAATTACCTTGATAACTTTAGATCAGGGATGTCTGTAGATGATCCTGCCAAAGTTTCAGGACGATTGGACCAGTGACCTGGGATGAGTTTGTAAAAGTATGATTTATAGAAAATTGAGAAAAAGAGGCAAAGTTTGACATTTTTAGAGCAGAAGACAACTGGAACAAAGATGCAGATGACTTGAGATATAAATATGGTGAAAGAATTTTGACTCTCAGCCAAGCTGTTCGCCAGATAATTGGGAAAACATAAACATTTGTGCCTGAGTAGTGGGTGGAATTTGTAACCCACCTGCCAGTTTTGTTGTACAGTTTTTGCTGCAGGAACACTTTTATTGGACAAAAATGATAATAAGAAAAATCTGAGCAGAAACAATAGGGCATTAGCAGCAGTCACTGCTTGGATCCAATAAGGATTCAACAAAGACTGGACTGAAAACCACGGCTGCGGTCAGGTAGTCCTTTTTGCTTATAACTGTGGGAAATGTTCAAGACTCTGTTCTACAGCATTCTGTTTCACTCTTTGTATCAGACTGGACTCGCTGCCACCCCAAACACTTTCCATAAATTAAAATCCAACTGGGGCCAATCGGGGATCTGCACTGTAGTTAACAACATAAGTAGCCAATCAGGGGCTTTGTTGTAACTGAAGATGTAAAGTGCAGGCCACAGCTTGCAGAACAGTAATGGCAGGTCCTGAAGCAACAAGCGCTAACTCTAACGTTAGTAGAGTAAACACAGCAGTAAGTGAAGCTACTGCAGAAATGGTGTCAATAACAACAATTAA
Source organism: Cephalopholis sonnerati (assembly GCA_019142605.1). Classification (NCBI taxonomy): domain Eukaryota; kingdom Metazoa; phylum Chordata; class Actinopteri; order Perciformes; family Serranidae; genus Cephalopholis; species Cephalopholis sonnerati. The sequence continues at coordinate 15,828,747 of JAGQAX010000016.1, forward strand.
AGAGAACAAGAGTAGCCTAGTTTTTTGGAGGAAAAGACGTTTTGGCTTTTCTTCCAACTGGATTTGGCAAAATTTTGATTTATCAACTGGCTCCATTGGTGATGAAGTTTACAAACAGCTGCTTACAACTCATGACCTCTAGCCTTTGTGGCTCAACCTCAAATGTTCTGCAATTTCCTCAAGCTTGACTACAAGACCTTTGGATCTGGGAGCTGTGGGACCTCTGAGCCACCTGAAGGCATAATTTTGTAGGCTTTCATTCCAGCTGTGAGCCCTTAAATTGCCATGTGATTGAAACAAAAGAACACAGGTAGACAGAAGCAGTTTCTCTCTCTGGCTACTGAATAAGGCTGCTCAGCACTCACCTGGGGCCTCATTTATAAACGTGGCATGCGCACAGAACAAGGGTTATGCCACTTTCTAGCAAACTTTGGGATTTATAAAAAAAAAAAAAAAAAACGACGAAAAAATGTGCCGTCTTCCACCGCAGCTCTGACCCATGCTTACGCACATACACTGAACAAAAATATAAATGCAACACTTTTGTTTTTGCTCCCATTTTTCATGAGCTGAACTCAAAGATCTAAAACTTTTTTTTATATACACAAAAGACCATTTCTCTCAAATATTGTTCACAAATCTGTCTAAATCTGTGTTAGTGAGCACTTCTCCTTTGCTGAGATAATCCATCCCACCTCACAGGTGTGGCATATCAAGATGCTTATTAGACAGCATGATTATTGCACAGGTGTGCCTTAGGCTGGCCACAATAAAAGGCCACTCTGAAATGTTCAGTTTTGCTTTATTGGGGGGGTCTGGGGGGGTCAGAAAACCAGTCAGTATCTGGTGTGACCACCATTTGCCTCACGCAGTGCAACACATCATAGAGTTGATCAGGTTGTTGATTGTGGCCTGTGGAATGTTGGTCACTCCTCTTCATTGGCTGTGCGAAGTTGCTGGATATTGGCAAGAACTGGAACACGCCGTCAAATACGCCGATCCAGAGCATCCCAAACATGCTCAATGGGTGACATGTCCGGTGAGCATGCTGGTCATGCAAGAACTGGGATGTTTTCAGCTTCCAGGAAGTGTGTACAGATCCTTGTAACATGGGGCCGTGCATTATCATGCTGCAACATGAGGTGATGGTCGTGGATGAATGGCACAACAATGGGCCTCAGGATCTCATCACGGTATCTCTGTGCATTCAAAATGCCATCATTAAAATGCACCTGTGTTCGTTGTCCATAACATACGCCTGCCCATACTATAACCACCGCCACCATGGGCCACTTGATCCACAACATTGACATCAGCAAACCGCTCACCCACACGACGCCACACACGCTGTCTGCCATCTGCCCTGAGCAGTGAAAACTGGGATTCATCCGAGAAGAGAACACCTCTCCAACGTGCCAGACGCCATCGAATGTGAGCATTTGCCCACTCAAGTCGGTTACGACGACGAACTGCAGTCAGGTCGAGACCCCGATGAGGACGACGAGCATGCAGATGAGCTTCCCTGAGACGGTTTCTGACGGTTTGTGCAGAAATTCTTTGGTTATGCAAACCGATTGTTGCAGCAGGTGAACATGCTGGATGTGGAGGTCCTGGGCTGGTGTGGTTACACGTGGTCTGCGGTTGTGAGGCTGGTTGGATGTACTGCCAAACTGTCTGAAACACCTTTGGAGACAGCTTCTGGTAGAGAAATGAACATTCAATTCACGGGCAACAGTTCTGGTGAACAGTCAGCATGCCAATTGCACGCTCCTTCAAAACTTGCGACATCTGTGGCATTGTGCCGTGTGATAAAACTGAACATTTTAGAGTGGCCTTTTATTGTGGCCAGCCTAAGGCACACCTGTGCAATAATCATGCTGTCTAATCAGCATCTTGATATGCCACACCTGTGAGGTGGGATGGATTATCTCGGCAAAGGAGAAGTGCTCACTAACACAGATTTAGACAGATTTGTGAACAATATTTGAGAGAAATGGTCTTTTGTGTATATAAAAAAAAGTTTTAGATCTTTGAATTCAGTTTATTTATATTTTTGTTCAGTGTAAATTGTAGACATGAGAAACTGCAACCCCTGTGGGAGAAAGACGAAAAGGAAGAAATGTTGTATTGTATGTTGAATTTAATATCAATGTGTAAAATAAGGACAGATGTGACCACTCACGTTTTATATATCAAGAGTAAACTTGCAACAACGGATAAACATGAATAAACGAGCAGTCTTCGACTGGTGTGCACACATGAAGAACGCATGAACAAACAAAAGTATGTTCTGTAATCATTAAATAATCTGATGGACCCATTTTTGATGCCCGAGTCAGGCAGATACGAGTGCAGAGTGTAACTGTTATCCTCTATGAGCCAATATAGTGTGTTTCATAGTGTGTTTGTTTAATGGCTTTTAATTCTTTATATCGCTGTGAGTTAAATGTGTTGTATGTCATTGTAAAGCGCTGTGTCACTGTAAACAAATAACATGTAAAATCATCATTATTTATATTTATCTAACGTGCTCTTTAGCAAAAATTGCCATTTAAATACAATCACGGAATTCCTTTTCACAGGCAATCAATCCATTAATGGGTGGGTATAAAAAGCAGCAATCACAGTGCGTAAATACGCACGCTGGTGTACCTGGCACTGTTAAAGGATGTGGTGGATGGTAGACTCCAGTGGGAGATGATTTTCAGGGACCAGCAAGACCTATTGGCCATCGATGATGAGTGGCTTATGAGCCGGTTCCGACTGGTGCGTGCAGTGCTGCTGGATCTCTGCGCTGCATCGTTCCTGGCGTTACAAAGAAGCACCCACAGGGACCAAGCTGTGCTGCTGCTGTGCTGCAAAATATGGCCCAGATGAAAAACGTGCCACTACCACTTGACAAGAATGTTGGCCTCGACCCCGACCTCTATACCCTACATTTGAGCCAAAATCTGCTGCTGCGCGCCAGTGCCTGGATGTGATGCATTGTTTATGAAAACAAGACGTATTTTAAGAAATCATCTGACTCAAGAAAATAGATTGTTTGTCAAACAGCTATGGCAACTGTATCCCTCATTTAGTGTGTTTATTTCAGACAGACATGGAAACTGTCTGATAGTCAGCTTGAAACATCCCTCAGTTTTCTGTCTAAATAAATCACCGCAAACAGCCTTAATATCGGACCACTAGTTCTTGACTTCTGAAACAGTCTGAAGCAGCAGCATTTACAGCATCTGCCACCAGCTGCCACTTATGGGGTGCTATTTGTAAAGTGGCTCACACTGAAATTAACAGCAACACTTTGCCACATTTAGCTTCAAACAACGTTTAAAAAAGTGGTGTGAATTTTTTTAAGTCTCTTTTTACCACATTTACAGCAATATTTGAAATATGTTAAATATAATGTCACAGTTAAATCTAAATATTAAATGTTAAATCTAAATCTAAATGTTAAGTGTTAAATCTAAATGTGTTTGGTGAAACTAAATAAAAGACCGGGTGGTCAGACTGTGTTTATAGCATAAAGTAACAAATTCAAACTAGGGCTGTCAATCAATTAAAAAAATATCTAATTAATTGTACAGTTTACTGTAATAAATCGCGATTAATTGGGATTAATTTATCAATAGATTAATGCGTTTTATCACATTTTTCTACTTAAGACTGAAGAGAACCAGAAAGATGAGATGCCCATGGGTCAAGAAAAAGATCCTACCTAACAGGCCAATGCCTTTATTTACTACTTTTTTGCAAGTGCATTGCACTGCATTCTGCTTTGCAAAATACATAAGATTTCAGGTTTAGCAACAGAGGCTAGTGGTCAGGGGTTGTGAGCTGAATATACTGCAACAGACGAGTGATTCACCTTTTGTTTCCCTCAGGAGGAGGTTCTTTCTCGAGAAAATGTGTGTGCAAAGACTTATTTTGATATCAAACATTTGAAGTCAGAAAATATGTTAATACCAGGGGTAAAAACAACCACTGATTAAATCCAGACAGATGAGCTGGAGGGTAAAAGGAGTTGGGTAAAGTAAAGCATGAAACAGCACAGAGGCCAAATATTGAAAGCACTGAGAGACAGACTGTGAGAACAAAAGCTAAGAGGGCTAACAGTTAGCAGGAGGGGACAGTTATGAGGGGACAACATTTGAAGTCACTCTTCTCTTTGATGTTTACTTTCATTAGTTTGGGGACCCTGCTGGCCACTCTCATCTGGTCCATGGTCAACAACAAGTAAGTGTGAAGCTACCTTTCCCAATCATCTAGAAAAATCAGGAACAATTTTATATTTTTGGTGCTGGAGGTGTGTTAATGGGAGTAAAATGATAGACAGAGGCATGATAAAGAGGGATGCTGGGGTTTGACAAGGCTACCAGACAAGAGTGGAAGAATATATTGTTATAACAGCTGATGATATTGGGGTTAAATAGCATTTAGCAGTTTTTCCACTCATGTCATTGTCTTTGTCAAAAGACACACAGCTGTGAAAAGTGTAGTTATTGCGAAATGACTTTGACGTTAAGAAATAGAGGCTGATTTAACTCTTTTTGCCCAGGTGTGAGTGAACACGTCTCATAAGGCACCATGTGTATATGTACACGATTACCACGATTCATCTCACTAATCTAAGAGTAAAGATACGGGCGTAGAAACTAAAAAAATATTTGGGAAAACATAACTTCTTTAATGCAAAATAGTTGACAGGCTAATTGTTTTTTAATGGTGTTAAAAAGTTACTGCCCGTAGAAGTTTCTGTGAGAAACATCAAAACAAAATTTTGAACAGAAATGGCAGAAATCCTCACTCTGAAACCTTGAGTCACTGAAACTGTAAGAGGCAATCACAAGAGTATCCACCTGAAATTAAAGGATATTTTGCTGATACACTGTGACATTTACAGTAATAACAATATACCATAGGTTGTGGGTTTGGAATTCTAAAAGTGGGACTTAATCTTTTTGGAAACTCCATAAAGAGAAGAGGATACATAACTGCACAAGTAAATGTACCACAGACCACAGGTATTACAACACTTGGTCACAAAGAACAATGTGTCACCTGCTGAAATGAAGCCAAGTAACAGTCTCACATTTGTTTATCAAAGTTAGTCATGCAATTGGAGCCACAGCTACAGCTATCTTGGCATCACCTATTTGTTTATGGACTGCAATTTTGAAGCTTCAAGTTCAGCACTTTGGACAAGCGAGTGGTGGATCGCACTCTCAGAGTGTAACAGCACCTTGCAGACAGCCACTCAAGTGTAACTTTGGGCCTAAATAAAATGTAAAGGAGTTAAAAACAATTCACCCCCATACAGTTGTAATAAATGTTTAAAGCAGCTATAAAGACCAGAACTGTGGTTTTTTTTTTGTACCAGGCTGTAAACATGTTTATTTCTGTTGTAAAGTTGGGCATATTAACACGGGGGTCTACAGGGATTGACTGTTTTGTAGCCAGCCTTAAGTTGCCATTTGATGAACTGCAGTTTTTGGCACCTCCGCAATGGCTTCATTTTTTAGCCTCAGAGGTTGCAGCTTGATAAAAGCAAAGATTAGATTGCTTGGTGTTTGGAATTTGTACATGGAAAAAAACAATAGAGCACACTTAGAGCAGTTTTTTTCTCAGCTGATGTAAATAACAGGAAGTGACTCTAAAACATTTCACTCATCCATTTAATTGTAGATGATATACAGCATATGACCATAATGGTATGGTTGACAGTTTTCAAATACTTGGCCACTGGACAACACTCAGCTTTAACCAGCACACTAATGACATAGCCTACATAAAAGGAGCAGCTGACCACATGTGTAAGCTGGAGAAGGCAGTTTTATTCGGGATCACTGGAACACAATCAAGGGGTCTGAAAGAAAAATATGTGTCTACACCTAATCTTGGGTCTCTGTCCAGGCTTTGGAAAATCTATCCTGTGACAGGAGACTTTGGCCAATCACAGGTTATATCAGAGAAAGGGCGTTCCTATTGGCTGTTCTATAAATGCAGATGTGTGCGCACGTCCCTTCAGATGGTGAAAACCTGATTTAACGGTGGATAATTGAGCAGAAAAAGTTGTTATATCAGCATTGGCAACAACTGCCGAAAAGAAACTGCCGTAAAAGAAAGACAGACTTATCAAGAAGAGAGTCTAAAAGACAGTCTGCCACTAAACACAAGGTTAGCTGTCCTTCAGCATCTGTCGCCTTAGTTTTGCAGTGGGCGCCGCATCGTTACCACTCATCAGCCCTTGCCATTTTTTTTTTTATTTTGGCCAGTTCATTAATTAATTAAAGTCAAGAGGGAGTGAGTTCAAAACAAACTTGTTATATTAGGTCAGTTAATTTATTTATTATCCATTGTGCTCTTTAGCAGAAATGGTGTTTGACTGTTTGTGTTATTGTTCACTAGCACACGGTGAATATGCTCTGTTCAACACTGGATTGTGATGGTAATGCACTAGCTGGCTAACTAGCATCATGCAGTTTTCCAATTTAACTTTTTGAATAATGAATATGGAATACTAGCATGCAGAGCATGTGTGTAGTGTCCCTGTCAAACAGACCCAAAAAGACTTCTGATACAGCTGGTTTTAACTCAAATGACTACTGATCTAGCTGTGGGCACTGTTTCATGTTTAACTTAAAGAAAAAGAAACCTGTGAACAATCACAACTGCAGTTTTGAAGAATAAGCAAGAATAACTTCCTCTGTAACAGAAAATTCCTTTAGCTGTCAGGTAGGAGAGATAAGTAACTTCCTTCAGTCTCAAGTCACAAGTTGTGCCAGTGGTTTATTTTTAGTGAAACACACCCAACAGGTGTATGCTGGGTCTGGCTAACATGCTAAATGCTAAAATGCACACGACAGTTCCCCTAGTGGTGATTTTTCTGTTCACTGAGGATCTCTTTATTTTTCCTTCTGAGGCCTTTCTGCTCTCTGTGACAATAATCTGTGGTGTGACTTGTAATTTTGTAGTAGTTTTTTCACCAACAGTTGGTCTCTGTCAAAATACTGGGAAAATAAGATACCCAACAGGATGGCAAATTCTTTTCTTGTCTTTAGTTTTGAAGAAGCTCATATTGCAAAACTGGAAAAATGAGGAAGCACCTACACTTCAAGAAGGGAAAACTTCAATGAAATATGATCTGTGCATTGAAAGGACAGTGTTGGAAGACAGCAACAAAGAGTAACAATTTGAGAAGACATGGAGCTCAGACTATGAAAATCTGTAGATTAAGTTGAGTCACAAAGTCACCCAGTATCCATAAACTCTAAGGAACCCTGTGTAGCATCCTGTCTTGTTTATTGTGTGTATGTGTGTGTGCGTGCATGTGTGTGTGTGTGTGTGTGTGCTTGTACGTGCATGTGTGCATGCATGCGTGTGTGTGTTTGTGTGTGTGAGTATGCATGTCTGTGCATGTATGCAGCAAGTATGTATGAGCGTTTGTGGTTGAAGATCTCATGATGACAGCTGTATTGTATTTGTGGCTGAGTAATTTAAACAGGATTAAGTTGAGAAATTTTATGTGTGGAGGAAACAATGAGTATAATTTTATATATACATATACAGACAGGCCTGAAATACCCACACACATGCACGAACAGGGCCTATACATGCATTAAATGATTGAATGATTGAATGGGGATAAATGATTCAATTGTGTGGCTCCTCTAGACTTGAATGGACTGAATGGATATAATGCTAATCATCAAACAAATCATTCTGCTAAAAAATATAGGCCTATTCACTGATTCATAGATTCCTCTTTAAGAAAATAAAAGGTGCCGCTGGATCAAGTTTAACAGATGTGTCATATGGTTCGGAGCAGGTGTACCCAAATGAAACACTGCAGGCAACTGCAAAGCAAATAGAAGGTTATTCCAGGTCAGAGCAGGGAAACAGCAAAAGATCCAACAAAGACTGAACGAAAAAAAAAAAACAGGACTTAATTACAAACTAGACTGACAGGGGGATGAGGTGCATGTGGAGAAAAGGTGCAGAGAAGCTCAGATGACGGGAGTAAGGTGATGAGACAGAGAGCTGATTGGGTGAGTTAAAACTCAGGAGCAGGTAGGGACTAATGAGGCTGATACAGGACAGGTGTGTAGCTGGCTGGGAGAAACCCAGGAGCAGGGAAGGACTAATGAGAGTAATATAGGACAGGTGTAGCTGGGTAAAGGAGGGAAAAGAGCACAGTAACACAGGAGGGGAAGAACACAGAAAACTGAAACCCAAAAACCAAAAACACACAACCCTTCTAATAATGAACCGACCGAGTGAAAACAAAGTGAGACTAACTCATATAGACGCACAGAGAGCACTCACACCTGTAGTCTGCGTAGGTCTGTCTACATGTGATCTGATCGCTCAAGACGCATGTTTATATTAGGTGTAAATAGGGCCACTGAGGCAAACCAGACAGGCAGAAAAAAGGGGAGGGTGGGGAGGAGAAGGTAGAGGAGAAGGTGGAGGCGGAGGCAGTGGATGAGGAGGAGGAGGAGGAGGAGGAGTTAGGTAAAATAAAACATGAAATAGTGTGAGGAAAAAAAGGTGAGGGGGCGAGCAGGTGAAGTTCAGCAGCAGGGGAGAGTCATGACGCGACGGCGACTGAAGTCACTATACTTTCTGGTATTTACTCTCGTCTGTTTGGGAACCCTGCTGACCACTCTCATCAGGTCCATGGTTGACAGCAAGTAAGTGTGATGCTACCTTTTCCAACCACTTATAAAGCATATAGCAGTCAGGAAGGATTTTGTATTTTGTGTGCTGGATGTGTGTTAATGGGAGCAAAAGATCAAGAGGACAGCTTGAGTTTGACAAGAGTATAAGACAAGAGCAGTAAACACTGATATAATGGTAGATTATGAAGGGAAGATTTTGTCACTTTTGTCAAACACTTCGACAGTCTTTCTGTGTGAAATGACTTTGATGTTGAGAAAAAGAGGCTGACTGAGCTCTTTTGGTCTAGGCATGTGTGAATAGATTTCATAAGGCGCCATGTGAATCTATGCTTGAAATGTCATGCTGATAAATTATGTATTTTAAGTGCTTTAACATGTGGATATTATTTTGATCAGAATGTTTTGCTTCATTTTTTATTCTTTGTACTTTGTTTACAATGTAAAGAGTGCCGCAATTCTTCAAATTATCATTGGTCATTGTTAATATATATACCTCTATGGTCATAATTACTGTTTACTGACAAACTGTTCAACAGGTTAAGCCAGAGGGCCACTGGCTCTGAGCCAATTATACTATCAGTTTGATTTCGTCCCATCAACATTTTACCCACCTGTCCTGTTTCTCCTGTTCTGATGTCCTCCTTTGTCTCCACAGTGATGTGACGTCCCACAGAGTGCCTCGCCACAAGAAAAGCCACCCTCCACCCTCTGACCTCTGTGAAGGCTGCAAGTAAGAGGAAACAGCATAACTGCTTCTCCCGAAACGACATTTTTTGCTTATGCTTTCATGAGAGCACGTCATGTGAGCACTACAGAGATTATATACCTGACTGTGTGTTTGTGTGTGTGTTTCCATGTGTGTGTCACAGAGAGATCATTGACAAAGTGAAAGAGCTTTATTCTAAAACCTGGGAGAAGCAGGAGCACAATTATCAGAAAATCAGGTAATTTATTTTTAATTGATTTTATTCTGAATGTTGTGAGCAAAATAAATAACTAACTAATTAAAAAAATAAAATAAAATAAAACAAAAAGATAACCAGAAATGCAATAAAAACTGTCTATACATGCACAGATGTGCTGTATCTCCAGTGTCTCCAGTTCATACAGGCAAGAATTGTCCGTACATTGTTACAGTTCAGGAAAGTACGATGAGTATGATTTAAAAGGCAGTTCAAATGACCTGTACATTAAACCATGCTCGAGAGGGGTGCATTAATAAACAGCTACAGCTGAGTCCATTTGCTTTCTGATATAAATTAAAAATAATACATTTTAACAAATCTACCTGATGAGTCAGATGAGGACCTTAGCTCCTGCTGTATTTTGAAAATAATGAAGCTCAATCAGTGTCAACGCTCCTGACTGTCTTGTATGTTATTTAATAAAGACCTTTGGGTTTCACAGATTACAGCTGAGCACCGAGTGCAATGGTTTTGAGAAGGCCATCATTACTCAAGCCAACACTCCAGTAGGATCCAAGATTGTGTATGATGGGGAGAGGAAGAGGACCCTCAATGTGACGTCGAAGATTTTTAGCACCTTTGCAAAGGTATGTTTGTCCTCTGCCTGAGGTTTCTTCCTTTTTTTCGCCACATAAATTTATTTTGTGGGGTAATTTTTTTCTTATTTGCTACGAGGGTCCAAGGACAGAGGGTGTCATTGTGAAGCCCTCTGAGGCAACTATAAATTTTTGATAGTGGGCTATATATTTTTAAAAAAAAATTGACTTGAAAAAAATGTTTTGTAAAACCTTTTCTGCTGGTGCTGATTCCAGGAGCATCCTTTTCAAAATAAAACACGGGACACATGTGCTGTTGTTGGGAATGGAGGGATCCTGACCAACAGCAGCTGTGGAAAGATGATTGATTCAGCTCAGTTTGTTATCAGGTGAGAAAGGTGTCTGTTGTAGTGCATTGAAAGGCTGATGACAGCCTTGACCAACAGAATTAAATTCATCTCTGTTGAAAATTGCTTTTGACGATCTCTGTATCTTCTTGTTGCTTGTTCAGGTGCAACCTACCTCCTTTGGAAAACGGCTATGAGGAAGATGTGGGCATCAAGACTGACCTTGTGACAGCAAACCCAAGCATCTTTCTATTCAAGTGAGCAGGAGGATTTAAGGACCTTATAATGTTCCTTTTGTCTTGTTGCTTGACATCTGCTGTTTATTTCCAGGTATCAGTCTCTAATGGAGCGCCGCCGGCCTTTTGCGGAGAGTCTGCATAGCTACAGCAACTCCCTGCTGCTTTGTCCTGCCTTCTCCTATGGCTTTAACACTAATGTGTGCCGGCGGGTCGCCTACAGTGTTGAAGACTTTAAAATCCCCATGAAGCCTGTCTACTTAAATCCTGCATACCTCCTGAGTCTGGTCAAATTCTGGCGCTCCCAAGGCCTAAAAGAAAATCGACACAGCACCGGCCTAATGATGGTTAGCCTGGCGCTGGAGCTCTGCTCCAACGTGCATCTGTACGGGTTCTGGCCCTACAGTAATCACCCACATGGACTCTATGCCCTGACTAACCACTACTATGATAATGTGCCACCTAAAAAAGGAGTCCACGTCATGTCGGATGAGTTTAACCTCTTGTTGCAGCTGCACAATCAGGGCATTCTCAGGCTTCACCTGGAAGATTGTTTATCAGATGAAAGGTAGTTCCCAGACCCAGGGGCAGCTGACTGGACAGAGCAAAATGTTGTTACCCATTCATTCATGAAGTCTTTCACATTCTTTTGAATGAATTGTCAGAAATATTTTGGCTGATGACACTGGTGGACTCAGGAGGGCTCCCCCATGGACACCCTCATATTTTACCTGATACATGATAAAGTGCACTCTGTGGCCCAGTGTACAAGAGAATGTCGTAACCCTCTTATCTCGACTGTTGGTATTCCTCAGTTCTTCCGGGCTGTGGGTAATATGCGGGCTACAACATTTGTTTCTTCCTCTTTGTTTGATTTTACTGACACGGCAAGACATTCCAACGTAGGAGTACAGCAACTTCTCTTTACTGTTAAGCATGACTCACTCTCTCTTGTGTCTCACTCATGCCTGTCCCCACAAAACAAGAGCAGGTAGGAACCAATTAGCTCATAACCAAGGGAACACAATGATTCCCCTTAAACACTGCAAATGAAAATACAGATGAAACAATATACACAGTACTATGAACGACAATGAAATAATAATTTACCTTTAACTTAATGATGCTGAATCTATTACTACTTAAATATAAATAATGTACCCATTAATAAATAACATGGTAACTTAAGCAATAAAAATAACCCCAAAATATAATGTGTGCCGTAATTATGGTTACAATATGATAAAGTGCCCTGTAGGGTGCCCTTCCAAAGGAGGAAACATGATGCAGTAAATTTAAAATTCCCTGCTCTACATGCTCAAAAACTTTCTCCATGCCTGTGCCCCACTGCACTTTTGATGAACTTTTGCCCCTGCCCTTCACACAGCCTGAGTCAGCCACTGGCTCATGACATGGATTAAGTGTGTCCAAGCAAGATGGACTTTCAGTGAATGCTGAGTTGGCTCATCAGCAGCCAAAACATTTGCACTGACATCAAAATGCAACAACCATGAGACAACATTATGTAAACAGCCTTGCAGTGTATCTAAAACTATGTTTATCATCACCATTGTTCCAGGGAGTTATTTTGTTTTAAATTGAGATCGATTTTGAGCCCCCTGTGGGGGTTTACATGGCAGTGCCTTATATTAATCAATTGCTGATGACATTTAAATAACTGACCATGGGATACTTTGCTTTTGCATTAAGACTTGGGTCAGTCTTGTGAAACTCAGAGAATTGCCTTTCATACTCTCTAAACTCTGAGCAGTGTATTTTTCATGCAGAGAAATAATGTACAATCTGTAGGTAACCAAACTAGATAACTCTTTGTAAGCCAGTTTTTGAATCATGTGGGTGTTTCTATCTTTGTTTTTTGGAAATTGAAGTTGAAGTGAATAAATATTTATCAGAAGAAAAGATGTTTGTATTTTGTTGCTGGAGTGGAATTCAAAAGCTTTTCTTTAGAGGTCTCAGCTTCTATAATAACATGCCCCAAACCTACCTAGATTCATGTAGCGTTTCTTTACAAAGCACAGATTTGGCTGGAACATCAAATGATCCACTGATTTATTAGCACCATTTTGCATCAGGCTTTTTATTTACACTTCATTTAACCAATACTTTATCTATGTTTTCTGTGATCTGAGGAGTTTTTACCTTCAGTGAGGTGTGTGAGGCCTTTCTGCTGTTTGTAACAATAATCCCTGATGTGACCACAGGGTGTCATTCAGCTCAAAGTGATTGGAAACTTTCATGAGTGCAGTGGGACAGAGAGGCTTAGTGGACTGGTTATAGTGGGACAGTGAGGTGTAGTGGACTGGTTATAGTTGGACAGAGAGGCTTAGCGGACTGGTTATAGTGGGACAGAGAGGCTTAGTGGACTGGTTATAGTGGGACAGAGAGGCTTAGTGGACTAGTTGCATATTTTTTGAGAATAAACGTTCAGAGAAGTTGAACCTGTAGCAGAGATTTTGCATTACACAAGACTCACATTCAGACAGGTGAATATAACAACCAACTCACTGTGATGTAACTCTCTTCAGAGGAGACGGTGAAGAGAACTGTTATACGTGTAAATGAAGACTTGTTGAGATATAGATGTTAATTAATTTAGCATATTCCTAAAAATATAGAGTGACAGACTTCTGGGTTAAGTAAAGGTTGCAGGGTAGCAAACTTGTCTCAGTTTTGTATATGTGCAGAAAAAAATTTCAGCTCTTCAGGATGTACTACTGATTTATTATGATTTTGTTTACGTTTGGAATATAGAACAATAGATTTAGATTTATTGCAATGAGCCACACCCTCTTTAAACTATCATTTTCAAATGTCATGCATTGACTGAGACATGATACAAACTTTTTGCATTTGTGACGCCCTCTAGTGGCAGAGTATCCCTAGGACAAAACATCCGCACACATGCATTAAGTTTGGGTACAATTGCTTTTGCCATTTTTGACTTATGAGTATTTACCTACAATTGAACTTAAGAACAAATGTTTGAAGATGCATATCTTGAAAATGGAATGATGTATAAAATTCCTTTGATAACTTTAGATCAGGGATGTCTGTAGATGATCCTGCCAAAATTTCAGGACGATTGGACCAGTGACCTGGGATGAGTTTGTGAAAGTATGATTTATAGAAAATTGAGAAAAAGAGGCAAAATTTGACATTTGACAATGGAGCAAAGATCAGCGGTTTAATCCCCGGCTCCTCCAGTCCACATGTCGAAGTATCCTTGAGCAAGATACTGAACCCCAAATTGCTACCGATGATGCTTCCATCAGTGTGTGAGTGTGTTAAAAAACTGAGTAGCAGGTGGCACCTTGTACGGTAGCCTCGTAGTGTGTGTGTAGTGTGTGAATAGGTGAATGTGTAGAAGCGCTTTGAGTGGTCAGATGACTAAAAAGGCTCTATACAAATGCAGGTCCATTTACCATTAACTCCTGTCAACCACATTTGAGTTTTTAATCTGCCAGACTGCAAGAGCCCCTGCCCTTCCCTCATCAACATCCCTTTGCACAGTCGCCACAGTTAATGCACATAAATTCAGCACCCTGCAGAGACCACACCCCTGTGACCTGCCCTCATGGAAAGTCAGGTAGTAATAGTGTTTGCCCTTACTCTCTGTATCATTTGTAACCATTGTGAGACTAAACTACTATTAAAACATCTCATACAGCTGGACTTATTTAGGCAATAAACCACCATAAAGCTTAACAAAAAGTAAGCTAGTCTGGCGTACAATAACTCTCCCTCCAACTCTCTGGCTGATTCCGGTGCGAGCGGAGATAGATGCCAAATTGCTTTCCAGCTTCCACATGCCTTTATAAACCAAAACTCAGCTGGAAATAATGTTTAGATCTCCTGTGCCACAGCTCTGATAATTCATTTAAATAAATCTGAAATGTGGTTTAGGGCTGCATATGTGCCAAGAGCACAGAGAAGGAGGGGAGGAGTGTGAAGTTGCAACTGCTGCAGGCGTCTGTTTTCTGGGATTCTTTAGGAATATATAAACCTTATTTGGAGGATAATTTTAAGGATGACTATTTAATGAAACCACAACGGTTTTCTTGGATACACAATGTTTATTTTTTTACAAATTCTTGGGCGGTGGATTGAATTTTAAAAAAATATGAAATTCATTTTTTTTCTGAACCAACGGGAAATTTTCAAAATTTCTTGGGGGCCCTATTAAATTGGCCCCGATGGCCAAACCAACAATCAATTCCATTTCTATAGATACCATATTACAGTGCGTGCATTCAGCTGATTATCAATTATACAATGGCCTTTTTTAGTGTAACCCTACTACATTTAACCAGAAAAGAGGACAAACTCTTAAACTTAAACAAAAATGACAGACAACAAATAGAAAGTCTGTGAGCACTGTGGCGTGTGCAACAGCCACATGACTTTAATAACCTGCCATTTAACAGGAGAATAAATAAAATGTGACACAAGCAGACAACATGGACATGTATAAACAATATAAACTCCAAAGTAGCTGCAGCCACTGTGATGGTCCCCTGACTAGTTTATTGATTCTGTTCTGTTTCTTTAATGCAGCAGGTGTGGGCGGAGTGATTGTCATTCGCTAGACATACCCCGTCACCCTGACTGTAACACTCTCTTCCCTCTCCTTTCACACTTCCAGCACCCCACACTACATTCAGCACTCATGTGGACACCCGCTTTCACCATTGATTTTACTGATGAACACATTTCATTTCTTCTTTAGTTTATGTTTGTGTTTTTCTGCATTTAAAATTATTCTTTTTATGTAAATAAATTATTGGTTATTTTGCATTAGGACTGTGTCTCCCTCTTTTTTGTCATGAAAAATTGGGGGCTCGTCCTCGTCCATTTTTGCACAAAATGATATTTGACTCTGGTTTTTGATTGGGTAAGTGTTGTCTGACTGGTGTACCGGGTATTCCTCTGTCCGGTTCAGTGGCGTTACCCCCTTGGGTTTCGTCTTGTTTGTTGTTTTACTAGTGTTGCGCTGAATGTAGTTAGAGCAATTTGTCTTGGGGGCACATCCTTGGCTCAGGGGGTCACCAGCTTCCCTCACCACTGGACTTCAGTGCTTAAATACCTTCCACCATTAACTGCATGAAGACTAAAGTTAAGCTTAGGAAAGCAGATTTGGGGTCAGGCAGTCAAATGAAGCTCAGTGTAGGTTCAATCCACCATTTTCCGGCACAGAACCATGACCTTAGACTTGGAGGTGCTGACTCTCATACCAACTGCTTCACATTCAGCTACAAACTGCACCAGTGCATGCTGAAGGTCATGGTGTGAAAACGCCAGCAGAAACACATCACCAAACCGCTTCCTCTCCACACCTTGAGATCCTGTCCATGAATATCACGAACAGAATCAGAGACAAATGACAGCCTTGGCATCGGCCAACACCCACTGAGAACGTGTTTGACTTTGTGCCAAGTATGTGGACACAGCTCTCACTTTGGTTATACAAGGTGCAGTGATATGTGTCAGGTGATTTAATGTCACGGTGGAGGGGGAAAATCAGTTTGAGCATACGTGCTGGATCATACGGTTCTTACCATAAGCACAACAGAGCATAAGCAGCTAAAATAACCTGGATCACTTCACGTTCAGGTTGTCTTCACATCATCAGCATAATCAACTCATCAACTCACAATCAATCAACTCATTACATGATCATTCGGTTGTTTGGACATTCACTTATTTACTGGATATGCATTAACAACATTTTTGTCATATATGCAGGTAACTGTATTGGAACATTTCAATTTTATCGACAGCCACATCATATGTAAGAACCATCCCGGAAAAGAGCAAAGAACAAAGAACATGCCAAGTGGAAAAGCGCGGAGCAGAGAATTCAGCTGATAAGGACGTTGGAAAGATGCACTGGATTGTTGGAATTGCCTTTATTGCAAGCACTACGAGTTGCCAAAACTCTGTTGCAAATCAGAAGGCAAAGTAAGAGAGGTACCAACCAACCAACCAGAGGCCAAGGTGGGCCTTCCTCTTTCCAAACGTTTGGATTTGCATTGAACTGTCGTATGTCGTCAGGGTCTTTATTTGGAGAAAACAGTGGTATATATGTTGGGATTCACTGGACCACAGATGATTTGTCATTTGTTAAAATCTAAACTGGACATGTGAAGGCTTTTCCCCCTGGGATGGAAGACCTCATATTCTTTGTTCTCAAACAAAGTTACCTGACGCCCATCTCAGCAGGATGGCCAACCTCACACCTCTTTGAGAGATAAGTCTCAAAAGTGATTGGTCAGTACTGTTACAGTGCCATGTGACTCTGTGATGTCATCAGACACACTGTAGGAGACCCTTGGACCTGTTGAGGTGAAGAGAGGTCACAGTCTGGTTAAGAGGTATAAAAGTATCTTCACATGTATGGCCAGCAGGGCAGTACACATCGAGGTCTCCTACTTTCTAGAGACTGATTCATGCATAAATGCCATTCATCGTTTTGTGTGTCGCAGAGGCCAAGTTTCCAGATTTCTGTATTTTTTCTTTCACCATTTAGTCACTGCAGCTGACATAGTAAAAAATATGCTGTATCATATTTCTACTGATGTAATGTCGTTAAGTACATTTACTCAACTACTTTACTTTAGTACAAATTTGTGGCACTTTTACAGAAGCGGATTGCAAGCAAAGGAATCCATGAAGCATTCCATGTTAGTTTAATTGCTCCTACAGGAAAAGAGCAACTTCCAGCAGGTCAGGCTGGGCTTTCTGCCTGAACAATACCGACTTGAGATGCCTGAACAGTGCTGACATACTAATATTGTGATGTGAATTGTGAGATGAATTGTTGAACTTACCATCATTGTGAAGACAAGTGATAAACTGATGAATATCAAGTGTAACTTATTGCACAGCTTGGACTCTGGGACTGAAAAGGGGAGAGCCAAGCATTGAATCCTAGAACAACGTATGAATGACATGCCCTACGCTCCTATGATTAACTATTACTCGTTGCCTTCACTGGCAGGATTGGTTAGGTTTAGGGTAAGAATGTCAGGGTAGGCAAAGGTAGAGTAAGGCAGGCAATCCCTTTACCTCAGCATATGCAAATTCATGTACTGTAGTGCTGTGGTTCACAGCAGGTTAAGGTTGCCAGCACCAAAGACAGATATGGTCTACTGCCTCCGAGGGATGTAAGAATGCAAGCTGACCCTGCTCTCCAGCTTTGCTGCCGCCTCCACCACGTTGCTGTTGGTGTCCCCTGTCTGTTCACCTGCTTCACTGTCTGATACAGCTGGGGTCCCCCAGGAAGTTGGACAGTCAATCAATCAATCAATCAATCAATCAATCAATCAATCAATCAATCAGACTTTATTTATATAGCACTTTTCATACAACAAAGCTGTAACAAAAAGTGCTTCACAGAATAAATCGGTAAAACAGTAAAACAGGACAGTGCCGCATTACACATGGCCCAATCAGACATTCAAGGACTTTGTACTAAAGAGCAGGCAGAGTAAAGTCTGCTAAATGTCTGGTCCAACTGATAGAAATATTTGCTTTCACACAGATGGCTCCAGGATTGGCTTCTTCCAGGAAATGTGCCAAACCCACATGATACAATCATTGAGCATGGGAGTTTTGCATACCAAAAAGTCACCCGTGCTATTGCAGACACATCACACATTCAACAGACAGGCTGTTTACTGGACTCACAAGCCCTGCTATTCAGTCAAGAAACAATAACATGAAGCAGGTCAGGTGTAGCTCTTATTGTCCTTAACAGCCCTCTGTCTCTACTGAAACTATCAGCCTGATGTTATCAGTTGCATGACCTTATGAGTCACTCTTATTGGTGGCTAGCTTTGGGACTGTGGTGGAAAGAAGTTTCATGAGTCGAGAATTTGCCTGAACAAGAGGTCAAAGACAGGCTAATAACTGTGGATATGTGCTCTCTCTCTCCTAAGGAGGGAAAGAACCACTTAATATAGGGCAGGTGCGTAGCTGTGTAAATAAGGGAAATACAGCATAGGGACACAGGAGAGGAAGAAAACAGCAAACTGAAACCTAAATACTCACAATCCTCCCAATAATAAACTGACCAAGCCAAAGCAATTCGGGCCAATCCCAATTCTCTTCCCTTAACCTTACCCCTTGGTTTCAAGTGCACTCGCCAGATAGATTCCCCTCAATGACAAAGGGGTACTGTTGAAGGATAGGGAATTTTACCTACGAATTTGGATGCCACTTCATGTAAATTGGCGTACAGACGTTCACCTACGTCACGTGTATTGTCAACGTAGGCTTCTTGCACTCATTACGAAAATGCTGGCTCCAGTGGTTTTATTGCCTATTTCTTTGGCTGTCTTAATCCGTCTTCATTTAACAAATCAGCGGAGAGGAAATGCTGCAAATAGAAGACACATTCACTGCCTTCTTCTCCTGGTCGATTTGTTTCAGGTATGTCGACAACAACAACAACAACAACAAAAAAAAACATTTTCATGCAGTGTCGCATGATGACCCATTAGGACTGTCTATACCACAATGAAAGAAGGAGTAGAAATTCTCTGTTGCCTGCAATTAAAACATTTCTTACAACTTTTAGCCTATTACTAGCGTACTAGCGCAAGGTAAATACACTTGCTTCGCAGTGTGCATCGCACGGCCCTTCAAATTAAGTAAGAATTTTAAGGGCTTTGGGACACTCTAGCCCTTTGCGGGAACAAGCAAAAACAAGGGCTAGGGCCAATTTTGAGTGGAAGTGTGAGTATTGGGACGGACATGCAACGTAGGGTACACTCACACCTGCAGCCTTCTTAGAGCTGTCTACATGTGATGTGATCGTTGGAGATGCATGTTTATCTGGTGTAAATAGGGCCACTGCACTGTAAAAACAAAAACTTCAAATTGTTGGCCTTAAAATGATTTTCAGTTAAACTGAACAAAAAATATCTGAGTCCCAAACTACATTAAAGTATTTGCTCCAATTATCTTTATTATGTTTAGTACGGAAGCGTATTGCATTCACTTGGAAAAAAAAAAAGCTCTGTTTTTCAGGGTAATTTTTTTTTTTTTCCCTGTTTTTTGGAGTAATTTATTTTTTCTGTTTTTCTGACTAATTTTTCCCTGTTTATCGTGGTAATTTTTTCAGCCCTGTTTTTTGGGGTTTCTTTTTTCTGAATTATCGTGATGCTTCGAAATCCCGCGAGAAAACCGTCAACCTGCAAGAGACTCCCGTTGGATCTATGGTGACTCCTGCTACTGCCCTGCACGTGCCCCATCTTCAACTTTCTACCGTACCGGGTCAACACAGGGTATGGTAGGTCTTGTTGTTGTTTTAGACTTTATCCTTCTATTGTAAGCCTTGCTCAATGTAGCAGCCAAGAATAGAGGAACATGTCTATGGGCATGATTTCAATTGTCAGCCAAGCTAACAATTTTGTGTCCATCATGCTGGATATTGTTGCTCATGAAAAGTTAATCGCCTTTCTTTCAGTAGCTATATTGGTTTGGCACAAGTAGAACGACTCATTCGTCATAACGTCAGGTTATATGCTAATAGTAATCTATACGCTAACACTAGAGACATAACATGAGAATACTAACACAGAAGTTGTTTAACATGGGGCACGTAAACATGTAAACAAACAGAACGTTGCCAGTAGACTAGTCACTATTGACACCATTGACGCAGCATGACAAGTGTTTTGAGTTGCTGTGGTTTGCTCATGGGGTCCATCTCCTTTGCTATGTATTTAATACATACATGCATGCATACCTGAAACACAGTGATGAAGGACCCTGCATGAAAGGTTCTTGCATACAATTATTTGTATAGGCCCATTATGTTCAATAAAACAATTTAAAACGTTTTTGCACCTGCTTACTGGTAAAATGAGTTACTCATACCCTATGTTGCAAAGCCCAAATCTGGGTTTAATTGAATATTTGAATAGTAATCATAATAACAACAATAATACTGCTAATAAAAGCTCACTCTGAGCTGCTGAGTTTAGTCTTCTGTACTATCAGAGTAATGTTATTGTTTATGAATAACCAGAGAAGGCTTTCATCACAAAAGGACACCACGCAAATCAGTTTTGGTGGTGATTCGAGTGAGCACATTCAAATGTTTAATGACAGGTCGACTTTCAAATGGTTATACATATTGTCAGAGTATTTATAGGACAACAGTCATGGCATGAAACATCCATTTTAAACAAAATTATTTTATATATATCATGACATAATTGGCCTTGACAGTTTTAAACATGTTAATTGTTGGTGCAACAAATACTTATATAGAGTCGGCCTTTTTTCTTTATTTTTGCAGAGCCAGCAATGGCTACATCCTCAACCCCTGGGCTCCCCCAAGATGATGGTCTGTGGATATTCCTGAGGAGAGTATCAAGAAAATGCAGCAGGATCATGTAAGTCACAGCTTCAAAAGCTGTTTTTGTACTGTCTCATACTGTCCATTGTGTTACCATATGCATTAGGCATTTGGTTGTCCTGGAATTTAGCACAGAAGTATATAGTCTTGGAGATGATACCGTTTAAGCTGTGTCATGTCTAATGTATGCGTTTTGTTTTTATTGCAGATTGACAGCTCTGTAATCGGAGAACTAGATGATGCCACTATGGCTTCTTACATCCCTGCCTATGGTGACAGGATTGCCACGAGGCGTTTCTGTATGGAAAAACAGAGAAGAGTTGGAGATGATACAAAAAGACTGTCCAGGATGTACCCCGCCTCTCAGCTGGGATAAGCTCCAGCCCCACCATTACCCCCAGCAGGGTAAGCCGTTATGGAAAATGAATGAATGAATGAATGAATGAATGAATGAATGAATGAATGAATGACTGACTGTGGAGGAATGTTACAATTGGATAAAAGATGTACATTATTTGAAAATTCCCATTTTAAATACTGTTTACTTGGATGATTCTGATTTGAATGTCACAGAATGGTTGGATGTTTACAGTTTTACCACTGTTTAATGTTTAAAATGTCATGGTGATGTTTGTTTTTTGGTGTTTGTTTTTGTGTTTGTGTTTGTTCTGTGTTTTCTTTTTCCCCCTCCCTCTTTATGTTTTCTTCCTGGTAGTATGTGGGCAGCTGAGGGCGTGGCTGGCTGAGCAGGGCCAATTTGCCATCTCACCTGCAATGCCAGCCAGGCCTCAGCCACCTCCTCCAGCCTCTTGCCTTTTTTCTTTGTGACATTACTCTTTCAATAAACACCCCAAGAACTGTCCTTGCCTCTGCCTCTGCATTTTTGGGATCCAAACACCAAAACTTAAAATTAACATAAAATAAATAGGTTAATTACAGTGCTTTTGTTTGTTATCTGTACAGAAGAAAATAAGTTAGCACAACTTTTATTGTCTGGAATTTTTAGTGTGTAGAAATCAAATTTTATGTTTTTATACATATGGAAGATAAATTATCTGAACAAAAGATAATTAGTTGGCACGATGTTTATTGTTTGGAATTCTTAGTATGTAGAACTTACAATCTTTCATTACAATGAAAAATAAGTTATATGAACAAAAGATAAGTAGTTGGCACGCATGTAGATGGTGTTGTCCAAAACTTAGTAGTTTAAGTTGGCCTCATAATTCAAAATCTAGTGCAGTAAGTTGCCTTGTAAATTTGAGTTTTAATAACCTTTTTTACAGTGTAAGTCAAATAAGACAGCAGAATAGGATGAGGGGGAAGAGGAGGAGAAGGAGGAGGAGAAGGAGGAGGAGTAAGGTAAAATAAAAAAAAGAAACAGCAGAAAGGCCAAATATAAACAATCTTGAGAGACATGAGTGTGAGAAAAAAAAGTTCAGCAGCAACGGAGAGTCATGAGGGGACAGCGACTGAAGTCACTATACTTTCTGGCATTTGCTCTCCTCTGTTTGGGAACCCTGCTGACAAGTTTAACCTGGTCCACGGTTGACAACAAGTAAGTGTGAAGCTACCGTTTCCAACCATCTACAGGGCATATAATGGTGAGGAAGGTTTTTGTATTTTGTGTGCTGGATGTGTGTTAATGGGAGCAAAAGATCAAGAGGACAGCTTGGGTTTGACAAGAGTATAAGACAAGAGCAGTAAACACTGATATGACAGTAGATTATGAAGGGAAGGTTTTATCACTTATTTCGAACACTTTGGCAGTCTTTCTGTGTGAAATGACTTTGATGTTGAAAATTTCAACACTCTTGAGAGACAAGAGTGTGAGGGAAAAAAAGGTGAGAGAGTGAGCAGGTGAAGTTCAGCAGCAGGGGAGAGTCATGAGGTGACGGACTTTGATGTTGAGAAAAAGAGGCTGACTGAGCTCTTTTGGTCTAGGCATGTGTGAATAGATTTCATAAGGCACCATGTGAATCTGTGCTTGAAATGTCAGGCTGATAAATTATGTATTTTAAGTGCTTTAACATGTGGATATTATTTTGATCAAAATGTTTTGCTTCATTTTTCATTCTTTGTACTTTGTTTACACTGTAAAGAGTGCCGCAATTCTTCAGATTATTATTGGTCATTGTTAATATATATACCTCTATGGTCATAATTACTGTTTACCGACAAATTGTTTAACAGGTTAAGCCAGAGGGCCATTGGCTCTGAGCCAATTATACTATCAGTTTGATTTCGTCCCATCAACATTTTACTCACCTGTCCTGTTTCTCCTGTTTTGATGTCCTCCTTTGTCTCCACAGTGATGTGACATCCCACAGAGCGCCTCGCCACAAGAAAAGCCACCCTCCACCCTCTGAACTCTGTGAAGGCTGCAAGTAAGAGGAAACAACATCACTGCTTCTCCCGAAACAACATTTTTTGCTTATGCTTTCATGAGAGCACGTCATGTGAGCACTACAGAGATTACACACCTGACTGTGTGTTTGTGTGTGTGTTTCCATGTGTGTGTCACAGAGAGATCATTGACAAAGTGAAAGAGCTTTATTCTAAAACCTGGGAGAAGCAGGAGTACAATTACCAGAAAATCAGGTAATTTATTTTTAATTTATTTTATTCTGAATGTTGTGAGCAAAATAAATAACTAACTAAAATAAAATAAACAAAAAGATAATCAGAAATGCAATAAAAACTGTCTATGCATGCACAGATGTGCTGTATCTCCAGTGTCTCCAGTTCATACAGGCAAGAATTGTCCGTACATTGTTACAGTTCAGGAAAGTACAATGAGTATGATTTAAAAGGCAGTTCAAATGACCTGTACATTAAACCATGCTCGAGAGGGGTGCATTAATAAACAGCTACAGCTGAGTCCATTTGCTTTGTGATATAAATTAAAAATAATAAAATCTTAACAAATCTACCTGATGAGTCAGACGAGGACCTTAGCTCCTGCTGTATTTTGAAAATAATGAAGCTCAGTCAGTGTCAACGCTCCTGACTGTCTTGTATGTTATTTAATAAAGACCTTTGGGTTTCACAGATTACAGCTGAGCACCGAGTGCAATGGTTTTGAGAAGGCCATCATTACTCAGGCCAACACTCCAGTAGGATCCAAGATTGTGTGTATTGGGCAAAAGAGGAGGACCCTCAATGTGACATCTAAGATTTTTAGCACCTTTGCAAAGATATGTTTGTCCTTCATGAATGTTGCCGTCATTACCACCTGCTGCTTGTTTGGTGTCTTGATTGTTCCTGAAATGTTTCATCACTGAGATTATTTCACTGCTTTGGTCTGGCATGTTATGACAAGGGTCACGTGTCTACTCACATGTTGGCTCTTTGACAAACATGATTACACACACTGGTTCATGACTTTCTTTTATATGTTATGAAATTTCTCAAATTTCAGACAGCACCCAAATTTGAAGTGGGGACCTCTTGATCTTCAGTAAAATGTTCAGCTGCTGAGTTTTACCCCCTTTGCAGGTTATGTTAGTTTCATACAATATAATATGACTTCAACGTACACCGTTTCAACCCTGCTCACACATTTTTTGAAGAATATCAGCTTTTGCCATCACACAGAAGATTTAGAGTCCCACAGGCCTGATTGACTGGACTGAGGAAGTCATTTGTTCCTCAGTCTGTCAACCCATTAACCTCCTGAGACCCTGCGTCCTCATATGAGGACACCACATCTTGGGTTTGCTGCACCTTATACTCCATTCTGCTTAACTTAGACTTGTTGTCCTCATTTGTGGACACTTTTTTTGTGGCATCTAGTGCTAACAAATAAACTAATACATGAAAAAACAAGATGGCAGCCATCTCTGCCAAGTCAGTTTGCAGCTGACCCTGACACATCAGTGGAAGTGTAGTTTAACATCGCATACAAATTTGATCCTGTCTGTGGACACTGGGACTATGTTATTGCAGCATTTCACACAGGTCAATTCAAAGTGACAGATTGTTCTTACAGACAAAAAGGACATTCCTAACTCAGAGTATAGAGCAAGGAAAATTCATACAGAATTACAAAATGAACAATGTATTTAAATGAACTACTTTATACTTTTTTTTAATATATATATTTTTTAATTGAAGTTTTGCCATAGTTACAGGGCAGCACAGTGAACAATAACCACACCCACCCCCCTTCCACAACCTATAGCAATATGCAGGAAGATGGGAAGAGTAATAACAGAAATAAATATACAGTAAAATAAATGTATAAATAATAAGATATATAATACAAAAAAAACACACACACACAAATCAAACAAGACTGTATGAAAAATAGATCCATCAAAATTGTCCCATGAACTAGAGGCATCGTTCACATCATCAAAAGTGCACCCCGATTGTGACAAAACCATCACTCATGTAATGGTGTACAGATGCTCGTCTAAATAAGAGGGTGAAACAGCATATGTGGAAGGGAACAAGCTACGTGAGATAGCATGGGTTGGAGCAGAGACAAAAGTTAGAAACAAGTAGTAAATATATACGTAGCAGAGTGAGTGACTAAATAAATCATATGAAGTTCAAACTGCAAGTTACTTGGACCGGCGCCAACAACACATAGACAGTGGCAGTGACCTGACTAAGTGACGATGAACACTAAAGATTACAGTCCGTCCTCTGAAGGTAGCTTCTGCAAGGCAGTAAAGAATGATATAAAGGGTTGGCACTTCATGACACATTTATCATTTGAACCCCTCAGAGAATATTTAACTTTCTCAAGCTTGAGAAAGAACATCACATCTGTAAGCCAAGTAGAAATGGAAGGAGGCTGTGAGGATTTCCATTTGGGAAGAATTCTGTGACGTGCCAATAAGGTTGTAAAAGCAAGTTTAATAAGGACAGATCAGTGGGGACACCGAAGATGGCTGTTATAGGGCATGGTTGCAGATTGATTTTGAGAACACCAGAGAGGGTTTCAAAGATTGAATGCCAAAAGGTGTGCAATTTAGGGCAGAGAGCAAACATATGAGTGAGGTCACAAGGGGACATCTGACATCTGTCACATTTGTCATTTACATTTGGATATATCTTGGATAGCCTGGATTTGGAGAAATGTAATCTGTATAAAACTTTGAACTGGATGAGCCCAAGACGAGCACATGAGGATGTGGTTTAGACTGTCAATCTCCTTATTCCACCACTCCTCAGCGAGTTCAACACCCAACTCTTGTGCCCAGGTAGTTTTAATTTTAGTTATAAAGTGAGCACCCAAAGACATAATAGATGAATAAATGTGGGAAATTGATGCCCTCTGTCTGGGCAATGTTATGAGGTCCTCCCAAGGTTAGGCGGTAGAGTAGGAAAGTTAGGAAACTGGGAGGAGACATAGTGTCAGACTATATCTGACACCTGGCTTGTCATGCAGGATTTCCCTGGCTGGAGTGAACTCTCTTCGGCGTCTTACCACGGTTGGTGGGTGGTCCGGGAAAAGCTGAATTCACTTACCCTGGTATTTTAGGTTCTTCAGATCGGCTGCTTTATGCAGGATTTTCTCCACTACATGATAGTAGTGGAGCCTTAGGATCAGCGGGCGAGGTGGCTCCCCTTCAGTGGGACGTTGTCGGAGGGAACGATGACAGCGGTCGATTAGCGGCTTCTGTTCAAGGGAGAGCACATCGGTGAGCACTTGAGCAGCAAACTCACGTGTTGACATCCTGGGATGCCATACAAATTTCATATTTTTTATTATAATAAGCAAAATCAAATCAAGGATTAGAACACAATTTGAAAAAGAAAATTACAACTCATGTCTTTTGACCACTGACCAAAGCAACACACAGTAAGATGACTCAACATGTAAAGTGAGATAATAAATAAATGTATGGAATTTAATAAGAAAGGCAACTTTGTTAAAGGCAGACAAATAATTATAACATGAGACACAGTTTCTTTGGAACTGGCTTCACTCCAGAAAAGAGTTCATATCTTGACTTTGACCTCAGGTATGTACATGCCTCTCTGTCACACAAGAGGAATTGTTTTCAAAGCAAAGCAGCATACCAACTCAAACAAAAAAAATGATTTCCAGATAATAGGATGCAGGATGGACTATGCAGGACACAGAGGCGGCACTGATAATCGGGTGGGAAATACATCTTGTGAGTTCATAGTTTTGTACTGCCAACCAGGCTGGTACTGCAGGGCTGAGGAGGGAAAGTGGAAAAAATGGGCAGATAAATGAGAGAGATATCCATCTAGTGGACAAATGGAGAATTGCAATGAGGGATGGGGAAGAGAGAAAGAGGCTGAGAGAAGAACCAGAGAGGCAGCATGGGAAAAGCAGGACTCCTTCCCAGGCGCAGACCTCTGGGGCTGAAAAATTAAGCCATCAAGGAGGTGCCAAAAACTCAGTTCTTTGAATGGCAAACTTGAGGCTGGCTACAGAAGCCAGTCAATCCCCATAGACCCCCATGTCAAAATGCCCTTTTCAACTAGTCATCATACAGAGACAAATTGCCCTTTTTTTCCCCCTCTTTACCTGTAGAAATGGGGACATGTTTGAGAGAGTTGGCATGATTTTAACAAGTCAGATACATTAGACATTGAAAAATATGAACAAGATTAATTTACACTCAAATTTCATATGAGATATGAGGTGATGGTGGTGGGTCAGAAGAACTGCAGACAAGACAAGAAGCACTGTGCTCTCTATAGGCCAGGTATGACATTCCCTCTACCTCGGTATGTACTCAGCTTTCTGAGCAGTAGCTCTGTCAACACGGCAGATTCCCGGGAATAGTAATGAGAGCAATAAGTGTACAAGCAACTAGCCTAACAAAACAATAGGTAGACAATTTACAGCTTGTCTTTTCACACATCTCTACTGTATGTTTGCATCACCAGAAATAATGAGATTCAGGAACTTCTTGAGATAAAATGGATGGAGTTCATCTGAAGCCTTGACCTCGAGATCTTCAGCTGTAGGAGGCCAGGGAAGTGACTTATGCTGCATTCACACTACAAGCGACACAGCAACAGGCTACAATTCATTTCAATGGAAGTCAGTGACATGAAGCTACAATCTGATGCCCGACACTTGTCGCTGCTGATGGGCGTGACGGGCTACAAATAAAAGTTTTTCATCGCTCTATGATGTGGTGAAGCATCAGCCAATTATATGCTTTGTTTTTAGCTATGGTACTGTGTTAGTTAGCCGTTGTTAGCTGATGCTATATGAGCTTTCTTTGCATTGTGGTGCACACAGAGATGCAGTGGGACAGCGAAATGTGATTTTAAAATGGAGTTTAGACACCGATCACAGATATGTATATATATATATATATATATATATATTACCATAGACAAACTTTAAATGGCATTTAATTAAGGTGTTTTGTGGCCAGCAGAAGACACACACAAGTCAGACAGCACACACACACACACACACACATATATATATATACATAATAATCAGTCAACACATGCTTTCATGCAAAGTGAAAGTCATATATCAACAACATCCAGAAGCGCCAAACAAAAATAGGGTCATTTGTTTCTGCATAGTGTCGATTTTCAGTTTTCATCAGACAGTTGGACATCTAATATTTCAGTTGGGAACATCAAGGGCTGCACAGTTAATTGAAATATAACTGAAATCGCAATATGACCAAGCGTAGTGTCCAAATCTTGGCTGCTGCAAGTTTTTGATGAAAGTAAAATGTGTCACTACCATTTACTAACCTGTTTTCCGGCCCGTTCGTGACACTGAACACGACAAAAAAATGTGTGAACTCTTTCCAGTGTCACCAAAAGTGATCCCATTCATGCTAGTGTCAGCTTCCTAGCCCTGACCCAGTTGTCTGAGCTGGTGCAAATCTCTCCCTCAGTGTTTCAACTACACTGTCAAAAAAAATTAAGGGAAGACTTAATACTGTCACACCAAGTCAGTTAAACATCAGGGATATCGATGTGTCCATTTAGGGAGCCCAAGTGATTGTGAATCAATTTCACCTGCTTTGGAGCAAATGAAAGTGGCAACAGGTGCAATGGAGAGACAAAAACAAGACAACCCCCCAAAAGGGAATGGTTTTACATGTAGTGGCCACAAACAGTTGCATTCGCCAAAGAACACCAGAATTGGCAGCTCTGTCACTGGCGCCCTGTTCTCTTCACATATGAGAGCAGGTTCACACTGAGCACATGTGACAAGCATGAAAGAGTCTGGAGATGCCATGGTGAACGTTTTGCTGTCTGTAAAATCATCCAACATGGTCGGTTTAGAGGTGCATCTGATCCTGCCAAGTACAGCCACAGACTGTCCAGCTTAGTGATGCTCCGATTCAGGTCTGGGAGGAGATCCCCCAGGATATCATCCACCGACTAATCAGGAGCATGCCCAGATGTTTTTAAGAGTGCATACAGGCACACAGAGGCCGTACACACTACTGAGTCACATTCACATTATGAGTTGTAAAAAAATTCACACAAGTTGGATCAGCTGTGATAGTCTGGCGACCTGTCCAGGGTGTACCCCGCCTCTCGACTGATGTCAGCTGGGATAGGCTCCAGCCCCCCTGCGACCCCTCAAGAGGATAAGCAGTTAGAAAATGGATGGATGGATGGATGGATGGATGGATGGATCAGCCTGTGATTTCAATTTTTTACTCTGATTTTTTCTGTGATTTTGAATCTGTCCCTCAGTGGGTTGATGAATTTGGTTTCCATTGACCGTTACATAATTTTGTTCTCAACAAATTATACAATGTACATCAATAAAAATTTGCAACTTGAATAATTCAGTCATCCAGATCTGTTGTGTGGTTTAAGTGTTCCCTTATTTTTTTAAGCAGTTATCCAGATATATCCAAACCCTTCAGGAATCCCCTAGCAGCGTCGGGCACCGTCTTGTCCATGCAGACATTCTGATCTGCTCAATTACTTTCCTGCTGCAGCTCTATTTGTGCACTTTGCTTTGTCTTTGTTGTCTTTGCACTCTTCCACAGAACAGTGGGCCTCATTCATCAACCGTTCTTAAGAAGAAAGTCTTCTTATGCAGTTTTCAAAAAAATTCTGACATTCACCAGTGTCCTCTTATTTGGAATTTGTTCTTAGGTAGGAACAGAATCTGTGCACACTAAAGAGCACTCTTACACATGTTTTGTGCTGACATGTTTGTGAAAAATAATTGATTATGGCATTTTCTTTAATTCTACAGTTGTGTTATATTATAGGATTTATATTACAATAATAGCCTACTTTTATAATTAATATTTTTCATTATTGTGATAATTTTACAAAAAAGCAATACGGGCCGGACAAAAAGTGACGAAGCAGTGTTCTGAGTTATTATTTCAATAGGCTAACTTACAGTAACATTGCATTAGTCTAACTTCACCCCCTCTCCCCCTTTTTCTGTCTCTCTTGCCTATAGCACAGCCTAAACAACGCATTGGTGCTCGTCTCTGTCCTCAATCCTTACAGTTGTGATAATGACTAAAAGGGAAACAGATTTCCCTCCCTTAATATGGCTATTTCACACACAGTATAATACAATCAGGATCAATTTGTTGTCTCGCTCTCTCTCACCTCCCTCTGTGTATCATTTTGTTATATGGATTGTCTTCATTGTAAGTTTATTATCTTGGTCTGTTCTGTACACACAACATCTATTGCACATCTCTCCATCCTGTAAGAGGGATCCCTCCTCAGTTGCTCTACCTGAGGTTTCTTCCTTTTTTTTCCCCATGTAAATTAATTTTATTTATTTTTTATACGTTTTTTTCTTATTTGCTACGAGGGTCCAAGGACAGAGGGTGTCATTGTGAAGCCCTCTGAGGCAAATATTGATTTGTGATATTCGGCTATATATTTTAAAAAAATTTAATTGAAAAAAATGTTTTGTAAAACCTTTTCTGCTGGTGTTGATTCCAGGAGCATCCTTTTCAAAATAAAACTCGGGACACATGTGCTGTTGTTGGGAATGGAGGGATCCTGACCAACAGCAGCTGTGGAAAGATGATCGATTCAGCTCAGTTTGTTATCAGGTGAGAAAGGTGTCTGTTGTAGTGCATTGAAAGGCTGATGACAGCCTTGACCAACAGAATTAAATTCATCTCTGTTGAAAATTGCTTTTGACGATCTCCTTATCTTCTTGTTGCTTGTTCAGGTGCAACCTACCTCCTTTGGAAAACGGCTATGAGGAAGATGTGGGCATCAAGACTGACCTTGTGACAGCAAACCCAAGCATCTTTCAATTCAAGTGAGCAGGAGGATTTAAGGACCTTATAATGTTCCTTTTGTCTTGTTGCTTGACATCTGCTGTTTATTTCCAGGTATCAGTCTCTAATGGAGCGCCGCCAGCCTTTTGCGGAGACTCTGCGTAGCTACGGCAACTCCCTGCTGCTTTGTCCTGCCTTCTCCTATGGCTTTAACACTAATTTGTGCTCGCGGGCCGCCTACAGTGTTGAAGACTTTAAAATCCCCATGAAGCCTGTCTACTTAAATCCTGCATACCTCCTGAGTCTGGACAGCTTCTGGCGCTCCCAAGGCCTAAAAGAAAATCGACACAGCACCGGCCTAATGATGGTTAGCCTGGCGCTGGAGCTCTGCTCCAACGTACATCTGTACGGGTTCTGGCCCTACAGTAATCACCCACATGGACTCTATGCCCTGACTAACCACTACTATGATAATCGGTTACCTAAAAAATTCCACTCTATGTCGGATGAGTTTAACCTCTTGTTGCAGCTGCACAATCAGGGGATTCTCAGGCTTCACCTGGAAGATTGTTTATCAGATGAAAGGTAGTTCACAGACCCAGTGGCAGCTGACTGGACAGAGCAAAGTGTTACAGCCCATACATTTATGAAGTCTTTTACATTCTTTTGAATGAATTGTCAGAAATATTTTGGCAGATGACACTCCCCCTGGTGTCCCCATGTTTTAAAAAACAATGCAAAAGTAGTCTCTTGAATGCCCCTATTTTACCTGATACATGATAAAGTGCCCTCTGTGGCCAACTGTGCAAGATGATATAATAATAACGTGATGCACGCCTGTGCCCCACTGCACTTTTGATGAACTTTTGCCCCGGCCCTTCACTCAGCCTGAGTCAGCCACTGGCTCATGACATGGATTAAGTGTGTCCAAGCAAGATGGACTTTCAGTGAATGCTGAGTTGGCTCATCAGCAGCCAAAACATTTGCACTGACATCAAAATGCAACAATCATAAGATAACATTATGCAAATAGTTTTGCAGTGTATCTAAAACTATGTTTATCATCACCATTGTCCCAGCTGGAGGCCAGAGGGAGTTATTTGATTTAAATTAGCATCTTTTTTGAGGCCCCTGTGAGGGTTTATATTGCAGTGTTTTATATTAATCAATTGCTGATGACATTTAAATAACTGACCATGGGATACTTTTCTTTTGCATTAAGACTTGGGTCGGTCTTGTGAAACTCAGAGAATTGCCTTTCATACTCTCTAAACTCTGAGCAGTGTATTTTTCATGCAGAGAAATTATGTACAATCTGTAGGTGACCAAACTAGATAACTCTTTGTAAGCCAGTTTTTGAATCATGTGGGTGTTTCTATCTTTGTTTTTTGGAAAATGAAGTTGAAGTGAATAAATATTTATCAGAAGAAAAATATATTTGTATTTTGTTGCTGGAGTGGAATTCAAAAGCTTTTCTTAAGAGGTCTCAGCTTCTATAATAACATGCCCCAAACCTGCCAAGATTCATGCAGCATTTCTTTACAAAGCACAGATTTGGCTGGAACATCAAATGATCCACTGATTTATTAGCACCATTTTGCATCAGGCTTTTTATTTACACTTCATTTAACCAATACTTTATCTATGTTTTCTATGATCTGAGGAGTTTTTACCTTCAGTGAGGTGTGTGAGGCCTTTCTGCTGTTTGTAACAATAATCCCTGATGTGACCACAGGGTGTCATTCAGCTCAAAGTGATTGGAAACTTTCATGAGTGCAGTGGGACAGAGAGGCTTAGTGGACTGGTTATAGTGGGACAGAGAGGCTTAGTGGACTGGTTATAGTGGGACAGAGAGGCTTATTGGACTAGTTGTATATTTTTTGAGAATAAACGTTCAGAGAAGTTGAACCTGTAGCAGAGGTGGATTTTGCGTTACACAAGACTCACATTCAGACAGGTGAATATAACAACCAACTCACTGTGATGTAACTCTCTTCAGAGGAAAAGGTGAAGAGAACTGTTATACATGTAAATGAAGACTTGTTGAGATATAGATGTTAATTAATTTGGCATATTCCTAAAAATATAGAGTGACAGACTTCTGAATTAAGTAAAGGTTGCAGGGTAGCAAACTTGTCTCAGTTTTGTATATGTGCAGAAAAAAATTTCAGCTCTTCAGGATGTACTGGTGATTTATTATGATTTTGCTTACGTTTGGAATATAGAACAATAGATTTAGATTTATTGCAATGAGCCACGCCCTCTTTAAACTATCATTTTCAAATGTAATCCATTGACTGAGACATGATACAAACTTTTTGCTTTTGTGACTCCCTCTAGTGGCAGAGTATCCCTAGGACAAAACATCCGCACACATGCATTAAGTTTGGATACAATTGCTTTTGCCATTTTTGACTTATGAGTATTTACCTACAATTGAACTTAAGAACAAATGTTTGAAGATGCATATCTTGAAAATGGAATGATGTATAAAATATCTTTGATAACTTTAGATCAGGGATGTCTGTAGATGATCCTGCCAAAGTTTCAGGACGATTGGACCAATGACCTGGGATGAGTTTGTGAAAGTATGATTTATAGAAAATTGAGAAAAAGAGGCAAAGTTTGACATTTGACACTGGAGCAAAGATGCAGATGACTTGAGATATAAATATGGTGAAAGAATTTATTTATTTATTTCCTCCGCAAGAAGCAAAGTTTTTCAACTTAAGTATTTTCTGTACTTTGTTGAAGACATGGAAACAAACTGAAATATATTTGGATGCCATTAGAGCAACTTCTTGTCAAAAGAGGGAGCACTTCAAAGAGTGAGGA
Source organism: Cephalopholis sonnerati (assembly GCA_019142605.1). Lineage (NCBI taxonomy): Eukaryota > Metazoa > Chordata > Actinopteri > Perciformes > Serranidae > Cephalopholis > Cephalopholis sonnerati. The sequence continues at coordinate 15,862,924 of JAGQAX010000016.1, forward strand.
GCGGGCATTTGGTGGAGGTGTCAGGAGGGTATTGAAAGGCCCTAACTGCTCATTATCTGCATAACTGGCAGCTTCTCTAAATCATTTAGAAAAGTATTATATTTTATGTGGCTCAGACTTGCATGTTTTTTGGGGGGAGGGTTTTTTTTTTAGGTTTTTTCAGTTTAGCAGTATGTCAAAAAAACAGCTGCATACCTTATGATAGGGACACACCTGAAACAGAAGGCGCTTATCTCTCCTACCTGATAGCTGAAGGAAATTTTTGTTACAGTGAAAGTCTCTCTTGCTTATTCTCCAAAACAGTTGTAGCAGCAGTGGTTGTTCACAGGTTAATGTTTTAAGTTAACTGTGTTGAAATAATGCCTACAGCTAGACAATTATTCCTTTGTGAGTAAAACCAGGTGTGTCAAAAGTCTTTTGTGGGTCTATTTATCAGGGATACCACAATGTCCACCCTCAGCATCTGACTGTCAATGTAAAAAATAGTCACCCATTTGGGTTCGTACAATAAAACCAGTCATATTACCAGTGCAAAGTTTGATTCATACATGCATTTGTGTATTTGTGCCATTTGTAAAATGTCCACTTCTTTGAGTGCCATTCTGATATCCCCTAGCAAAGTTTTTTGTTCACATATGAAAGAGAAATTAAGCATTTATGATATGATAAATCTACTAAACAGACATGTGCACAGATAGACCCGAGGTGGTGCTCAAGCACCTGCACTTTTGCCCTCTGACTGGTTAAGTGCCCTTTTTTGTGAGACATTTCTTTTCTGTTTTTAAATTTGGCACATGGCATCAATTCTCTACTACAAGAGTGAGCGGCTGTGGCTCAGAGGTAGAGCGGGTCGTCCACTGATCTTCAATCCCCGGCTCCTCCAGTCCACATGTCGAAGTATCCTTGAGCAAGATACCGAACCCCAAATTGCTCCCGATGTGTAAGTGTGTTAAAAAACTGAGTAGCAGGTGGCACCTTGTACGGTAGCCTCGGCCACTAGTGTGTGAATGTGTAGATGCGCTTTGAGTGGTCAGATGACTAGAAAGGCGCTATACAAATGCAGGTCCATTTACCATTAACTCCTGTCAACCACATTTGAGTTTTTAATCTGCCAGACTGCAAGAGCCCCTGCCCTTCCCTCATCAACATCCCTTTGCACAGTCACCACAGTTAATGCACATAAATTCAGCACCCTGCAGAGACCACACCCCTGTGACCTGCCCTCATGGAAAGTCAGGTAGTAATAGTGTTTGCCCTTACTCTCTGTATCATTTGTAACCACTGTGAGACTAAACTACTATTAAAACATCTCATACAGCTGGACTTATTTAGGCAATAAACCACCATAAAGCTTAACAAAAAGTAAGCTAGTCTGGCGTACAATAACTCTCCCTCCAACTCTCTGGCTGATTCTGGTGCGAGCGGAGATAGATGCCAAATTGCTTTCCAGCTTCCACATGCCTTTATAAACCAAAACTCAGCTGGAAATAATGTTTAGATCTCCTGTGCCACAGCTCTGATAATTCATTTAAATAAATCTGAAATGTGGTTTAGGGCTGCATATGTGCCAAGAGCACAGAGAAGGAGGGGAGGAGTGTGAAGTTGCAACTGCTGCAGGCGTCTGTTTTCTGGGATTCTTTAGGAATATATAAACCTTATTTGGAGGATAATTTTAAGGATGACTATTTAATGAAACCACAACGGTTTTCTTGGATACACAATGTTTATTTTTTTTACAAATTCTTGGGTGGTGGATTGAATTTTAAAAAAATATGAAATTAATTTTTTTTCTGAACCAACGGGAAATTTTCAAAATTTCTTGGGGGCCCTATTAAATTGGCCCCGATGGCCAAACCAACAATCAATTCCATTTCTATAGATACCATATTACAGTGCGTGCATTCAGCTGATTATAAATTATACAATGGCCTTTTTTAGTGTAACCCTACTACATTTAACCAGAAAAGAGGACAAACTCTTAAACTTAAACAAAAATGACAGACAACAAATAGAAAGTCTGTGAGCACTGCGGCGTGTGCAACAGCCACATGACTTTAATAACCTGCCATTTAACAGGAGAATAAATAAAATGTGACACAAGCAGACAACATGGACATGTATAAACAATATAAAATCCAAAGTAGCTGCAGCCACTGTGATGGTCCCCTGACTAGTTTATTGATTCTGTTCTGTTTCTTTAATGCAGCAGGTGTGGGCGGAGTGATTGTCATTCGCTAGACATACCCCGTCACCCTGACTGTAACACTCTCTTCCCTCTCCTTTCACACTTCCAGCACCCCACACTACATTCAGCACTCATGTGGACACCTGCTTTCACCACTGATCTTACTGATGAACACATTTCATTTCTTCTTTAGTTTATGTTTGTGTTTTTCTGCATTTAAAATTATTCTTTTTATGTAAATAAATTATTGGTTATTTTGCATTAGGACTGTGTCTCCCTCTTTTTTTGTCATGAAAAATTGGGGGCTCGTCCTCGTCCATTTTTGCACAAAATGATATTTGACTCTGGTTTTTGATTGGGTAAGTGTTGTCTGACTGGTGTACCGGGTATTCCTCTGTCCGGTTCAGTGGCGTTACCCCCTTGGGTTTCGTCTTATTTGTTGTTTTACTAGTGTTGCGCTGAATGTAGTTAGAGCAATTTGTCTTGGCTCAGGGGGTCACCAGCTTCCCTCACCACTGGACTTCAGTGCTTAAATACCTTCCACCATTAACTGCATGAAGACTAAAGTTAAGCTTAGGAACAGAACCGGCACAGAACCATGACCTTTTTAGTCACTGCAGCTGACATAGTAAAAAATATGCTGTATCACATTTCCACTGATGTAATGTCGTTAAGTACATTTACTCAGCTACTTTACTTTAGTACAAATTTGTGGCACTTTTACAGAAGCGGATTGCAAGCAAAAGAATCTCGCAATAATAAGATCAGGATCTTGTAATAATGAATAGGAATAGAAATGTATGAGTTTATATCCATGAAGCATCCCATGTTAGTTTAACTGCACCTGCAGGAAAAGAGCAACTCCCAGCAGGTCAGGCTGGGCTTTCTGCCTGAACAATATCGACTTGAGATGCCTGAACAGTGCTGACATACTAATATTGTGATGTGAATTGTGAGATGAATTGTTGAACTTACCATCATTGTAAAGACAAGTGATAAACTGATGAATATCAAGTGTAACTTATTGCACAGCTTGGACTCTGGGACTGAAAAGGGGAGAGCCAAGAATTGAATCCTAGAACAACGAATGAATGACATGCCCTACGCTCCTATGATTAACTAGTACTCGTTGCCTTCACTGGCTGGATTGGTTAGGTTTAGGGTAAGAATGTCAGGGTAGGCAAATCAAAGGTAGAGTAAAGCAGGCAATCCCTTTGCTTCAGCATTTGCAAATTCATGTACTGTAGTGCTGTGTGGTTGTTCTAATCTACTCAGGGAGAGGAGGAGTGCCTTTGTAGCTGGTTAAGGTTGCCAGCGCCAAAGACAGATATGGTCTACTGCCTCCGAGGGATGTAAGAATGCAAGCTGACCCTGCTCTCCAGCTTTGCTGCTGCCTCCAGCACGTTGCTGTTGGTGTCCCCTGTTTGTTCACCTGCTTCACTGTCTGATACAGCTGGGGTCCCCCAGGAAGGTGAAATGTTTAACAACTGAGGAAATTAATCTTAAATGGAGATGAGGTAAAATTATGCAAAATCACAGGAAGTGTAAATGGGTGGAAGCAATAGATAACACTTAGGCAGTTCAGTTTGGCGATAGTGAGCAGAGTAGGTGACTTTGGATAAATTGCAGGCGCAAAACTATTTACCTAACGAAAGCTAAATTGAGATCCTAATAACTGAGTCTCCTATTTTCGACATCAAATCTTATCGACCCAGTGGTGGCGAAGTTCTTCTGGTAGTCCTGAAATGTCCGTTATCTTAAGCTGCTAAAAGTCTTAGTTTGGCAAAAGAGTCACTGCCTTGGGAATAATTCCGGCAGGTAGCTGGCCGCTGAACCCGAAAGGATCTTGGATGGAGTTGTAGGTCGAATAGAAGCTCTGTTATGGGACTGTGGCTACCGCTTATAATAAGGTTGAAAACAAGCTCATGGGCCGTTTGAGATTATTATAAAAGTTATTATTAAGGCGTAAAAGTAAAATTAATGCAATTGGTTGGCTTCGTCGCTTCAGGTGTAATGTTACTGAAGGCCAAAGAAAAAAAAATAAAACTATAATATGCGATTCCTCTGGGAACCTTCTTTAATTATCGCCACAGGATGACAGTATGACTCTACGTTACATGAGCGATTAAATGCATAAAATTATAACTAACTTATATTCTGACCTTCAAATATGGGAATACCGCTAACCACTAAGAAACAAGGATTATGCAGAATTACAATGTTAGGACATGGATAAAATGTATACTTGACATTCAGGAGATATTCTTTGGTTAACCAGAGAAACTTATTCTTTGCTCAGGAATGTGTCTGGACCTTATGGCTCCCATACAGGTGTTAAATAACAGATAAGGGAACAGGGGTGTGGAAGAGAGGAGAGAGGATGGAGGTTGTAATCAGTCCTTAAGACGACAGTCTGCATGAATTGATGTTCCTGCTGTTTTCGATCTCAGCAGGTCAGTGGACTTTAAAAGCTTAGTTGATGGTCCTGGTCTGGCTAAGGTGTCATAAACGTTGGATTTTCTCAGGATGTTGATCAGCAACCTGGGGTCTGGATGCTTTCAGAGCTGACACCCAGACCTGAAAGAGTTAATCAACTTCGAGGTTAGGCTGGGCCAAAGCCATAAACATTTAACTCTCAGAGAACCCATTCTCACCTCTTGTCCATATATTGGCAGTTTCTGTTTTGAAGGTTAAAATTTCATAAGGCTGTTCCTCCTACAGCTGAAACACAAAGTGCCTCACAGAATAAAACAGTAAAACAGTAAAACAGCAAAATAGTAAAACAGGACGGTGCCGCATTACACATGGGCCCAATCAGACATTCAAGGACTTTGTACTAAGGAGCAGGCAGGGTTAAGTCTGCTTACCATCTGGTCCAACTGGCTCCAGGATTGGCTTCTTCCAGGAAATGTGCCAAACCCACATTATACAATCATTGAGCATGGGAGTTTTGCATACCAAAAAGTGGCTAGCTTTGGGACTGTGGTGGAAAGAAGCTGCGTGAACAAGAGGCCAAAGACAGGCTAATAACTGTGGATACTGACATGGTGTTAATATAGGACAGGTGTGTAGCTATGTGAATGAGGGAAAGACAGCTTAGGAACAGAGGAGAGAAAGAACACAGCAAACTGAACTGTTCGATCCCCGGCTCCTCCAGTCCGCATGTCGAAGTATCCTTGAGCAAGATACTGAACCCCAAATTGCTCCCGATGATGCTTACATCGGTGTGTGAGTGTGTTAAAAACTGAGTAGCAGGTGGCACCTTGTATGGTAGGTATGTTAGGTTGGTCTGGGAGGGTGAACTTGAGATCGGGCAGAGGGAGACTCTGTGTAAGGGGTTCCGTCTCAGGCATTTTCCTACCCGAGCTGATTGCAGGCCCCCAAAAGAGTCAGCGTCAAAGAGTTGAGCATGGGCTTGACGGAGATCGTTGAGATTGTTGCGGATGTAGGAGCAATATGCATGAGATGACCAGCAGCCGAGGACCTGGGTTGTTTGATCTGAGAGGCCCAGTCTGGCAGCTGTGGATGCAGCACCAGAGCAGAAAGAATGGCTCGTATGGGCTGAAATAGGAGTTGAGACGGAAAATGTAAATAGGAAAGAAACTCCCAGTGGTCTGTTTTGCTCCTTAAGAGCGTGGATATGACAGAGTCAGAAGTGTGGATGGTGATGTCAGATAGGTGAAGTTGATGAGAAGTTACTGTGGGAGGATGAAGTAGGTGGGAATTCTGAGCATCTTAAGAAGCAATAGAAAGCAGATAGCCTGAGTGTAAAGTACAAATACGGGGGGCTTAGGAGGTCGGAGATGAGTGGCGAGCATCTAGCTGTCGGAATGGGCTCCTGTTTGTGCAAGCCTTTGATCAACCTCGTCACATGAGAGTGAGAGACTGAAGGGCAATGGTGGCCGGTGATTGGTTTGATAAAGAAGTGGATACCAGCTAGGTAGGTTTGGGTGGTGGAGCGATATGCCTTGGAGCAATTCCGGCCGGTTAAGTAGGCGGAGAGAGTGCTCGGGGCGAAGCTGTCAAGGATCGCTTCTTGTAAAGTGTTAGAGAGGTTTCTTAGCTGAGGAGCTAGTTGAATGTCGTGGCTGGAAACAGTGAACTGGTGTAGGGTGGAGATCTGATTCTGAGGCCAAGTGTCTGAATTTCTGGAATGAGAAACAAGATGGTGAATCGGCAATGCTGTTGTGGTGACCTGGAATGTGGGCTGCCCTGATTATGAACTGGTGTCGAGCTGAGATTAATGTAAGTCTGCGCGTGAACTGCATGATGGCTGGGGAACGAGATCGCCCTTTGTTTGGATCTATATGACTGCGGTGTTGTCAGAGTGTATTAGTATGGACTTCCTAGAGCATTCGTGCCCCCAAAGAATGGCAGCTATGGTGATAGGATATAGCACGTGAAGCGCGGATGAGGAAGATTGGGACTCTGAGTCAAGGGCTTTGATCTCTGCGGGGCGTGTGGAAGTGAACCATTTCCCTCCATAGTAACCGCCGAAACCTACAGAAGGTGCTGCGTCCGTGTAAAGTTGAATGACAAAATCATCATAGAAGAAAGAAATGCCGCTCTAAGAAGAAAGGAAATGTTGCCATAAACACATTTCCAATTTGCATGCATCATCCAGAACGACTTTATCATGGAGAGGGGGGATGACTGCAGCTTTAATTTAAAGATTGGACAGGAAAGATTTGAGAAGGGCCAGTAGCTGGTGTTTCTTGTATCTGTCTACCAGAAGATAGTTTGACAGAAGCAGAGTGATGCGCTGTACTTTCTCTGCGGGCAAAGATGCCTGAAAGGAAATGGAGTTGAGATTGACGCCTAGGAATTCTTTGGAAGTGCTAGGCCCTGAGGTTTTCTCTTCAGAGAGAGACACCAAGTTCTGAGAAAGCTTGTGCAGGAGTAGTGAGCCTGGGTGAGGAGGTGAGGATGGTGGAGTGATGATGAGGAAATCAACGAGAAGATGAAGAATGTAAGGGAGTCTGTAATTGTTGGTCGTGAAGAGGGACGTGAGCATGGTGGTGAAGCAATGCCTGTGCATGCTGTGGCAGGGTGGGAGGAGGCTCCACATAGCTTGCAAGAGAGAGATGGTTAAGGGCTGAAGGGATGAGGGATGAAGGATGGAGGGTTGGAGGATGGCAGGTTGAAGGTCGAATGAATGAGGGATGAAGGGTTGAGGGTCGAATGCAGGGATGAAGGTCGAGGATCGAATGGCTGAGGGATGAAGGGATGAGGGATGGAGGATGGAGGATTGAAGGTTGAATAGATGAGGGATGTAGGGATAAGGGATGAAGGGTTGAGGGATGAAGGGTTGAGGGATAAAGGGTTGAGGGATGAGGGGTTGAAGGTCAAATAGATTAGGGATGAAGGGGTGAAGGGATTGAGGGACGGAGGGTTGAGTGATGAAGGGATAAGGGTTGAGGGATGAGGGATCGAGGGATGAAGGGATGTCGGAAGTGCAGGAGGCTCGGAGATTGTTGCAGCCGGAGTTCTGATGGAAGCTGTGTAAAGCTTGAACAAAGTTGCTTTGTTGTCGTTGCGGTGGAAGAGAATGCCTTTTCCCTTCAGGAATCGTTCAAGGCAGGTGGCGGTCTATTCTCTAATGCCGGGCTCTGTTTGTGGACGTGGAGACGGCTGTGTGAAGAGGAGTGCATGCCGCGAGTGCACCGTGATGGATAGCTGGGGGCTGTACCGAAGGAAGATTGCTGGTGTTCACATCTGATCTGATCGTTGGAGATGCATGTTTATCAGGTGTAAATAGGGCCACTGCACTGTAAAAACAAAGACTTGAAATTGTTGGCCTTAAAATGATTTTCAATTAAGCTGAACAAAAAATATTTGAGTCCCAAACTACATTAAAGTATTTGCTCCAACTATCTTTATAGCATTTCTTGTAATTCATGCTGGCAAAACACATAACTGTAGGTGGAATAAGGGTGCGCAGTCTAAGGAGCAGAGCTGCAGGGGTTTTCGTCCATGCTTTCTATTTCCCACACGCTGAGACACGCTGTTCTCCTTAAGAGGTACATGACATCCTAAAGATGAGTACCAAGGTTGGCTGTAGTATTGAAATTATGACTTTTAAGTAATTATGTGAGCAGTTTAGTTAAACAATCATGGCTTGATTTCCCACTGCTGCATGCACCGCATTTTGGTCGTTGCTGACTTCGGCGCTAGCATTAGCTACTACTACTGTCATGTGAATTAAGTCTCAAGTTATTGTTACAGCAGCATGGCCGTTTGTTGATGTTTAGCAAATATTAGATGGTCAATATCAGTGCCTTGAAGATTTAACTGTATATGTGGTGGGCTTCACTAATGCTTTGGGAGAACTCCCCAAACCCTGGTGAATGTTTACATTGAGGGCGCCAATATTTTTAACCCGCTGCAAACACAGGCATCTCAGGTTGGGCCTGGGTCCAGATGTGTAAACAGTGCTAAGCTGGTGGGTTTTACCATGGAATAAATATATAATGTGAGCTACACCAAACCTTCTTCATAATCAATAAAATCTTGACATTATAATACTAATGAAGGGAAGATTTATTGCAGGGCATGCTACTGCCTTCATTTTTTCTAGGTGGACCTGAAATTTACAAGCGAGTGAAAACAGTGTTAAGTATGTTACCAGCACATTTTTTTCCACTCTTTTTTTCCAGTGTCTAAACTCCTTCCTCTTGCTGCAGTTATCTTGTGAAGCTGATGTTCTGCAAAGGTCTTCTGGGGTGCTACCAGATTCACATACTGTAACTACCAGCAGTGATTATGACTGATTTTCCTCCTCTTGAAAAAGTCCTTATAGCCACGGTTTTGCTGCTTTAAGCTAACTTTAGCACTTTGCTAACCAAACAGTGAGGCTGCTGTCAGGGGCTTTGTAGTGAAGGGAAACCCTGTAGATCCACTCTGTGTAATCCAGTACAGTTCAACAGCACCACGAATAACAGTCTCCAAAATGACCATTAAAATAAATCAACACATCTCTCAAACATATTTAAAAAGTGACCATTATAATCCTCATAAAGGCAGGATTTATTAAAGGGCTGTTGTGTTATCCTGAATTAGTTTTAATAGATGTACCTAATAAACTGGCAAGTGAGTGTACATGCAAAGCCCAGGTACAATGCAAAAGAATGTGTCCACTGGTGTCCTCACATACAGCACGCTGGTTGTGTGTTTTTATATTTTGTAAACCAACTAATTTGCTTTTCAATTGTCACTGGAGTTGTCCAATAGGTGCAAGTTGTGCAGTTTTGTCAGCTCAAGTCAAGAAGGTCTATTGAGACACCATCGACTATGGCACAGAAGAGGAGCTCACTGGCTCTGTATCTACTGTGACTGTGTGTGTACCTTCAAAACACCTGATGCATTAAAATTACACCTTATTAGATAACATTGCAGGACTGTAAGAAGACAGGAGACATCAAATTTTTTTGTGAGCTTTGAATTTATAGAAATTCGCACTCAACTCACCTTTTTCACTCATCTTGGACATTTTAATTTAACATGTGGAGGAATGTTACAATTGGACAAAAGATGTACATTATTTGAAAATTCCCATTTTGAATACTGCTTACTTGGATGATTCTAACTCGAATGCCACAGAATGGTTGAACGTTTACAGTTTTACCACTGTTTAATGTTTAAAATAAACAGGTTAAATGAAGTGCTTTTGTTTGTTATCTGTACAGAGGAGAATTAGAAGATTAGAGGATCAGAATGTAGAACTCAAATTTTTAAGTTTTTATACATATGGAAGATAAGTTATATGAACAAAAGATAAGTAGTTGGCACACATGTAGATGGTGTTGTCCAAAACTTAGTAGTTTAAGTTGGCTTCATAATTCAAAATCTAGTGCAGCAAGTTGCCTTGTAAATTTGACTTTCAGTAAGCTTTTCATTTTTACAGTGTACGTCAAATAAGACAGGCAGAAATAGGATACGGGGGAGGAGGAGGAGGAGGAGGAGGAGGAAGAAGAGTAGTAAGGTCAAATAAAACATGAAACTGAACAACAGCAAAAAAGGTGAGGGGGCTATCAGATGAAGTTCAGCAGCAACGGAGAGTCATGAGGCGACGGCAACTGAAGTCACTATACTTTCTGGTATTTACTCTCGTCTGTTTGGGAACCCTGCTGACCACTCTCATCAGGTCCATGGTTGACAACAAGTAAGTGTGACGCTACCTTTTCCAACCACCTACAGGGCATATAACAGTGAGGGAGGTTTTTGTATTTTGTGTGCTGGATGTGTGTTAATGGGAGCAAAAGATCAAGAGGACAGCTTGGGTTTGACAAGAGTATAAGACAAGAGCAGTAAAACATGCTGATATAATAAGGGAAGATTTTGTTACTTTTCTCGATGACTTTGACAGTCTCTCTCTCCACATCACTGTCTTTGCCAAAATGCATCAAGCTGAGAAAAAATTTTCCTCAGTGTGAAATGACTTTGATGTTGAGAAAAGAGGCTGATTGAGCTCTTTTTGTCCAGACATGTGAATACATTTCATAAGGCACTGTGTGAGTCTGTGCCTGAAATGTCATGCCTATAAATAACATATTATAAGTTTAAAATGCAAACTCTGCTTTAACATGGGCATATTATTCTGTTGAATATGTTTTGCCCCATTCACAATTATTTGTACTTTGAGTGCAATTTAAAGAGTGCCTCAATTCTCCAGGTCATTATTGGTCATTTCGTCATTATAGTAATTGGCCATTGTTTGCCCTTGACATTTACACATTACCCACCTGTCCTGTTTCTCCTGTTTTGATGTCCTCCTTTGTCTCCACAGTGATGTGACGTCCCACAGACCGCCTCGCTACAAGAAAAGCCACCCTCCACCCTCTGAACTCTGTGAAGGCTGCAAGTAAGAGGAAACAGCATAACTGCTTCTCCCTAATTTTTTTTGTTTATGCTTTCATGAGAGCATGTCATGTGAGCACTACAGAGATTATACACTTGACTGTGTGTTTGTGTGTGTGTTTCCATGTGTGTGTCACAGAGAGATCATTGACAAAGTGAAAGAACTTTATTCTAAAACCTGGGAGAAGCAGGAGTACAATTACCAGAAAATCAGGTAATTTATTTTTAATTTATTTTATTCTGAATGTTGTGAGCAAAATAAATAACTAACTAATTAAAAAAATAAAATAAAATAAAACAAAAAGATAACCAGAAATGCAATAAAAACTGTCTATGCATGCACAGATGTGCTGTATCTCCAGTGTCTCCAGTTCATACAGGCAAGAATTGTTCGTACATTGTTACAGTTCAGGAAAGTACGATGAGTATGATTTAATGGGCAGTTCAAATGACCTGTACATTAAACCATGCTCGAGGGAGGTGCATTAATAAACAGCTACAGCTGAGTCCATTTGCTTTCTGATATAAATTAAAAATAATACATTTTAACAAATCTACCTGATGAGTCAGATGAGCACCTTAGCTCCTGCTGTATTTTGAAAATAATGAAGCTCAGTCAGTGTCAACGCTCCTGGCTGTCTTGTATGTTATTTAATAAAGACCTTTGGGTTTCACAGATTACAGCTGAGCACCGAGTGCAATGGTTTTGAGAAGGCCATCATTACTCAAGCCAACACTCCAGTAGGATCCAAGATTGTGTATGATGGGGAGAGGAAGAGGACCCTCAATGTGACGTCGAAGATTTTTAGCACCTTTGCAAAGGTATGTTTGTCCTTCATGAATGTTGCCGTCATTACCACCTGCTGCTTGTTTGGTGTCTCGATTGTTCCTGAAATGTTTCATCACTGAGATTATTTCACTGCTTTGGTCTGGCATGTTATGACAAGGGTCACGTGTCTACTCACATGTTGGCTCTTTGACAAACATGATTACACACACTGGTTCATGACTTTCTTTTATATGTTGTGAAATTTCTCAAAAACTGTTTTGTGGGGTGACAAACACAGACAGCACCCAAATTTGAAGTGGGGACCTCTTGATCTTCAGTAAAATGTTCAGCTGCTGAGTTTTACCCCCTTTGCAGGTTATGTTAGTTTCATACAATATAATATGACTTCAACGTACACCGTTTCAACCCTGCTCACACATTTTTTTGAAGAATATCAGCTTTTGCCATCACACAGAAGATTTAGAGTCCCACAGGCCTGATTGACCAGACTGAGGAAGTCATTTGTTCCTCAGTCTGTCAACCCATTAACCTCCTGAGACCCTGCGTCCTCATGTGAGGACACCACATCTTGGGTTTGCTGCACCTTATACTCCATTCTGCTTAACTTGGACCTGTTGTCCTCATTTGTGGACACTTTTTTGTGGCATCCAGTGCTAACAAATAAACTAATACATGAAACAACAAGACACATCAGTGGAAAAGGTACAAAATCTGAACAAATTTTATGGTTGAAAGTTGTTTATCTATGCTTAATAATGTTTGTAGTTTAACATCGCATACAAATTTGATCCTGTCTGTGGACACTGGGACTATGTTATTGCAGCATTTCACACAGGTCAATTCAAAGTGACAGATTGTTCTTACAGACAAAAAGGACATTCCTAACTCAGAGTATAGAGCAAGGAAAATTCATACTGAATTACAAAATGAACAATGTATTTAAATGAACTACTTTATACTTTTTTAATATATATATTTTTTAATTGAAGTTTTGCCATAGTTACAGGGCAGCACAGTGAACAATAACCACACCTACCCCCCTTCCACAACCTATAGCAATATGCAGGAAGATGGGAAGAGTAATAACAGAAATAAATATACAGTAAAATAAATATATAAATAATAAGATATATAATACAAAAAAACACACACACACAAATCAAACAAGACTGTATGAAAAATAGATCCATCAAAATTGTCCCATGAACTAGAGGCATCGTTCACATCATCAAAAGTGCACCCCGATTGTGACAAAACCATCACTCATGTAATGGTGTACAGATGCTCGTCTAAATAAGAGGGTGAAACAGCATATGTGGAAGGGAACAAGCTACGTGAGATAGCATGGGTTGGAGCAGAGACAAAATAAGTAGTAAATATATACGTAGCAGAGTGAGTGACTAAATAAATCATATGAAGTTTAAACTGCGAGTTACTTGGACCGGCGCCAACAACACATAGACAGTGGCAGTGACCTGACTAAGTGACGATGAACACTAAAGATTACAGTCCGTCCTCTGAAGGTAGCTTCTGCAAGGCAGTAAAGAATGATATAAAGGGTTGGCACTTCATGACACATTTATCATTTGAACCCCTCAGAGAATATTTAACTTTCTCAAGCTTGAGAAAGAACATCACATCTGTAAGCCAAGTAGAAATGGAAGGAGGCTGTGAGGATTTCCATTTGGGAAGAATTCTGTGACGTGCCAATAAGGTTGTAAAAGCAAGTTTAATAAGGACAGATCAGTGGGGACACCGAAGATGGCTGTTATAGGGCATGGTTGCAGATTGATTTTGAGAACACCAGAGAGGGTTTCAAAGATTGAATGCCAAAAGGTGTGCAATTTAGGGCAGAGAGCAAACATATGAGTGAGGTCACAAGGGGACATCTGACATCTGTCACATTTGTCATTTACATTTGGATATATCTTGGATAGCCTGGATTTGGAGAAATGTAATCTGTATAAAACTTTGAACTGGATGAGCCCAAGACGAGCACATGAGGATGTGGTTTAGACTGTCAATCTCCTTATTCCACCACTCCTCAGCGAGTTCAACACCCAACTCTTGTGCCCAGGTAGTTTTAATTTTAGTTATAAAGTGAGCACCCAAAGACATAATAGATGAATAAATGTGGGAAATTGATGCCCTCTGTCTGGGCAATGTTATGAGGTCCTCCCAAGGTTAGGCGGTAGAGTAGGAAAGTTAGGAAACTGGGAGGAGACATAGTGTCAGACTATATCTGACACCTGGCTTGTCATGCAGGATTTCCCTGGCTGGAGTGAACTCTCTTCGGCGTCTTACCACGGTTGGTGGGTGGTCCGGGAAAAGCTGAATTCACTTACCCTGGTATTTTAGGTTCTTCAGATCGGCTGCTTTATGCAGGATTTTCTCCACTACATGATAGTAGTGGAGCCTTAGGATCAGCGGGCGAGGTGGCTCCCCTTCAGTGGGACGTTGTCGGAGGGAACGATGACAGCGGTCGATTAGCGGCTTCTGTTCAAGGGAGAGCACATCGGTGAGCACTTGAGCAGCAAACTCACGTGTTGACATCCTGGGATGCCATACAAATTTCATATTTTTTATTACAATAAGCAAAATCAAATCAAGGATTAGAACACAATTTGAAAAAGAAAATTACAACTCATGTCTTTTGACCACTGACAAAAGCAACACACAGTAAGATGACTCAACATGTAAAGTGAGATAATAAATAAATGTATGGAATTTAATAATAAAGGCAACTTTGTTAAAGGCAGACAAATAATTATAACATGAGACACAGTTTCTTTGGAACTGGCTTCACTCCAGAAAAGAGTTCATATCTTGACTTTGACCTCAGGTATGTACATGCCTCTCTGTCACACAAGAGGAATTGTTTTCAAAGCAAAGAAGCATAACAACTCAAACAAAAAAAATGATTTCCAGATAATAGGATGCAGGATGGACTATGCAGGACACAGAGGCGGCACTGATAATCGGGTGGGAAATACATCTTGTGAGTTCATAGTTTTATACTGCCAACCAGGCTGGTACTGCAGGGCTGAGGAGGGAAAGTGGAAAAAATGGGCAGATAAATGAGAGAGATATCCATCTAGTGGACAAATGGAGAATTGCAATGAGGGATGGGGAAGAGAGAAAGAGGCTGAGAGAAGAACCAGAGAGGCAGCATGGGAAAAGCAGGACTCCTTCCCAGGCGCAGACCTCTGGGGCTGAAAAATTAAGCCATCAAGGAGGTGCCAAAAACTCAGTTCTTTGAATGGCAAACTTGAGGCTGGCTACAGAAGCCAGTCAATCCCCATAGACCCCCATGTCAAAATGCCCTTTTCAACTAGTCATCATACAGAGACAAATTGCCCTTTTTTTCCCCCTCTTTACCTGTAGAAATGGGGACGTGTTTGAGAGAGTTGGCATGATTTTAACAAGTCAGATACATTAGACATTGAAAAATATGAACAAGATTAATTTACACTCAAATTTCATATGAGATATGAGGTGATGGTGGTGGGTCAGAAGAACTGCAGACAAGACAAGAAGCACTGTGCTCTCTATAGGCCAGGTATGACATTCCCTCTACCTCGGTATGTACTCAGCTTTCTGAGCAGTAGCTCTGTCAACACGGCAGATTCCCGGGAATAGTAATGAGAGCAATAAGTGTACAAGCAACTAGCCTAACAAAACAATAGGTAGACAATTTACAGCTTGTCTTTTCACACATCTCTACTGTATGTTTGCATCACCAGAAATAATGAGATTCAGGAACTTCTTGAGATAAAATGGATGGAGTTCATCTGAAGCCTTGACCTCGAGATCTTCAGCTGTAGGAGGCCAGGGAAGTGACTTATGCTGCATTCACACTACAAGCGACACAGCAACAGGCTACAATTCATTTCAATGGAAGTCAGTGACATGAAGCTACAATCTGATGCCCGACACTTGTCGCTGCTGATGGGCGTGACGGGCTACAAATAAAAGTTTTTCATCGCTCTATGATGTGGTGAAGCATCAGCCAATTATATGCTTTGTTTTTAGCTATGGTACTGTGTTAGTTAGCCGTTGTTAGCTGATGCTATATGAGCTTTCTTTGCATTGTGGTGCACACAGAGATGCAGTGGGACAGCGAAATGTGATTTTAAAATGGAGTTTAGACACCGATCACAGATATGTATATATATATATATATATATATATATATATATATATATATATATATATATTACCATAGACAAACTTTAAATGGCATTTAATTAAGGTGTTTTGTGGCCAGCAGAAGACACACACAAGTCAGACAGCACACACACACACACACACACACACACACACACACACACACACACACACACACATATATATATATACATAATAATCAGTCAACACATGCTTTCATGCAAAGTGAAAGTCATATATCAACAACATCCAGAAGCGCCAAACAAAAATAGGGTCATTTGTTTCTGCATAGTGTCGATTTTCAGTTTTCATCAGACAGTTGGACATCTAATATTTCAGTTGGGAACATCAAGGGCTGCACAGTTAATTGAAATATAACTGAAATCGCAATATGACCAAGCGTAGTGTCCAAATCTTGGCTGCTGCAAGTTTTTGATGAAAGTAAAATGTGTCACTACCATTTACTAACCTGTTTTCCGGCCCGTTCGTGACACTGAACACGACAAAAAAATGTGTGAACTCTTTCCAGTGTCACCAAAAGTGATCCCATTCATGCTAGTGTCAGCTTCCTAGCCCTGACCCAGTTGTCTGAGCTGGTGCAAATCTCTCCCTCAGTGTTTCAACTACACTGTCAAAAAAAATTAAGGGAAGACTTAATACTGTCACACCAAGTCAGTTAAACATCAGGGATATCGATGTGTCCATTTAGGGAGCCCAAGTGATTGTGAATCAATTTCACCTGCTTTGGAGCAAATGAAAGTGGCAACAGGTGCAATGGAGAGACAAAAACAAGACAACCCCCCAAAAGGGAATGGTATTACATGTAGTGGCCACAAACAGTTGCATTCACCAAAGAACACCAGAATTGGCAGGTCTGCCACTGGCGCCCTGTTCTCTTCACATATGAGAGCAGGTTCACATTGAGCACATGTGACAAGTGTGAAAGAGTCTGGAGATGCCATGGTGAACGTTATGCTGTCTGTAAAATCATCCAATATGGTCGGTTTAGAGGTGCATCTGATCCTGCCAAGTACAGCCACAGACTGTCCAGCTTAGTGATGCTCCGATTCAGGTCTGGGAGGAGATCCCCCAGGATATCATCCACCGACTAATCAGGAGCATGCCCAGATGTTTTTAAGAGTGCATACAGGCACACAGAGGCCGTACACACTACTGAGTCACATTCACATTATGAGTTGTAAAAAAATTCACACAAGTTGGATCAGCTGTGATAGTCTGGCGACCTGTCCAGGGTGTACCCCGCCTCTCGACTGATGTCAGCTGGGATAGGCTCCAGCCCCCCTGCGACCCCTCAAGAGGATAAGCAATTAGAAAATGGATGGATGGATGGATGGATGGATGGATGGATGGATGGATGGATCAGCCTGTGATTTCAATTTTTTACTCTGATTTTTTTCTGTGATTTTGAATCTGTCCCTCAGTGGGCTGATGAATTTGGTTTCCATTGACCGTTACATAATTTTGTTCTCAACAAATTATACAATGTACATCAATAAAAATTTGCAACTTGAATAATTCAGTCATCCAGATCTGTTGTGTGGTTTAAGTGTTCCCTTATTTTTTTAAGCAGTTATCCAGATATATCCAAACCCTTCAGGAATTCCCTAGCAGCGTGAGGCACTCTTCATTCTTTCCAATTTTCCCTATAATATTTCTTTCTACCACACAATTTATAACCATGACAATAAATGCCAAAAGTCCCTTCTTGTCCAGGCAGACAGTCTGATCTGCTCAATTACTTTCCTGCTGCAGCTCTATTTGTGCACTTTGCTTTGTCTTTGTTGTCTTTGCACTCTTCCACAGAACAGTGGGCCTCATTCATCAACCGTTCTTAAGAAGAAAGTCTTCTTATGCAGTTTTCAAAAAAATTCTGACATTCACCAGTGTCCTCTTATTTGGAATTTGTTCTTAGGTAGGAACAGAATCTGTGCACACTAAAGAGCACTCTTACACATGTTTTGTGCTGACATGTTTGTGAAAAATAATTGATTATGGCATTTTCTTTAATTCTACAGTTGTGTTATATTATAGGATTTATATTACAATAATAGCCTACTTTTATAATTAATATTTTTCATTATTGTGATAATTTTACAAAAAAGCAATACGGGCCGGACAAAAAGTGACGAAGCAGTGTTCTGAGTTATTATTTCAATAGGCTAACTTACAGTAACATTCCATTAGTCTAACTTCACCCCCTTTTTCTGTCTCTCTTGCCTATAGCACAGCCTAAACAACGCATTGGTGCTCGTCTCTGTCCTCAATGCTTACAGTTGTGATAATGACTAAAAGGGAAACAGATTTCCCTCCCTTTATATGGCTATTTCACACACAGTATAATACAATCAGGATCAACTTGTTGTCTTGTTCTCTCCCACCCTCCATCTGTGTATCATTTTGTTATATGGATTGTCTTCACTGTGAGTTTATTATCTTGGTCTGTTCTGTACACACAACATCTATTGCACATCTCTCCATCCTGTAAGAGGGATCCCTCCTCAGTTGCTCTACCTGAGGTTTCTTCCTTTTTTTTCCCCATGTAAATTAATTTTATTTTATTTTTTTCTTATTGCTACGAGGGTCCAAGGACAGAGGGTGTCATTGTAAAGCCCTCTGAGGCAAATATTGATTTGTGATATTCGGCTATATATTTTTAAAAAATTTAATTGAAAAAATGTTTTGTAAAACCTTTTCTGCTGGTGTTGATTCCAGGAGCATCCTTTTCAAAATAAAACTCGGGACACATGTGCTGTTGTTGGGAATGGAGGGATCCTGACCAACAGCAGCTGTGGAAAGATGATCGATTCAGCTCAGTTTGTTATCAGGTGAGAAAGGTGTCTGTTGTAGTGCATTTAAAGGCTGATGACAGCATTGACCAACAGAATAAATTCATCTCTGTTGAAAATTGCTTTTGACGATCTCTTTATCTTCTTGTTGCTTGTTCAGGTGCAACCTACCTCCTTTGGAAAACGGCTATGAGGAAGATGTGGGCATCAAGACTGACCTTGTGACAGCAAACCCAAGCATCTTTCAACTGAAGTGAGCAGGAGGATTTAAGGACCTTATAATGTTCCTTTTGTCTTGTTGCTTGACATCTGCTGTTTATTTCCAGGTATCAGTCTCTAATGGAGCACCGCCGGCCTTTTGCGGAGACTCTGCGTAGCTACAGCAACTCCCTGCTGCTTTGTCCTGCCTTCTCCTATGGCTTTAACACTAATTTGTGCTCGCGGGCCGCCTACAGTGTTGAAGACTTTAAAATCCCCATAAAGCCTGTCTACTTAAATCCTGCATACCTCCTGAGTCTGGACAGCTTCTGGCGCTCCCAAGGCCTAAAAGAAAATCGACACAGCACCGGCCTAATGATGGTTAGCCTGGCGCTGGAGCTCTGCTCCAACGTGCATCTGTACGGGTTCTGGCCCTACAGTTATCACCCACATGGACTCTATGCCCTGACTAACCACTACTATGATAATCGGTTACCTAAAAGATTACACTCTATGTCGGATGAGTTTAACCTCTTGTTGCAGCTGCACAATCAGGGCATTCTCAGGCTTCACCTGGAAGATTGTTTATCAGATGAAAGGTAGTTCACAGACCCAGGGGCAGCTGACTGGACAGAGCAAAATGTTGTTACCCATTCATTCATGAAGTCTTTCACATTCTTTTGAATGAATTGTCAGAAATATTTTGGCAGATGACACTCCCCCTGGTGTCCCCATGTTTTAAAAAACAATGCAAAAGTAGTCTCTTGAATGCCCCTATTTTACCTGATACATGATAAAGTGCCCTCTGTGGCCAACTGTGCAAGATGATATAATAATAACGTGATGCACGCCTGTGCCCCACTGCACTTTTGATGAACTTTTGCCCCGGCCCTTCACTCAGCCTGAGTCAGCCACTGGCTCATGACATGGATTGAGTGTGTCCAAGCAAGATGGACTTTCAGTGAATGCTGAGTTGGCTCATCAGCAGCCAAAACATTTGCACTGACATCAAAATGCAACTATCATAAAACAACATTATGTAAAAAGTCTTGCCGTGTATCTAAAACTATGTTTATCATCACCACTATTGTCCCAGCTGGAGGCCAGAGGGAGTTATTTTGATTTAAATTAGCATCTTTTTTGAGGCCCCTGTGGCCCTGTGAGGGTTTATATTGCAGTGCCTTTTTTTTTATCAATTACTGATGACAGTTAATAACTGACCATGCAGTACTTTTCTTTTGCATTAAGACTTGGGTCGGTCTTGTGAAACTCAGAGAATTGCCTTTCATACTCTCTAAACTCTGAGCAGTGTATTTTTCATGCAGAGAAATAATGTACAATCTGTAGGTAACCAAACTAGATAACTCTTTGTAAGCCAGTTTTTGACTCATGTGGGTGTTTCTATCTTTGTTTTTTGGAAAATGAAGTTGAAGTGAATAAATATTTATCAGAAAAAAAGATGTTTGTATTTTGTTGCTGGAGTGGAATTCAAAAGCTTTTCTTTAGAGGTCTCAGCTTCTATAATAACATGCCCCAAACCTGCCAAGATTCATGCAGCGTTTCTTTACAAAGCACAGATTTGGCTGGAACATCAAATGATCCACTGATTTATTAGCACCATTTTGCATCAGGCTTTTTATTTACACTTCATTTAACCAATACTTTATCTATGTTTTCTATGATCTGAGGAGTTTTTACCTTCAGTGAGGTGTGTGAGGCCTTTCTGCTGTTTGTAACAATAATCCCTGATGTGACCACAGGGTGTCATTCAGCTCAAAGTGATTGGAAACTTTCATGCGTGCAGTGGGACAGAGAGGCTTAGCGGACTGGTTATAGTGGGACAGTGAGGTGTAGTGGACTGGTTATAGTGGGACAGAGAGGCTTAGCGGACTGGTTATAGTGGGACAGAGAGGCTTAGTGGGCTGGTTATAGTGGGACAGAGAGGCTTAGTGGACTAGTTGCATATTTTTTGAGAATAAATGTTCAGAGAAGTTGAACCTGTAGCAGAGGTGGATTTTGCGTTACACAAGACTCACATTCAGACAGGTGAATATAACAACCAACTCACTGTGATGTAACTCTCTTCAGAGGAGAAGGTGAAGAGAACTGTTATACATGTAAATGAAGACTTGTTGAGATATAGATGTTAATTAATTTGGCATATTCCTAAAAATATAGAGTGACAGACTTCTGAATTAAGTAAAGGTTGCAGGGTAGCAAACTTGTCTAGGTTTTGTGTATGTGCAGAAAAAAAAATCAGCTCTTTAGGATATACTGGTGATTTATTATGATTTTTTTTATGTTTGGAATGTGAAATGTCTGAAAATTTAGATGTATTGCAATGACCCACGCCCTCTTTAAGCTATCATTTTCAAATGTAATCCAATGACTGAGACATGATACAAACTTTTTGCATTTGTGACGCCCTCTAGTGGCAGAGTATCCCTAGACTGCTTCGCAAAGCTTGGAAAAAGCATCCACACGTGCATTTGGTTACAACTGTTTTTGCCATTTTTGATTCATGAGTGTTTATCTAAAATTGAACTTAAGAACAAATGTTTGAAGATGCATATCTTGAAAATGGATTGATGTATAAAATTCCTTTGATAACTTTAGATCAGGGATGTCTGTAGATGATCCTGCCAAAGTTTCAGGACGATTGGACCAATGACCTGGGATGAGTTTGTGAAAGTATGATTTATAGAAAATTGAGAAAAAGTGGCAAAGTTTGACATTTTTAGAGCAGAAGACCACTGGAGCAAAGATGCAGATGACTTGAGATATAAATATGGTGAAAGAATTTTGACTCTCAGCCAAGCTGTTCGCCAGATAATTGGGAAAACGTGAACATTTGTGCCTGAGTAGTGGGTGGAATTTGTAACCCACCTGCCAATTTTGGTGAGTTTTTGTTGTACAGTTTTTGCTGCAGGAACACTTTTATTGGACAAAAATGATAATAAGAAAAATCTAAGCAGAAACAATAGGGCATCAGTAGCAGTCACTGCTTGGATCCAACAAAGACTGGACTGAAAACCACGGCTGCGGTCAGGTAGTCCTTTTTGCTTAAGGAGGTTCCTAACTGTGAGAAATGACACGGAAGTATCTGAGTGTCTGCCATGATAAGAGCTTTAGAATTCCCTTATTATGAAGGAAAGGAGCTTTAATGCTTCCTTTATAATCTCCTTTAGCATAGGATACACTGGACCATCCTCTATGAAAGGAAAGGAGATAGTGTCATCCCACAACTGCTTATCTTATCTTAGTATTGTGATCATTTTATTTCTGGCATTATAGTATTAGGTGGGAAATGCGTATGTTACCCTTATGTCATCAACCACACATTTTATTTCTGCACAATCTTATCTGTGTAAAGATAAGATTGTGCAGGAATCTTACCTGTGGCATACTCTCTAAACACTGGATGACAGTGAGTAAATGAGATGCCACAGATAAGATTCCTGCACAATCTTATCTGTGGCATCTCATTTACTCACTGTCATCCAGTGTTTGGAGAGTATGTCTCCAGCCTCTTTGTGTTTCCACCATTTTCTCCTCTGCTTAACAAACTCTTAACCCTCTTAAAAGTCCTCCTCTCTGCTCCTAACACTTTTTTTGCCTTAGGAGCTCTTTTAAGGGCTAAGATGCCCTGTGAATACCTTTTATCTTCACAAGGACCTAGTCTTAACTCTAAGGGGAAATTTGAAGAACAGGTCAAAATTCTAAGCATTTTCTTAGAACTTCATCAGTAGGAGCAACTCTTGTACTACTAGTACTAGGAAGCTTTGTAAATAGGGTCCCTGGACTTAAATACAAACTAGACTGATGAGGGGATTAAGTGCGGGTAGAGAAAATGGGCAGAGGAGCTTAGGTCAGGGGAATATGGTGAAGGCAGAAGAAGAGGCAGAAAGCGAATTGGCTGGGAGAGACTAATGAGGCTTGGGAAAGGTAGCTTTACACTTACTTGTTGTTGACCATGGACCAGATGGGAGTGGTCAGCAGGGTCCCTAAACAGAGGAAAGTGAACATTAAAGAGAGGAGTGACTTCAAATGTTGTCCCCTCTTAATTGTCCCCCCTCCTACTAACTTCACCTGCTTGCCCCTTCACCTTTTGCTCTCACACTCTGTCTCTTAAGAGTGTCAATATTTGGCCTCATTGCTGTTTCATGTTTTATTTTACCCAACTCATCCCTCCACCTCCTCTTACTCTCATTCATGCCTGTCTGGTTTGTATCAGTGGCTGTTTTTATCCTGGGTATTAACATGCATCTTGAGTAATCAGATCACACGTAGACAGCTCTAAGTGCATGTGTGAATGCACCCAATGCATCCTCAATGCATCTTGGGGTCCAATCGTTAACAGAGGTGGTCTGGGCGGCATATGGCCACATTGTCCCCATTAGGAGAGATGCTGTGCGCATTTATGCATGAGGCACAGCAGCCTAACAGGCTTCCAGTAAAAAGCCCAAAAGAGAGAAGTGGTGTTGTCTCCTTTCTTATATTCGCTACACTGACATTGTCCTGAACAATGACTATGTCTTAAAATGCACTCTGCATTTTACTGCAGGTAACGCATTTTACCTGAAACCTGTTGTCCCCCCCAACAAAAGTGCGCCCCCACAAAAAATTTTGATCACCAGCCGCCACTGATAAGATTGTTTGTCAAACAGCTATGGCAACTGTATCCCTCATTTAGTGTGTTTATTTCAGACAGACACGGAAACTGTCTGATAGTCAGCTCGAAACATCCCTCGGTTTTCTGTCTAAATAAGTCACCGCAAACAGCCCTAACGCCTTAATATCGGACCACTAGTTCTTGACTTCTGAAACAGTCTGAAGCAGCAGCATTTACAGCATCTGCCACCAGCTGCCACTTATGGGGTGCTATTTGTAAAGTGGCTCACACTGAAATTAACATTTTGCCACATTAACTTCAAACAATGTTTCAAAAGGTGGTGTGAATTTTTTAAAGTCTCTTTTTACCACATTTACAGCAATATTTGAAATATGTTAAATATAATGTCACAGTTAAATCTAAATATTAAATGTTAAACCTAAATGTTAAATCTAAATCTAAATGTTAAGTGTTAAATCTAAATGTTAATCTAAATCTAAATGTTAAATCTAAATGTTAAATGTTAAATCTAAATGTGCTTGGTGAAACTAAATATTTAGCTAATATGCAAATGTGCACTGCCGGTCAGCGGAAGTAACAAAATAAAAGCCCGGGTGGTCAGACTGTGTTTATAGCATGAAATAACAAATTCAAACTAGGGCTGTCAATCCATTTAAAAAAATAACTAATTAATCGCACAGTTTACTGTAATAAATCACGATTAATTGCAATTAATTTATCAATGGATTAATGCATTTAATCACATTTTTCTACTTGAAGCTTGTAACGGATATTTATTAATGCAAAATCATGAAGTTAATGCAGAATAAACGCAAAGAATGTATATTTGCCTCATTTCACATGCCTCATTTCCCTGCATTAGCCTCATTAGCCCTTCCCTGCTCCTGGGTTTTTCCCAGCCAATCAGCTCCCTGTGTGTTTATCTGCCTTATCACTTCATTCCCCTCACTTGAGCTTCTCCGCCCTTTTGTTGCACCTGCACTTCATCCCCTTGTCAGACCAGTTTGTATTTAAGTCCTGGTTTTTCAGTAAAGGGTGATGTTTTTGTGCTCCTGAGGTCTGCTGTCTCCTGCCTTTGGGTCCACCTTCTCCACATCACATAACAAAAGCAGAATAAAAACTCATTACAACAAAAGACAGTAGCCTCTACTGCACAGTGCAAAGAATAATAATGTAGCCATGTGATTATTTTTTTTAAACAATCTACAGCCATGCTGGTAATCCTGATGCTAACAAGTGTAATAAGGGTTGCCAACTCTGGGTACCTGGCTGAAATGAAATTTTGAATACGTGGGCTTAATCACCTGTTAGCCCGGACCTCTGTAGGGGGTCTGGAGGGATCGTCCCCTGGCAACATTTTCTAATAACAAGCTCTGTATTTTTATGTACTCTGGCACCTAATTTACATTTAAAGTACACATGGTAATCATTGAAAACTTGAATTGTGTACCTCAAACTCTATTTTTCAGATTAATTATGAATCATATAAAAGATCTGAATACTTCTTCAACAACTGTATGTTAACATTAGTTTTTAGGAATATTAAATGGGTTTTCTTACACACACATGCACTCTGACAGAGAATGCTGGATCAGATAAATATTACTGTACAGTACAGCATCCTCACCCAAGTAGAAGAGTTTTGTGAGTTGTTAAGTTAGGGGGAAAGTAATAGACTTTGTGAAATGGTGCTTAGAACAAAATCTTAAATATTCATACTCTCTTGTAAATTTGGCAAATGTAATACAACAAGTTATTCCTTTCTTTGTGAGACTTGTTTGGGCAAGTCTCACACTCAGGTTAGCGTGAGACTTGTGAGGTGAAAAGGTGTGTCACAGGCCAACAATGTGAGAACTGTCACCACTGTAATGTTTATCACATTTACCACGAGCCAGGACTAACAGGGATGTGGCCGGGTAAAAAAAAAACAGGCAACCAGGCATGAATTCCAAGTAACAAGGTCCAGGATACAGAGCACATCACCTCTGTGTCCTGTATCCTGGACCCTGTCAATCTGGCAAGGAATGCATAGACATAGTTGATAATTATGTACCGCAGGGCTGATGAGGGAAAGTGGAAACAAGTAGGCAGATGAGGTTTGCTGTGAAATGTTTTAAAGTCTGGGATAAAGACACTAAATGTCATTTCAGAGTGATACCTTACCGGCTCAACAGACTTTGCCAAATGTGGCTGAGAAATTTAGCCTTATTTTGCCATAATCTAGAGGGAGCACCTGGTGTATCCCTAACAACCACAGAAACAATAGAGAACATGGCCATTTGCTTTTGACCATGCCTAATCAATAAAAACATATAAACACTGATGATAGCATAATACACTGACAATAGTCCAAAAAACAAACACTGACCTCACCAAGCTTTGAATAGTATCTGTCTAACACAAATCAAATTTCACCGATACCATTTTTGCCAACATTTTACTCTCACTCATGGACAAGACCTTGAGACACTTGAACTTCTTTGTTTGGAGCTGCAACTCACTCTCAACCCATAGGGAGCATCAAAGAATATGTAAAACTTTGTTAGGGAATACCGGAATGGCACCTAAAGAAATGTGCATTTTACAAAAAGCACAAACACACAAATGCATAAATGAATCAGACTTTGCATTGTTAATACAACTGCTTTTATTGTCACATGCCATGTGGGTGACTACACTGAACAATGTCTGCAGGAATAGGAGTGGCAAGATGCGGTGAGAGGGGGAGTGGGATAAAATAAAACAAATATAAGCAAGAGAGGCCAAATATTGAAAGCATTGAGAGATAGAGTGTGAGAACAAAAGCTAAGGGAGCTAACAGTTAGCAGGAGGGGACAGTTATGAGGGGACAACATTTGAAGTTACACTTCTGTTTGAAGTTCACTTTCATTTGTTTGGGGACCCTGCTGGCCACTCTCATCTGGTCCATGGTCAACAACAAGTAAGTGTGAAGCTACCTTTCCCAATCATCTAGAACATAGAACGGTCAGGAAGACTTTTATATTTTGGGTGCTGGATGTGTGTTAATGGGAGTAAAAAGATAGACAGAGGCATGATAAAGAGGCATGTTGGGGTTTGACAAGGCCACCAGACAAGAGTGGAAGAATATATTGTTATAACAGCTGATGATATTGGGGTTACATAGCATTTAGCAGTTTTTCCACTCATGTCATTGTCTTTGTCAAAAGATACAGCTGTGAAAAGTGCAGTGAAATGGTGAATGGTGAATGGTGGAAAGGTGAAATGACTTTGACGTTAAGAAATAGAGGCTGATTTAACTTATTTTGCTGAGGTATGAGTGAAGATAAGATAATGTAAGATAAGATAAGATAAGATAAGATGAGATGAGATGAGATGAGATGAGATGAGATGAGATGAGATGAGATGAGATGAGATGAGATAAGATAAGATAAGATGAGATGAGATGAGATGAGATGAGATGAGATGAGATGAGATGAGATGAGATGAGATGAGATGAGATGAGATGAGATGAGATAAGATAAGATAAGATAAGATAAGATAAGATAAGATACACCTTCATTAATCCCACAATTGTGAAATTCCAGTGTTGCAGCAGTCAACAAGAGAAAGAGTCAGATTAAAAATTAAAACAAAACTAGGCATGCAAAAGAAACAGCAATAGATAATAATAAACAGTGGCCTAAAAGAGAGCATACATCTCATACGGCACAATGTGTATGTGTACTTCAATACAATAGTATTAAATAAGATATACCCTTTGAAATGTGCATGTGAGTAACTATATGTGTGTATGGGGCATGTGCGTGTGATGTGCACGAGAGTGTACAGCGTGTGTGTGTGTACAATGTGAGTGTGCGTGTGTGTGTTTTCACAAGAAAACTGGCCAGTCATACCTTCAAAGGTGTTTTAAAGGAAGGAGAGTATCAGGGTTTATTGAGTTTGCTTCCCTTATACAGTAACTAAGTTAGGTGCACGATAGTATCTTTCCTGATTGTGTTTTTGCAGATGTTTTTAGGTGATGTAGTGTGATCTTCCTTTACACAGCCGTGAAAGGTGTTGTTAGTATGAAATGACTTTGATGTTGAGAAATAGAGGCTGATTTAACTCATTTTGCTGAGGTATGAGTGAATACATCTCATACGGCACCATGTGTATATGTGTTTATGGGGCGCATGCCTGTGATGTGCACAAGAGTGTACAGCATGCGTGTGAACAATGTGTGTGTGTGTGTGTGTGTGTGTGTGTGTGTGTGTGTGTGTGTGTGTGTGTGCGTGTGTGTGTGTGTGTGCGTGTGTGTGTGTGTGTGTGCGTGCGTGTGTGCATGTGTGTGTGTGTGTGTGTGCATGTGGGTGTTTTCACAAGAAAACTGGCCTGTCCTGACTTCAAAGGTGTTCTAAAGAAAGGTAGGGCGTCAACCGTGTGTAACCAGGTGGAACTGGTTATGCAAGCAGAGAAACCATTTAAAGAGGACCTATTTTGCTTTTTAGGGTTTTCTCTCGTCTTTAGTGTGTTATGTAGCATTTTTCTGCCTCTATAAGGTCTGCTAAGTTAAAAAAAAAAAAAAAAAAAATGTCCAGGCTAAAGGGAGTTCTGTCTCCCCACAGACACACAGCTCCTGACCTGCCTGAAACAGCTTCCGTGAATTTTTTGGCTCACAATGTAACACATTAGCTATTAGCTAGCCCACCTGCAGGCCACTGAGCCCCACCACCAAACAAACCTGCTCCGAGCAGAGCCGGAGCAGAGGCTGCAGAGAGTTTGAACTTTTGAGGAACTGTGGAGGAGACGCCATGTCTAGGAGACGCTGCATTTGTCAGTGTGCCCACCAATTACCTTTGTTTTGACAGCCAAAAGACAAAGAAACAAAGAATAAGTTGTCGGAGTTTATTTTCCGATACTGTTCCTCCACAATACAACCTGGACATTTTATTGTGTTCCCTCTATTTTCCTGAGGACTACCTCACAAACTGGCAACAGTTTACTGCTGGATTTTCAAAGCAGTTACTCCTGAAAGACAGGGCAGTCCCCAGTGTTGGACAAATCTGGAGTTTCGGGATCACAACCTTTAAGTATGCTTTATGAGTTGCAAATTTGTTGTGTAAAAACAAACTAGGAAGCTGCTACAGAGTGCTGAAGTGTGGAGTAGATGGCTGTAGGAGCTAACATTAGGCTGTACACCCAGTGCTTAGCTGTAGGCCTCGGCTAACTGACCGAATTATGCAGAATCTAACAGAGTTAGATGTGCAGCATCATCATACTGACAAAAGTTTCAACATTTCTATGTATAGCCGACAACACGACAGCAGTCAGACCTGAGGTCGAATTAACAATGGAAAATGGGGACCACCACCCTGGTCTGCCACTCTGCAGGCACCGTACCCGACCTCCACGTGACACTGAAAAGGCATGTCAGCCAAGACAGCCCAACAATGTTCAGAGCCTTCAGCATCACAGGGTGAATCTCATCCACACCTGGTACCTTGCAGCTGGGGACCTTTTAACTACCTCAACCTCTGCCAGGGATATGGGTTCCCCTGAGTCTTCACGTTCTCGGTGGACGTGATGGCTGTGTTCAGGAGGTCCTCAAAGTGCTCCCTCCTCCGCTCAACGATGTCCCCAGTTCGGGTCAGCAGTTCTCCTTCTCTACTGAGCACAGCCTGAGATAAGTCCTGCTTTCCCTTCCTGAGGTGTCTAACAGTCTGCCAGAACTTCCTTGAGGCCAACCAAAAGTCCCCCTCCATAGCCTCCCCGAACTCCTCCCACACGCTTCAGCGACTGCCACAGCTGCAGCCCTTCTGGTCAACCGGTACCTGTCTGCTGCTTCAGGAGACCCCTGGGGGGCGTCTGGTGGCCGGACCTTAGGCCATGGGGCCCGATTGGGCTCAGCCTGAAGAGATAACATGGAGCCGTCGCACTGTGGGCCCACCATCCCAGGAGTGGGAAATTTTATTAGTGGCTCTAGAAAAAGACCACAGTTCTTAGATAATGCATTGCACACACATTGTTGTTTGCATTTATATATTCTTGTATTGTCTGTGAGACAAAGAGATGTATTTATATTTAGTATAGCACAGAAAAGTTTGTGATTGTTTTCTGTAGAGCAACATCTATTTGATAAAATTCTGTGCCGAAGGGACAGCGAATGCTCTGTTGCTGTAAAGAAGAAATCTTCTTCTCGTTAATTCCGCCCCTGTTGCAGAGGAGTCAGACATCAATTTAGGCAGCACAAGGACAAGCAATTTAAGAATGGCATTGGCTATACTAAGACACAAATTATCAGACGCTGTTGATTTTTCAACAAATTTGGCTGCACCAGATGACATTTAAAATGTTGTACTGAGAGGTCCATCATTGTCCAGTGACATGTGTGGGCTATTAAATGCACGTAACAACTATAATGCTGAAACATTTTGAACTAGATTGAGTTAGTCATGCAAAGCAATGACAGGATGATATCAGATGATATGCTAGAGGTTGTCGTCACAGCCGCTTTAAACTGATGAGGATGTGTGAGTTGCAAACTAGGCAATATCCAGTACGATAAGATAATTAAAAAAAAAAAAGCCTGTCTCAATGTTCCGTCAAACACGGACAATAACCTATGTTTCTCTATGTGCATAGCACATTATATGTACCCACACATGTCTGAGAATGACATTCAAAAACAGGCGCAACAAATCCATGCCCAAGTAGGGTTTAATTCAAATTACAAAGTGTCACTAGCAGGCAAAGTTTGAGCAGAATAGGGGGGTTGAAATTCTTTGTTTTTCACCACAGTTATGGTACTGAAAAACTGAATCTATATCAGACATGGGAACAATCGCATGCAAAAACAATCTGGCTTTATCTGTAGGAGGATCATTATTATATGATACAGAACAACACAGGGTTTTTTTTAAGTGCATATAATGCAAATATTGCTACAAGGGTTTTACATCTCAGGCATATCACAAATGTAAATATTTCTGCCATGTATGCCTGATGAGTGTCACAAACAACATGATTTAACCCCGATACGCTGTCCAGATTGCCACGCATTTGTTAAACAAAGATGTGACAGAAACCAAACATTACCAAAGATTTAGACCATGTGACCGCACTAAATACTGCGACGACTGTGGCCGCCTGTACTCAGTAAGTCATAAAACAAATGCTGTGGGTCATAAATGCCAAAAAGGCAAATGTGGCCATTGCGGAGATCTGTTAACATCTGACATACAGCATCAATGTTATATACAGCCTGAACAAACATCAAAACCGCAGACAAAGTAGGTCTTTCATGACTTTGAAATGTGAACCCATAATGAACCCTTTATTTGATCTGAGATCTTCTCTGTTGGTTGAATGAGCTTTCCAAATTTGCTCCCCAGGGTAATCAGTTTCACCAGATATCTTAAGTTCTGGCTATCACAATCTTGGGTCTATGGGAAAAACTCTGTAATGATTAATTGCTTTGCGTTTTATGCAGCCTATTGTTTGATGCCTGTGGCGTTGACTGAGATTCACCTGTTTAATATACAGTATGTTAATAAATTAAAAATAGACCCAGGTTGGAATTAAAACAGACTTATTTTAACAACAGTTTTGAATTCACACATTTTAGATACAGATCATTCACAGTGGTTTCCTGAGTTTTTGGCGGGAAATTTCTTCTTTACAGCAACAGGCTGAGAGCGTTTGCCGTTCCTTCAGCACAGAATTTCATCAAATAGATGTTGCTCCTCGACAGAAAAAATCACCAACTTTTCTGTGCTGTACAAAATAATATACATCTCTCTGTTTCATAGACCATACAGGAATATATAAATGTAAATAGCAATGTGTGTGCAATGCTTCATCTAAGAACTGTGGTCTTTTTCCAGAGCCACTGATGAAATTTCCCACTCCTGGGATTCTTCTAAGCATCTCAAAAAAACAATCATACACAAAGTCTTGCACCATCTTAAACAGCATTTAAAAGAAAAAAGTTCTGTTCCTACTCACCAGAAACAAGAGCCATTTCTACAAAGTGTAGAGAAGAGAGTGCAGAGTAGGCGTCTAGCGAAGTGTTGTTGTCTTGGACAGTAATAAAATGCTCAGGGAGGGGTTTTGTTCACGTCACGAGATGTGAATCTCAGAGAAATACTTTCTTATTTGTTGATAATGCCATTACTATCATGTGGCAAGGAGGTGATGTTTTACAATTGTGCGTAATTTGAGTTTAAATTCTTTTTTTTTTTTTTAAATAAAAGCTACCCATCAGTTTTTGACAGGGACTCTAAACTGCTATTTTACTGAACCACTTTTAAAAATTGAAATGTTTCAAAATAAATACCCCTGTTAAACATTACATTGAGTAGTGGGGTAAAATGTCACAATCCATTCATTTAGGCTAAACACCCCTGATAGTTTAACTTAAAACGTATCTTATGCACTCAAGTCTGTGAAAATCTAGCAGACTGCAGGCTCACGCAGCACAATTTGTGATGTCTGATAAAACGTGAGTTGCTAAAAGATCCAACAGCACATGTATTATTATGGATTTATCATCTTCTACACTTTAACATCATGTTATTTAAGAAAAATAGAACAAGAAATTATTTCAGTCATTTTATATCTTCCGCCTTTTTTGTATTTTGTATTTTGTATTTTGTGTGCTGGATTTGTGTCAATGGGAGCAAAAGATCAAGAGACATCACTCATGTCGTTCTCTGTGCCATAACGCATAAAGCAATGAAGAACAATATCCTGAGTGTGAAATGACTTTGATGTTGAGAAAAGAGGCTGATTGAGCTCTTTTTGTCCAGACATGTGAAAACATTTCATAAGGCACTGTGTGAGTCTGTGCCTGAAATGTCATGCCTATAAATTACATATTATAAGTTTGAAATGCAAACTCTGCTTTAACATGGGCATATTATTCTGTTGAATATGTTTTGCCCCATTCATAATTATTTGTACTTTGAGTGCAATTTAAAGAGTGCCTCAATTCTCCAGGTCATTATTGGTCATTGGTCATAATTTCTGTTTACCAACAAATTGTTTAACAGCTTAAGTGAGAGATCATCAGTGTAATTTTCTGGCATTTACATTTTACTCACCTGTCCTGTTTCTCCTGTTCTGATGTCCTCCTTTGTCTCCACAGTGATGTGGCGTCCCACAGACCGCCTCGCCACAAGAAAAGCCTCCCTCCACCCTCTGAACTCTGTGTAGGCTGCAAGTAAGAGGAAACAGCATCACTGCTTCTCCCTAATTTTTTTTGTTTATGCTTTCATGAGAGCACGTCATGTGAGCACTACAGAGATTATACACTTGACTGTGTGTTTGTGTGTGTGTTTCCATGTGTGTGTCACAGAGAGATCATTGACAAAGTGAAAGAGCTTTATTCTAAAACCTGGGAGAAGCAGGAGCACAATTATCAGAAAATCAGGTAATTTATTTTTAATTGATTTTATTCTGAATGTTGTGAGCAAAATAAATAACTAACTAATTAAAAAAATAAAATAAAATAAAACAAAAAGATAACCAGAAATGCAATAAAAACTGTCTATGCATGCACAGATGTGCTGTATCTCCAGTGTCTCCAGTTCATACAGGCAAGAATTGTCCGTCCATTGTTACAGTTCAGGAAAGTACGATGAGTATGATTTAAAAGGCAGTTCAAATGACCTGTACATTAAACCATGCTCGAGAGGGGTGCATTAATAAACAGCTACAGCTGAGTCCATTTGCTTTCTGATATAAATTAAAAATAATAAAATCTTAACAAATCTACCTGATGAGTCAGATGAGCACCTTAGCTCCTGCTGTATTTTGAAAATAATGAAGCTCAGTCAGTGTCAACGCTCCTGACTGTCTTGTATGTTATTTAATAAAGACCTTTGGGTTTCACAGATTACAGCTGAGCACCGAGTGCAATGGTTTTGAGAAGGCCATCATTACTCAGGCCAACACTCCGGTGGGATCCAAGATTGTGTATGATGGGGAGAGGAAGAGGACCCTCAATGTGACGTCGAAGATTTTTAGCACCTTTGCAAAGGTATGTTTGTCCTTCATGAATGTTGCCATCATTACCACCTGCTGCTTGTTTGGTGTCTTGATTGTTCCTGAAATGTTTCATCACTGAGATTATTTCACTGCTTTGGTCTGGCATGTTATGACAAGGGTCACGTGTCTACTCACATGTTGGCTCTTTGACAAACATGATTACACACACTGGTTCATGACTTTCTTTTATATGTTATGAAATTTCTCAAAAACTGTTTTGTGGGGTGACAAACACAGACAGCACCCAAATTTGAAGTGGGGACCTCTTGATCTTCAGTAAAATGTTCAGCTGCTGAGTTTTACCCCCTTTTGCAGGTTATGTTAGTTTCATACAATATAATATGACTTCAACATACACCGTTTCAACCCTGCTCACACATTTTTTGAAGAATATCAGCTTTTGCCATCACACAGAAGATTTAGAGTCCCACAGGCCTGATTGACCAGACTGAGGACGTCATTTGTTCCTCAGTCTGTCAACCCATTAAATCAAAGTATGGCTGCAATGTAGCCTCAGTGTGCCTGGGTCGAACACTGAATGTAACAGAAACTGATTTGTTGCAATGCATCCACTTTTTGTAATGTCTCTTAATTTGCAGTGTTTGCTATATGTTTTTTTTTTTTTTTTGTTAAATGGTTTTATTTTTGTTTTTGTGTAAAACGTCCTGAGATGCAAGACAGATTTCACAATTGTTTTTCTGACAATAATTTAAAATAATTTGCTAAGAGCAGGATTAGAATAAAAATTTGACTATGAAAAGTACAACTCATTTCTTTTGACCACTGACAAAAGCAACACACAGTAAGATTATAAATAAATTTATGGAATTTAATAAATAAAGGCAACTCTGTTAAATAATTATAAAATGAGACAGTTTCTTTGGAACCGGTTTCACCCCAAAGAGTTCATACCTTGACTTTGACCTCAGGTATGTACATGCCTCTCTGTCACACAAGAGGAATTGTTTTCAAAGCAAAGAAGCATAACAACTCAAACAAGAAATGACAGTAACAAAAATAGTTTCTATTGTACACACAATACAAAGTACACTAAAGCAGCCATGCGATAAAAAAAAAGTCAACAACAAATGGGCAGATAAATGAGAGAGACATCCATCTGGTGGACAAATGGAGAATTGCAATGAGGGATGGCGAAGAGAGAATGAGGCTGAGAGAAGAACCAGAGAGGCAGCATGGGAAAAGCAGGACTCTTTCCCAAGCGCAGACCTCCGGGGCTAAAAAATGAAACCAACAAGAAGGTGCCAAAAACTGCAGTTCTTTGAATGGCAAGCTTGAAGCTGGCTACAGAAGCCAGTCAATCCCCATAGACCCCCATGTCAAAATGCCCTTTTCAACTAGTCATCATACAGAGACAAATTGCCCCATTTTTTTCTCTGTACCTGTAGCATAGGGACACATTTAAGAGAGTTGGCATGATTTTAACAAGTAACAAGCACTTGAGCAACACTTCCACGGCGACTCTGTGATAATGTAGCTGATAACACTCCTGCTGGGTGACTTGTAGTGTGAATGCAGCATTAGACTCATTGATTGTCTGCTGGAGTAGGACCACATTATCATGTTCATAGGTCACAACATGTGTAACAGATACGCTGGCTGTATACCCAGAGTCAATTCAATGTCATTTCAAAGCCCAAAATAGAAATCATAATTTGCCTTAGAGGGCGTTACAATATACTACATCCCTCTGCATAGTGTGCAGCCCTAATCAATGAGGTGCATGGGGAACACATCTTCCCACCAAAGTAATATGTGAGTGATATCCGGTCCTCCATCCTTCTGTTTGGGCATTCTTGAGAATTCTCTCAACTTTTCTTCATCTCATCCTCAAGATCTCAGGATCTTAGATTAAGACCACCTTGTAGAGCATGGATAAAACACTTTTACATCTTAAATTAATTAATAAGGAAAAAACAAAACAATGTAGGCTAATATAAATAACTAAAAAAAAAAACCATCTTATCCATTTTAGCCATTTGACTAATTTAAATCATTTTACCCAATATTGCGATTGTAGTCAATCCTTATTAAGAGTTACTCACAGGGTATGTTTTTAAGTTCATGGACTGGAGGTTTCTTCCATTTTTTTCACCACGTCAATTTATTTTGTGGGGTAATTTCTTTCTTATTTGCTACGAGGGTCCAAGGACAGAGGGTGTCATTGTAAAGCCCTCTGAGGCAAATATATATTTTTGATATTGGGCTATGTATTTTTAAGAAAAAAACTGACTTGAAAAAAATGTTTTGTAAAACCTTTTCTGCTGGTGTTGATTCCAGGAGCATCCTTTTCAAAATAAAACACGGGACACATGTGCTGTTGTTGGGAATGGAGGGATCCTGACCAACAGCAGCTGTGGAAAGATGATTGATTCAGCTCAGTTTGTTATCAGGTGAGAAAGGTGTTGTAGTGCATTGAAAGGCTGATGACAACCTTGACCGACAGAATTAAATTAATCTCTGTTGAAAATTGCTTTTGACGATCTCTGTATCTTCTTGTTGCTTGTTCAGATGCAACCTACCTCCTTTGGGAAACGGCTATGAGGAAGATGTGGGCATCAAGACTGACCTTGTGACAGCAAACCCAAGCATCTTTCTATTCAAGTGAGCAGGAGGATTTAAGGACCTTATAATGTTCCTTTTGTCTTGTTGCTTGACATCTGCTGTTTATTTCCAGGTATCAGTCTCTAATGGAGCGCCGCCGGCCTTTTGCGGAGAGTCTGCATAGCTACAGCAACTCCCTGCTGCTTTGTCCTGCCTTCTCCTATGGCTTTAACACTAATGTGTGCCGGCGGGTCGCCTACAGTGTTGAAGACTTTAAAATCCCCATGAAGCCTGTCTACTTAAATCCTGACTACCTCCTGAGTCTGGTCAAATTCTGGCGCTCCCAAGGCCTAAAAGAAAATCGACACAGCACCGGCCTAATGATGGTTAGCCTGGCGCTGGAGCTCTGCTCCAACGTGCATCTGTACGGGTTCTGGCCCTACAGTAATCACCCACATGGAGTCTATGCCCTGACTAACCACTACTATGATAATGTGCCACCTAAAAAAGGAGTCCACACCATGTCGGATGAGTTTAACCTCTTGTTGCAGCTGCACAATCAGGGGATTCTCAGGCTTCACCTGGAAGATTGTTTATCAGATGAAAGGTAGTTCCCAAAACTGTTCATTATCACCATTGTTCCAGCTTGAGGCCAGAGGGAGTTATTTTGATTTAACTTAAGATCTTTTTTAAAGCTCTTGTGGGGGGTTTATATTACAGTGCCTTATATTAATCAATTACTGATGACAGTTAAATAACTGACCAGATGACCAAACTAGATAACTCTTTGTAAGCCAGTTTTATGTGGGTGAATAAATATTTATCAGAAAAGGGATATTTGTTGCTGGAGTCAAAAGCTTTTCTTTCGAGGTCTCAGCTTCTATAATAACATGCCCCAAACCTGCCAAGATTCAGGCAGCATTTCTTTACAAAGCACAGATTTGGCTGGAACACCAAATGATCCACTGATTTATTATCACCATTTTGCATCAGGCTTTTTATTTACACTTCATTTAACCAATACTTTATATATATGTTTTCTATGATCTGAGGAGTTTTTACCTTCAGTGAGGTGTGTGAGGCCTTTCTGCTGTTTGTAACAATAATCCCTGATGTGACCACAGGGTGTCATTCAGCTCAAAGTGATTGGAAACTTTCATGAGTGCAGTGGGACAGAGAAGCTTAGCGGACTGGTTATAGTGAGACAGAGAGGCTTAGCGGACTGGTTATAGTGGGACAGAGAGGCTTAGTGGGCTGGTTATAATGGGACAGTGAGGCTTAGTGGACTGGTTATAGTGGGACAGAGAGGCTTAGTGGAGTGGTTGCATTACGCCTTGAGAATGAAGCTGTAGCAGAGGTGGATTTTGCAGTACTCAAGACTCACAATCAGACAGGTAAATGTATCAGCCACCTCACTGTAATGTAACTCTCTTCAGAGGAGAATGTCAGTGTTGCTAAGCAGCCTGATGTTATAAACACGTGTGTGTGTGTGTGTGTGTAATACATGTGAAAACTGTGCAGCTCTCTTTAATATGTGTTTGTGGCTGCAGCTGCTTTGGAGTTTATATGCTTTACGCATGTACGCGTTGTCTGCTTGTGTAATGTTTTAATGTGATATTAAATGATAAGTTGTTTAACATATGTGGTTTTGTAATGTGTGTTGTACTCACCGTGGGGTTCACAGACTTCTTGTTTATTGTTGGTCATTTTTGTTTAACTCTCTTAGTTTGGCCTGGTTAATTTGTTACACTGAGGAAGTCTTGCATCTCATTTATGTCATTTATTCTCTCAGAGACTCAGATGTTCTCTTATCACAAGCTGAAGATCTTTCCCCTCATATTTTCAATTTCTACGAAGCGCTGAATGATTTGTGAATATTTTGGCTCAGTCTGGATTGATCGAGGAAGTGATTGTATTAGGGACAATTCAGCTTTTAAAACTAGTAGCTAATTTATCTTGTAATACATTGATATAATTCAGAGCCTGACAGACTCAAATGTTCCCTCATCACAAGCTGAAGTTCAACTGTCACCGAATGAACTGCCAAAGTGACAGACAAAATGACACAGCTGACATGAGCTGAAGTGGCATTTCTTAGGTCTCCTGTGTTGTTCCTGCCAGTGACACAACATCAGCCTATGTGACTGTAATTCTCCTGATAGGACTGCAGAGACCCGCTGCTCTCCACCAATCAAAATCAAACACATATCTCATACTGACAACAAGAACAGGACAATACTCAACTTTTCAACATGAGAAGCCTTTTATTTCCAGACGCTTTCTCTTGGCTCTGCAGCCCAAACAAAAGATACGGACACTTTATTCAATATGCATTTCTGATTTATTTTTGTAGGAAAATAGGTCTTTTCACATGCAAATGTTTTCATCAAAGAATATGAAAAAAAACTTTGCCAGGGGATACCAGAATGGCACTCAAAGAAATTTACATTTTGCAAAAGGCATAGAAAAACACACAAATACACAAATGCATGTATGAATCAGAGTTTGTATTGATAATACCACTGGTTTTATTGTCACATCCCACATGGGTGACTATAAGAAACATGTATGGAAACACTACAGTCCGTCTTCTGAACACAGACATTGTTTTACATAGACAGACAGATGCTGAGGGTGGACATTGTGGTATCCCTGATAAAAAAGACCCACAAAAGACTTCTGATACAACCACTTTGTAAGGTGCTTCCACTTGAAATTCCTTCAGCTGCCAGGTATGAGGGATAATTAAATGGCTGTAAGCTCTTTTTTTGCCACCTTGCAAAAAAGAAAAAACACTGTCAGTACTTTATTACCAATATGTTTTAGCTGAAATCCTTAAAGAGTTATTATACTTACACAACAAATGAACATTCCAGAGAGAAACCAACATGAATATACTGACAAACTCGTAAACCTAAGCGTTTAGATGCTCTTTATGTGTTGAGAAAAACAGGCCTTCATTATTATTTTCTAGCAAATGCAATGTCACAAGCATCAAATTACACATTGCCCCACTCATTTAAGACTATCAGTGCCTAATCTGACACGGCATCTTTACCCTGGGCTTGTCCTATGTTTGCTTTTAGTGTTTCTTTAAAAAGCCCTGGTGACATTTTGGAGAGAGATGGTTTTCTCAGGACAGTGACAATGTGTAGAGAATAACCCCTGATACAAGTAGTTGTAAAAGCCATTTCGGTCCAGTGAGCACACTTTCTATCTACCCTACTCTCTTTTTTTCTCAGTCACTCAATAGACAAAAGAGAACACAAATACATATTTGTGCCACAGGATAACTCTTTTGACCTGGATAGTTGCTTAAATTCCTTCCTTTTCCCTAAAAACAGACAAGTCTGAGCCATATAACCTAGAATACTTTTAGAGATGTTAGGCCAAGCTGCCAGTTGTGCAGACTCTGAGCAGATGGGGTCTTTCAGTACCCTTATGGCGCCCTCTCAAAACGCCCCTTCCTCTCTCTCCATAGTGCTCCCTCCTTTGACAGGAAGTCGCCCTCTAGTGGCTTCAGCTGGCTCCAACAGCAAAGTATCGCCAGCTGCCTGTTTCCAATTTATACTTCAATTTGTTTCCTTGTCTTCAACAAAATGCAGTGAATACTTTGGTTGTAGAAACTTGACTTACTGGGGAAGAATTAAATGAGGGCTGACTGGCCTCCTTGGGAGGAGACTGGAAACCTTTCAGTAAATCACCTGTGGCATACTGGGAAGGAGCGGCGTCAGTGGAGCCAGTGTCAATCACTGCTCTGGAGAGCAGCTGACTGAAATACCTCTGGTGATTTATGACTGTCTGCTACTGGCTGGCTTGTTTAACAGATGTGGAGCCAAGTGGTGAACAGACCAATCAGGAAGTCTTGTTCCCTGTTGTATTGTGCACTGTGTTTATGTGAAGGAAGTCACGTCACAATGTCCAGCATCACAACTTCACGAGTGATGGTTTGGCCACTTCGTTTACTGTTTGCTGGGAAAAACCTCAGATCCTCCAGACAAGATTTATTAAATCAAGAACATAATGTCACGGCTTTTCAGATTTGCTCCCTCCCCAATTTACCATTATGAAATGAACTGCTGCTTGTTTGGAGAGCCACTGTGGGCAAAGCTTGGAATGGTCTGAGTAATTTGGCACTTCATGTCTTTTCCTCAATTGATTCCACCATCCAGTTTGTCCTCCACACACAGCTGTTCAGCAGATCTCAGAACAATGTTGGAAAAGGAGTAACACTGTTTATTAAAACACAGCCCAGAGGGTTGCTACATACATTAAATATTAATACTGTAACATACAGGGACAAGTCTGGCTTTTTTTTCTTTACATCAATAAGTCACTGTAGCCGACATATTATAAAAATATACTATGT
Source organism: Cephalopholis sonnerati (assembly GCA_019142605.1). Lineage (NCBI taxonomy): Eukaryota > Metazoa > Chordata > Actinopteri > Perciformes > Serranidae > Cephalopholis > Cephalopholis sonnerati. The sequence continues at coordinate 15,903,499 of JAGQAX010000016.1, forward strand.
CATATTTCACATTTTTACAGTTGGAAGGCAATTTCAAACACAATAACCATAAATATCCATACGACTAATTCATTGTTTAAAGATCTGGCATTTTCTTTATTTTACAAAAACAGTTTTGAAAAAAAGGTGTTTTCATATGAAACACTGGCTCAAACACAAACATTGACTCCACTTTGGAGTTTGCTATTTAAAACCCACTCTGAAAAGCAACACACTTACTGTTATACAAAAAACAAGTGACTCTTACAAAAGGGTTGGTCTCACATAGGCGTTATTCCACAACTGGAGTAGCATGGCCACAGTATTCCAAAGCTACAAACAACCAGGCTTCGTGGCAGCCCAGCATAAAATCTTGGCACTGACACTTGCATCACACAAACAGTGTTTGGTCTCACTATATTATAGTAATGGCTTTAAACCTTTTCCATTACAACGTGGTGATATTGCAGCCTTGTGCATCTAACACTGAACTTGTAGCGCTGAGAATACTTAACCGACACAAGGCTTGTCAATAGAAAAGGAACACTACAGCTGGTTAAGGTGTTGCTGGATGCAGGTAGCATTGGCAATTGGTATCTACTTCCCAATAAAGGAAGCCCAGTAGAAGATACCACCAGGGGGCAGTCAACTACAAGGCAGACGAGACACCAGTGGAGTGCTGAGCAGCCTTTTTCAATAGCCATGAAGAGCCAGAAAGAGAAACTGAGAAGTGAAGAGTAAGGTATAAAAACTGGATTGCATGTGCACCTTTATAAAAAAAGAACTTTTTTTTTCTCAGGAAATTTCAGATCCACCTGCTATACTCATCAGTTTCCAAGCAGCAGATAATGTAGCACAGTTCTAAAAAAAAAAAAAAAAAAAAGAACAGGAGACATATACAAACACACTGTCAAATGCAAAGTCACAGCAATATAACACTGTGATCCACACTGGAGAGAAAGCAGACACAGAACATGACTGACAGGATACAGCCTTCAGGAAGGTGATGCTCTCACTGCATTATAACGTCACTGCTTTAGGTGCTGCCACTGAATTGTGTTTCATTTTATTGCATTTTACATTGTTACGATATGATCCTTGATAATGCCATTACAGTATGGAAACATAGCTTTAGCTTGCCAGACCATAGTAATGACATGTCATCCCTTTGCCTCTGTACTGTGATTATACTTCATTTTGATGTCAAAAGAATTAGGATGCTAATGTATTTCTATAGACGCTGTCTATGCAGAGGAGCAGCCAGAAAATGAGCTAAGCCAAATCTGGGATCAATCTGATTTGCAACAGAACTCATTATCATTCAGTAATTTTCCAAAGTTCAAATCCCTAAGAAAGGATGAACGGGAAGACAACAGAGGTCAATAATCTGCTTCAGGACTTGAGGAGAACGAGACATGTAAACGACAGACTGTAGCCTACAGTTTGTGTTGGTGCGGTGTTTCAAGTTAAACAGTGATAGCCCAGACAAAACAAATTGTCAGCTGCAACATCACGTTTGTTTTACGCACTTTAGTACACAAACACACATCTTCTCCAGCTTGCAGGATTCTTTAAGGCACAGTGGTTTTAAATATCCAAGGAAGATTGCAACAACTTGTCATCCAGTTTCCAATATATACATGGTTTCAATACACGTCACTGTTTCTGGGGTTAAATCCATACAGAGGGCTTACCCTCTCCTGATTTGCTGCTGCTGCTGTTGCTGCTGCTGCCTCCACCACTGCTGCCTCCTTTTCCGTGCTTGAATCTATGCTTGCGCTCTTTCTGGGGCTGAGGCTGTGGCTGAGGTTGGGCCTGGATGATGTTACTTTGGGGCTTGTCGTCCTGGTTGTCTCCAAGCTGCTCTTCTGCCCGGTGCTGCTGGCTGTATGCCTGGATGGCCGCCTCCAGCTGCTCATGAGCTTGCTGGATCATGTCTTTGTTCAAAGCCACACGGGCCTCCCCTCCAGTGGGAAAGTTATCCTCATTGCTACCAAATTGCTGCTGCTCCTCTTGGGCAATGTTTGCCCTGTTCTGCTTGCATGCCATCTTAGCGTTGCTGAGGTCCGTGTAGGGCATCTGCTCTGGCTTTACCACAATGTTATAGCCAGGTGGAGCTGATGGGGTGTTCCATGAGAAGGGGTAACCCACGTAATCCGCAGCCCCGTCTCCACCCACCCCTCCCTCAGAGCCTGCCTCTGGCCCTGTCCCCCCTACTGAGCCCTCCACACCCCCGTTGGTACCCAGCAATCCCAATTGGTACTCGTCCTCCTGAGGTGGGCAGCGCCGACGGCGAAGAATGTCACAGATGGTACCAATCCCCAAATGGAGCATCTCCCACACGTTGAGCGTGAGGCAGAGGACAGTGACACCATACATGATGCGCAGGAAGATGGTCTTCTCTGTAGGCCGCGATACAAAGCAGTCAACACTGTGGGGACAAGGTTTCCCCGAGCACACAAACACGGGCATCACACGGAACCCATACAGCAAATACTGGCCTGCAAGGAAGCCTGCTTCCAGCAGTGTACGAGTCACCAGCTGTAAAACATAAACCCGCATCAGCCCTTCATCTCTTATACGCTTGCGCCCATCATGCCGGATTTTGGGTCTAGGTGTGGGTTGCAGTGGATCCCGTGGCCTTTTAGGGGGCTCGATCTCTGGCACCTCATAGATCATGGGATCATCCTCCTGGTCCTCCTCAGTCTCCTCAATGCCCCGGTGCTGCCGTGCTCCAAAGCAGATTTTCCTGGGCTTTCTGTGCGTATAGCCCCCTCCTCCTGTTCTAACTGCAGCAGAACCACCTCCTCCTTTGGCTTCATCCAATCGTGCAATCTTGTTGACAGCATAGCCCATGTACATAAGAGAAGGCATTGCCACCAAGATGATTTGGAAGACCCAGAAACGAACGTGAGATAGAGGGGCAAAGGCGTCATAGCAGACATTCTCGCAGCCCGGCTGGCCTGAGTTGCAGACAAACTTGCTCTGTTCATCGTAGTAGATGGACTCTCCCCCAACGGCAGTGAGAACGATGCGGAAGACGATGAGCACGGTGAGCCACAGCTTCCCCACGAAGGTGGAGTGGTTGTGGATCTCCTCCAGCAGCCGCGTGAGGAAGCTCCAGCTCATGGTGTCGCTGGACAGTGGGGCAGACAGTGTCCCTCTCTCACCTGTTCACAGACTCTGGACAAAGGAAAGCAGGAGGAAAATGGAAGGAAGAAGGAGAAAAAGGAAGAGAGTATGAGCTCACAATAAATGCTAATTTCAAAACCATGTAAAGCAAGTAGTAAGATTTGTGCAGATTTTTCTAGACTTTTATCGCTGTGGAAAATGGCATTAGTTCTGCAAAGTCAGTAGCAAGATGGGAAAAGGGGTGACATAATAATTGCCTTAATTAAAATAAGTGTTCCCCTCCTAGCTAAGGCAATCAATATATCTTTAATTTGATCTGTTGCTTGTTGCAGCACAAATGCACACACTGAATTCGGGGCTCTGTGCCACAGTGAGGTCGCTGTCAAGTTCAGGCTCTTTTAGGGAATTAGAAGACCAAGTGGAAAGAGGATATCGGTATTAAAAAATACCATCAAGCAGCACTGAGAAGGAGGCAAAAATAATCCAAATAGGGAATTTGCTATCGCCAAATACACACTCACTTTATTTAACAGCCTATCTCTTTTTGAAGAATAAATCCTCTTAGTGAGCCTTCTTCTGTGTGAGGTGCAGTTTTCAGGATTGTATTAACTTGACTGGTTTGTTCTGGTTGGGAGGTAAATAGCATTGTGCTGTGCTTCTGTGCATGTGCGTACGTGCGTGTGTGTGTGTGTGTGTGTGTGTGTGTGTGTGTGTGTGTGTGTGTGCAGTTGAGCACAGTTTAGGAAAAGGGACATGTTGCCTATGTAGGTTAGGTCTGGGCTCCAGGCAGTCCATCCAAACCAGCAGAATCAGCAGGTGGCTGGGCACAAACCATTGGAGCGGGGAGTCAGACAGCAGACCCACATTAGCTCAGGCAGTGGAGCTGAACCCAAACACTGCTGTCCCTCAGGGCAGCTTTAGGGGATGAGTATGACACCTCCACAGAACTTTACCCCTTATGAAGCCGCAATAGTGCATGGCTTATTGTCAGCTAGACTGAGAGGAAAATCCAACCATGAATACTAGCTTACTTTGGGGTTTAAAGGGCTTCCAGGGACTATATCCTTACCAAGCAGGTTGAGAGCTTAGTCGGAGCGAACTACAGCTGCAGTGAGAGGGAAAATTTAGCTGGAGGAGACAAGTAGGAGCTCCAAGCCCTCTGCTTTGTGTCTCCGGTAGGAGCAGAGAGGGCGGGAGTGTTTGGAAAAAAGGCTTGTGATGAAACATGTGTCATATTGATCACTTTGACCATATAAGGCCATGCCTGGGACACAGGAGGTAGATGTCAGGAATCCTTCGTGTGTACATGGACACTCCAGTACGCATATTACCCACATACAGTAAGAGGCCTTAACTGTGTACAATCAGATTAAGCATCTGAGTCCCTGTGAGAGTACTAACTGTGAGCGACTGTGACCAACATGTATGAGTAAGCAGCAAATGGCCGGAGCGGAGCGAGAGGCTGCCACAAGCACACATAGCGTCATAGCGGTGTCCTTCCACGGTCGAGCTCTGTCTGACTTTTCCCGCATTACATCATTGCACTTCTTTACATAACTCTTACTGTGCTGCACTCTTGTCCTTTAGATAATAATAAGCAGATTCAGTCACAGACAAACAGTCAGCTGCAAAGGTTAAACTGCTTTGATTTAATATAATGGTAAGGTTATTCTGCTGTTTAATGTTTTAGGGCAAAGATGTTTCATTATTAGTGCCTCTTCTATTTTTTCCCTTCCTTTCCTTTCTGCTGTCTTTGCAGTGTTGGACTTTCCATGCTAATACTTTTATTCATGGGACTTGTGTGCTTAATTAAATATTTGTGACACAGTGACAAGTTGTCATTACTTACGTACTTTGTCTGATTTCTGTCTTCAGTCAGAGTTTTCTCCCTGATGTGCACTCTCCCTACTCTTGCTGTATTCAAATTAAGGGCTTTGTTTCTTATATATGTTCATAGATTGTTTAAAATAATGGAAGTAGCTACCATGACATCACCCACTGGTTTGTGGACTCCCATTTAGAAGCCTCAAGTTCAGCATTTCGGCCATTGCCACCTTGTTTTTTTGGATCTAGAAGTGACCATATATGGACAAGAGGGTGGAGCTGTGGAGGAGCGAGAGCTGGATCTGACTCATAGACTGTAGTGATGCCTCACAGACAGCCTGTCATTCATGCAGCCTTAAATATGCATAACTTTAAGCCTCAACAAAATATAAATGAGCGACTTGTATAAAAAATCACCCCCATCCAGTTGTCATGACCAAATCTGTTTTTGTACCAGGCTGTAAACATGTTTAATTCTACTGTAAAGTTGGTCATTTTAACATTGGTGTCTGTGGCGGTTGACTTGCTTCTGGAGCCAGCCTCAAGTGGCCATTAGAGGAACTGCAGTTTTTGGCACTTAAATGTTGGCTGTTTTGTTTTTTTGCTCTGGAGGTTGCTCTTTGATCCCAACCCCTTATCATGTGGTTTTCCTGTACGTTCTGTTTTTATGTTTAAGCTCTTGATGTTTACACTGAAGGAAATGTTCAAGCCCAAGTTTTCCTGTTTTTGTGGATGCACCATTTGCTCAAATGGTAATCATTGAAATGTCCTGTGCATGATTTTACACGCATTTCTTCAAAATTCTGTCCGAAACATTTGTTGTTGTGTTTTTTAAACTTTGGGCTCTCCAATAAAATTTAGAAGCCCTGTGGATTTGTAATGACTGACCCAGAGTAGGGCTGGGTAATGTGGAGAACATCAAATATCACAGTATGGTAGTCCAAATATGTCCATATTAATATTGTGGCAATACTATAGGGGTTACTATTAGTGCGTTAAGAAAATATTTACACTATGTTTTGATTGATAATCATCAGTAATGTGTTCAGAAAATTACATCAGTTTACTGCAATGCAGCCTTGAAAACAACACATATATTACAATATCCAAAATCTTAGATGATATCTGGTCTCATATTCCAATATCAATGTAATATATATGTATATATTACCCAGCCCTAGCTCCAGTCTTGTTTCCAAAAAAGTCATAATTGGGTGTGATGTAATGGGGACTTTTATAACCAGCGACCTAGCTGAAAAAAGGGTCCCTGCACATTCACAAGATATAGAGGAACTTCCTTTGATAAAACCTTGTGTTCACTTTCTAGAGTTGTTAGGTAAGTTTGTGCACCAGGAACTGTCACACTCCCTCCAGACCAGGAGAGACGCTCCAGCCCGGGCACATGGCTGCCTGGGCTGAATACTCCTGCTACCTCAGCCACATATAACCTGGCATTTTGCTTTCTCATCTAATTTATGTCTGCGGGAGCTAGTGGGGCAGTTAGGGGTAAGAAGCTGACTCGGTGCATCAAGTTACTGGGGTGAGTCAGCCTCCGCACAGACACAGCAGGCAGGCTTTCTGTCTGTTACTCTGATGTAAACGATGAACAGCAAATTGGTGGAAATCACGTCACACATGAAAACATCAAAAAGTACACCAGACTTTGGTTCTAAAGTCGGAAAAGGAAACAAGGAAAACTCCCTTCAGTGTAATCGCACTGTGATTTTATGTACTGTAAGAGGAGACTAGTAATGATCTTTAAAAGGGATTGACATGCAGGATCAGTGACTCTATAGCCATTAGCCCAAAAGGTCATGACTGTGTAATTACGGATCATCAAACTATTAGTCTCTCTGATACATCTGAGCCCATATAATTCATAGCCCCAGCAGTACAGTTCAAGGTCAAAGGACAACAAGATCAGTTCCTAAGGGGTGAACTCTCCACATCGTGACCTCGTACGCCGATTCAATCAGACAGCTACAAATACAGTAAGCATCACTGGAGGGATCCCCTCAGTCACTGGCCTTCACCCCTCCGGATCCACAGAAACTAACATCCAGATATAGCATACAGACAGGCTCACAGAATGGCAGACACAAACAAACACACACACATGCAACACTGTCAAAAAGCATGCAGAGTAGGGCCAGAATGTCCCTGTACACAAATGCATCATGACTATGAGGAAGACTGCATTAGTGTTAGCTGAGGTGCTCCTCTTTCACAGTAATGACTCATCATGTGGACACAGTGCTCCAGCTGGAGGGTCCCGGGCGTGGTAGGGACACCATGGGGAATGAGCCCACAACAGGACTAACCCGATCCTTGCAGGAGACCACTTCAGGTGAACAAGGCTTATAATTGTGTAACAGGGAGATGTGCTGTAACCACATGCATCATTGAGGAGAGTCCTGTGCAGCAACAGGTGACGGTACGTAACAGGTGTACCAGGTCACGGTTTCTGTATATCACATTTCAGCAATATCAATACCAACTTTTAGGCACAAGGGACATATTTTAACAGTGTACATAACATTATAAATAAGCCTTGGAGAAAGCTTTTGAGATGAGGATATCAGGGCAAAATTAGCCTTGTAGAATTTTTCTTTTTTTATATTATGTAATGTGCAATATATTTGAATTTTTACACACAAACCCATATAGATGTACATATAGTCATGACGATTGTTTTTCTTATGGTTTTGTGTGACAAGAAGATGATTTTTGGCATGGCACGGAAATAAAACAGGAAACAATGAAACATAATAACTGGTTTTATGATCCCTTCGAAGCAACAATTTGTTACTGAAGTACTTTTCTTGAGTCTTTTTTAAACAATTTTGTGCTTACTTGACTTTGACGAAGATGTATACGCAGTTACACAATATTTAAAGCTTGTCACTGTCACATGCTCAGGCAAAACGTGCAATGAAATGCAAGCTGGCTGTTATAAAAAAGGTTTTTGTGCAACAAGAATAATAATAAATGGTAATAAGGTGGACAGGATGAGTGCAAATGTGCAATGCAAAGGATTCACAGAGGACAATATGATGCCTTAAAGAAAAAGGCTTTTTTAGAGTCTCTTTGTATTGGACTGTTAATAAACTGCCCTTTAAACTAGAAAAGTACACTCAGTAGCGCAGATGTCGCATTCTGGCTGCAGCCACCCAAGCTGATCGCGGCTACTTTACAAAATTCTTGTAATTCCAGCAGATACGCTGCAGCGCCTTTTCAGTGTTCCAGAGGCTAAAAAGAACAGATCAAGTTCTTCTGCTAACAGGCACTGTAATGTAAAATGAAATTCAAAAAGGCCTACAATATAATAATGAGGTTGAATGTATTTTTTAACATCTAAAACAGCCACAAATCTGTGATGCATGTCATTTATAGCTTGACTGACTGGTAATAAATTTGTCTACAGGCTACAACACAACAAAGGAGGAAAAAGCAGCAATAAACACGGTTAAAACAGACAAATAAAGAAAAATAATTTAACTACGCAGCCTACTTACTTGTGTTAGAAGCACAAATATCGAGGAAAAATTACCAAATGAACAAAATCTGCAGGTCTACAAAATCAGGCAAGCAAAACACTTGAGTATGGAACAAAGCCAGGTCACAGCCACGGCAACTGGAAAGTGGCACAGCAGCGTTTGGTGAAATTATGCCAGAAATCCTTTTTTGCTATGTGATTTCAATAATGATTTGTAGCCCCTACCAGCCAGTTAAGAGGAGTGAGGAGTCAGCAGTCAATGATGGAATAAAACAGTCAATAAAACATTTAACATTTGTAAATCACTGCAACCACGAGAGGTCCTTGAGCATGCAGTCATAAATATGCACACAAAATATGAGGCTGATTGGTCCAGTAGTTTGTGACTTTAGCTGCAGACAGATACACACACACACACACACACACACACACACACACACACACACACACACACACACATGCGCGTGACCAAACACATAATGCCCTCCAGGCTTATGCATGGTGGAGGCCAATTAAAAAATTTTAAAAAATAAATAAATCTATCTAGCCTCTCTCACTGCCTCTACATTTTACATATTCCTGCTTGGCTTTTTACAGATACATAAATGAATACACACACACACACACACACACACACACACACACACACACACAAAGCCACATTAAAATGAATAAACACAGGCCAAGAGCAGTTTAGATAATGAACATACTGTAAATGGTAGGGAAAAAGCTCTAATGAGTGAATGTGAGGGTATTAGATTTATTTGCCTCTAGATAAACTTAAATCAAGCGAAGCATGCCAATATGTACATTTATAGACAAATAAAAGATTAAACTGCTGCACAAAACTGTTCTTGTGCATAATATCAATATTGTGTTCACTGTATGTGAAGTAGATGCAGTTATTGGATCATTTCCTAGTTATTTTTGTGTTATTTTGTCTCTGCCTCTCTCTTAATCTCTATTCATTAAAACATCTGCACAGATGTGGCAGTCGCTATCCATCAGTAAGCTCACAAAGCAGGTGCACGTTTCCCCCTGCAGAGTATGAATGTCAGTACGGGCTTGGTATAAACATCAATCTGCTTCATCATCATGCTAAGATTGAGTTTGTCTTGATCCCGCTGATCTGCTGCCTTTAAAACACTCCTCTTGTTAACTTTGTACTTTTTTGTGGTTAGAATTGCTTTTTTTATGTACAGTGCTGCTTTATAGGGTCTGCAACTTTTAAAGACTTGCATGATTTGAAAAAGATTGTCTCTCTCTAATCATCATTATGGTACAAAGCACATCCTTGCATGACTACTGGATGTTATATTAAGCCCAGGCGACTGCAGTAACACTGTCTAACACTGTTCCTATGTTCATATTAAAAATATTTTTTATTAAACTTAATTAAACCCATGTTTATTTTTGCAACAACTTTAGGTGAGCAACATATGGTGCAGAGTGATTTTTAGCTGTTCACTACACTTTTATCTTAAAAAAAAAATGGAAACAGCAAATGATAAACGCTATTTTTTGTCATACTTTGTTTATCAGTCTCATATGCAGTAGTGCCTTAAGGCTACATATTATAATATTAATTTTATATTTTTCTTCAGCGCCGCTAAAAGTACTTGTGCTTTACCTTTATTTAACTCTCAGTATAGCATATTAAGCAATGGCATGAATGTGCATCAGGGGCTATCTTGAGTTATAAAAGCTATGAAAACATCATCACTAAGTGCGACTCAAGCAAAGCAACAATTACATTATAACCGTCACTCTTTGATGGTATTACCAGGATAACTCTAAACTGAAATTTCTTTTAAATGTACTCTCTGTACTCTTGCGCAATTCTGTTTTTTGTCTAGAATAGTGGCAAGATGCTAGTTTGCTTTAAGAAAGAACATAAATGTCTTTGGCAAAAAAGTTAAACAAATCTGGAGTCAAATCTAGAGTCTCTTTTCACAGCAAAAAGGGTTTCGATCATTTATTGCTGAAAACTAACATATTCGACAGTCGGCTGGCAGCGAGGCAAAGCCAAGAAAAAGAGAGAACATTTAATTAGACTGCTTGCTTCACAAATATCCCTCTCTGAGTGTGAAGAAGCCACATTTTTCCATTTTATATTAACAGAAAACTCGATAATAAAATAAAATTCTACAGTGTGTGCATGGATTTAATATGCTGGCTTTGTAAAGATTAATTACATAAAATAAGAAACCTTTATTCTGAAATGAAAATGAACAATGTAGCTAATAAGTAATCGGGACGCGATATTATTTCTGGCAAAATGAAGCCTATTGTCCCAGAGCCACATATAGTCAAGAGTTTATGAGCCTCTTCTACATTATAGCCATCAAAAATGAATAAATTAGTTAAGAGATTCTTATCACATGGTAACCCTGAGCCAACAAGAGATATGTGGATGATTTGGCATCTATAAAATTATCTTATTAATTCCAGTAACCAGTTACACAAACGCTTCTTTGAACAATGAAAGCATTAGAGAGCTATGAGACAACTGACTGGGACCTCTGAGCGTGTTCTGTTAAGGCTGATGTTCCTCCGACTTTCCTTATTTGAGGGTCATTGCCAGACTGCCCTCTCCCTCTGTTCTGCCAGTGGCATCCTCAGGCTTCACTGATGCCCCTCCGAGCCTCCACCTTGTCCCACACACACTGCACAGATCAAACTAATCTGCTCACACAGTTGCTGGTCGGACATCTGTCTATGATAACCCCCTGGATCGTCATATGTGGGTTAAACCATGGCTGATGTGAAGCTACGAGACCCCATCTAAAACCAACAAATTTATGTCACACAAAGGTCACCTCTCTGCTTGTGATTTCACAATATGAGTGGAGATAACCACTACAACAGCACTGCGTGGAAGACCGACCGCAAGCAAATGCTCGGCTTAAGAAGCACGAGGGGCTTCTTGTATTGTGGTTCCCCTTCTCCTCCTCTGAAGGCTGGATAAGCTCTTTTGTTAGGCTCTCAGAGATATTCAAATCACCCCAAAAATCCAGCATAGCTAAAAATGGATTTCTTATCAACTTTTCTGGTCGCCTTTTTTTTCTGAGCAGCAACTTTGTTCAAAAAAGTCCCCGAAGTGATTAAAAATATGCATGCCAACAGTGACTTTGCTTTAAGTTGAGTTCACCCACACAGAAGGTTATCACAGCTGTTAATCACGTTCATTTCATACACTAATTTCTACCAGAATATGTGGTGCTTGTACGTACACACACAAACACAGACATGAAACTTACTTGCAGAGTGATCAATGCGCGCGGCCATGACACACAAATAAACTATAAATTCCAAAGGTCTGAGTAGGCGGTACACCCCAATTTGGGCCTCTGGCTCATAAAACGTGTAGCAGAAGACACAAGTGAGGGATAAAAATAGAAACTGCTCAACATTGTGGTCAAACGTGGACCTTGGCCTGTGAGAGAATCTTGAGACGAATAAGTCTTTGCTGAGATGGATGAATGAGCTCTTCGTCTTCATTTTGCAAGAGGGAGGCGGGTTCAGAAGGAGCATTTCTCTCTCAGTATTCGTGGAAAACTAAAAATTCCCTCATTAACAGTGTCCGAAGGGAAGAAACACAACGGCAAACCGGTTCCATATGTTACAGGATGAATCTCTGAGGCAGGAGCAGCCTCCCAGTGTGCAACTGTGCCTTTTATTTAACATCATGCAGAGAAAGAATACATGTAAATAGTATTTTTGCTGTAGTAAGTTCCGCTAAAGAGTACAAATAAGTAAGTATAAGAAGACATGACACTATCACTAGACATTGTAAATATTTATCCTTTGGTCAAGAAGTCTGGCTTCCTGATTGTACTGATCAAGTACAAATGAGAGATTATTTCCCTTGTCATCACTTAAAGTCACTTTCAAATGATTTTATACAAAAATACAAGCAAATACAGACAACAAACAAGCAGCAAAGTAAAGTGATGAAGCAGCATACTCACTCTACTCCTCTCCCAGACACCAGGTACTGTGTCCTTTGTCTCTCAACCTGAGGCCCCTCATCTCTGTCTCCTCGTCCCACTTAGCTTCCTTTACATACCCCTTAACCTCGGCTGACATCAAACATCACTGACCTAAAATCAACAACGGCATCCAGACAACAAAAAACTCAAAAACAAAACACACGGCTCTGTGGCCGTTCTCTCATGAAGAGCCTCAGTGTGTGTGCTTAACCAAGTGTGAGCTCTTCTTGAAAGAGAGAGGAATGAGGGAGGCAGAGCATCTTGCCTCTCTCCCCGTGGTACTCAAAATGGTCCTCACTTTACCCCCTCATCCCCTCTCAAACTGGGTCATGGTTGGGGGTGGGGATGGGTGTGTGTTTGTATGTGTGGTGATGATGAGGATGAGGAGGAGGTGGTGGGGTTTTAATACCCCTTGGAGGGGTGAAGGGAGGGGAAGTCTGACTGACAGACAGTGATAGGGTGGAAGGGGAAGTATGTGGTTTTGGAGGTAAAAGATACTCAACTCATTGACTGTGTGAAACCTCTGGCTATCCGTGAGGGGCACTAGACGGGCTTTCAGGAGAAGGTAAGAGTAGCAATTAGACATCTGGCTTTTATGTTTTTGTAACAGTGTTACGGTGCATCTAATAGTGAATCCAACTGTGGTAAAGGGGGCTTTTTGAGGCCAGTAGATCCTAATTAAATAACTTAAAGCTTGTAATTTCTCTACATAGTGAAACAATTTGTGCTTGGTTTGCAAAAAAGGAAACAAAAAGCCAAATAATGCATGTTGAATTGACGTAATTAAGCTTGGATATGTTTGTTCAAACAAGATTCTAGTGGGGACAAACTACCAATAAAAACATCACTGAGAAGATTTTCAGCCTCCATAAAAAGAAAGCAGGAGCTACTAATGCAAACAGAGATAAACCTTTGTAACATGTTTATCCTTTTACAACATGAAACAGTGGATTCATGTGGGACTGTGTCTGATAATTTCTTTAACTTTACAACATTCTCCCACCTCACAGCGTGATTTACCAGCTGCTCGGAGGTGAAAAGGGAGCCAGGTTTTGAACCTCTCAAGCTCTCTTTGTTCTATTCTTTAACTTTTTGTCACTTCTTGTGTGTACAACTGACTTTAAAGAGAGACAGTAAAACTGTGTGCATATGCCAGTTATTTTTTGGCATAACCCTGTTCTTAAAGTTGTATATCAGCCCATTTTAGCTTATTGCAGATTTTGGTATAGGTCGGGCAATAGACAACTAACAAGAAATTGCAATATAGAAATACCAAAGCTATTATTTTTGCAACAGTTTAGGAACTGTTTTAGAAACACAGAGCACTTAGAAAGGCTTTTTTTTTTTTTTTTTTGGAAAAGCTTAAAAAATGAGCATGCGACCTCTTAGGGTGTTTTCACACCTGTCCTGTTTGGTTGGAACCCAAGTTCGTTTGCCCCCTAAGTGCAGTTCGCTTGAGCAGGTGTGAAAACAGCAATCGCATTCGGGTGCACACCAACACCACCGGACCGAGACCACCTCTTCAAGAAGGTCTTGGTTGGGTGGTGCGAACTGGCGCAGTTTGTTTGTGGTGAGAACGTGTTCCGACCTTGATCCGAACAAACTGCAGTCACACTGCGCATTCTTTGGGTTAAACATGAGCATGTTATAGTCACGGAGGATTATTAATGTGCGCCTCCTCCTGTACTGCCTTAATATCCGCATTCGGCACATCCGATGCATCAAAACATTGTTTTCTAGTTGGAGCTGCGCCTTATTTTCAAACTGTATGGTTTGCCTAAAATGAACAATGTAAGCAATATAGTACATAGCGACCAGCACTAAAATCAACCCATGTAATTGTCCCTCCATTGTGACATTACAAAGTGTACCATTTATCTTGCAAGTTTACTCTTCTTCACCGTTTGGTTTACTCCCTGGATTTTTCCCGCATGGAAATTCTGACCAATCAAGAGCAGCTTTGTCCCACAAAGCATTTGATCTGGTTCACTTGTAAATGCTGTTGTGAGAACACGAACCACCTCCAGGAAATTATGCAACTTTGTAACAGAATTAGTCCCCGATTCGGACCAAAGCAAGACAACTCTCGGTCTGAGAGCACCCTTAAGGTCAAGACTCTTTAAACAGACATCAAAGAACTACGGATGACAAAGGCCAACTGTTGTATCATCTCACATTGGCTGTGTCTCGGCCAAAAAGTTGTACTTGAACACACTGCAAAGACTATAGCCAACAGCCTACTAGCACGTACGTTCTGCTCCTGCATGAGAGGAAATAACTCTCTATTGCAGCAGCAATGGTGGTCTGTATTTGTCATCCAAAAAGGGAAACCAAAAGACCAACAAGATCGATTCAAGACATTAGTTAGCCACTTAGCACATAAACAACACAACCCAAAGTTGAGAGAACAATGAAGAATAACACAGCAACACAAGGGCAGCAATTTTATTAGAGGGGCCATGGTCCCCCGATCCCCCCTTGGGGGCGCCACTGCTGCAAAACAGGCATTCAGATCAACCTCAGCTGTACTTTGAGTTTAGTTCATTACAAAATGTTTAGTTATAAAAAGTCCTGCTCATTACACATTTTGGTCACTATGTGACTATGTGAGAAAAATTTGGACAACATTAGAAACATTTTTTTGAACGCCATTCAGTTTTCTGTATTTGCCTCAAAACTCCACTATCAGTTGGGTTATACTCACAGTATTATTCAGACCACTGGCCATGAGTTTCATACCAAAGCACAACAAATAATTGATGCTCAACATGCTGCCTGCAATGATTGCCAGTAGATTTTGGGGTTCTAAGAGGAGGTCAGTGAGCTGCCAACTGTATAAAAAAAAAACTAATAACACTAGTTGATGGAGAAAGTTGGAAAAGTCATGAAAGGACACTGTGAACTCTTTGAGATACAAGTTGGGAAATATCCAAATAATCATGCGACCCTGGCCATTCCAAATGTTTTATGTCGACCATATATACTGCAGTTTCTGCTTGCAGATATATGGACACTTGTTCATAATCCTCCCCATCACTTTCAGCCTCTGCGTGCCCTCCTCTCTCCATCACTCTGCTCCCTCCCTAATGCCCTCTCATAGAGTCATAATCATGCAACGCTACCAACAATAAAAGTTGTTCGTTTGATATTGTCCAAATCCACTCAGTAGCGGTGGTTGCTCAAATTAGCACTGCACGCTATCTCAGCCTCTTTTCTTATCTCTCCCCTCTGAGCGGACCAATTGCTATCACCAAATTTCACAGATCATGTGCTGAGAAATCAGGGGGCATAAATCCTCTTTAAATTCATATCATGTCGCTCAAAGTCCACAGCTTCCGTTAAATATGTTTTTCTTTAATGTACAGCTACTGCCATTTTTTTTAAAAGTGTGAAGTTGATAAGTGGTGAATTTTTTTTTTTTCTTGGACGTGTCATCTTGGTAATAACCTTGAATAATTTGACGTCCTCATCTCCTTTTGATGTGAGTAGTTTTATGAAGCAATTTCTTCAGTCACACAGATTATTATAGAAAACCGCACTAGATGTGATGATGATTTTGATGCTGCTGTTGACGGCACTGATGATGATTATCCAAAACCATCAAAGAAATAAATAATAGCTATAATGTGTACACCAAGGAGGAGTGATGGCAGCTGCTGACAATTAATCAGACTAAAGGCCTCTTCCGATGTGGCTGTAAGTGTTTGACAGCAAAATAAAAAGTCCCTATCTCAGTTCTGGGTACCCCGTGTTCAAACTCTTGTAAGTAATACACACTAAATTGCTATGTAAGCCACTTTTTTATGTGTCTGTGTTTGTTTACACCACAGTCGAGGTCGTCTCTGCAGACTCAGCCAGCACACGGTAGAGATGATTTATTACTTTCATTTTCTGCTGACATAACGTGGAACAATTCCATGCCACTGTCGCTGCCAGTTACCAACAAAAAGAGGGTATAGCTCAGTGGTAGAGCCTTTGACTGCATATCAGGAGGTCCCCAGTTCAACACTGGGTGCCCCCCTTAAGAAAACCACTTAAAGTGAAAAAGATTAGCCATGTGTACACTTCTTTATACATAAGCACCTTGACCCAGTGGCTACTCCAGTAGAATTTTTTTAAGAAATTCAGCTCAGACAAACCAGCTCTCTCATGCTGATGAACTCTGCAGGTCACACAGTGTTTGTTTTTGCATGCTTGTTTTTCCTTCACTTTGGCTAGAGATTTAGAATATTTAGTACTATACTGGCAAAATTTTGATAACTTAATTATTTCCTGTACTCATTTCAGTTCTGGATACTGGTTAGTTTGATTGATTCAAATTGCAAATTTTACCCATTTCATTATGCCCCCCCATACTCAAAATATACATTGTATATGTTACACCCTTGTATGTGTGTGTAAACACATATAAATGAGAAACTTCAATGCTAAGTTATAATCATGATCTCTTTTTTCTTCAGTGCAACATTAAAGAGACTTTTAGTATTAGATGTCTGTAAGCTGTGGTTGGTATGCACGGAGACAATATATAGAGAGATCAGAGTTAATGATGCAGTGCAAATCAGTTGACTGTTACTGAATCAGACACAGCTAAGACTGGTCGGACCTCACTGAAATATATCCAACTTGTGGAGATGAGTTAGCCTGGTAGCCAGTGAGAGGTTGTCATTACATTACAGGTATAAAAGAGTTTAAAAAAACAATGGGGTAATACTTAGTTGGAACTTGGTGTGGTATATTATCCGCCCTGGTGATGATAAACACCAATGATAAACACAAGTGCATAAACCTGGGCTTCCATCCATGCTGCTTAGTATGTATACACTTGGACGACATAAAACAGTATCAAAATGATTTTCATAAAGGTGTGTGTCATTAGATTACATACAGAATACATATAAATACATATAGCGATATATGCGGTTTGACAACATGAGGACCATGTCAAATTATGTGTAAAGAAACCCGTCATTTCTCAGCACGAGTTTCACTGCTTGACATATGAACCACTTCATCAACACTCCCACAATCTTGAGCCTGAAATATAAGTGCATATAAACAGCTTTCAAAAAATATGTCAGCATGTCATTAAACAGACTGCTCATAGATGGATTGAGGAGATTGGGGTTTCTTAACTCCCATAATCCTCCAGCCTGTCTGCATAAACCAAACTAATTTGGCTCATTTGACAGTGTATCGTCCATGTAAACATCAAAGCACTTTTAAGAAGTGGCTTGAGTGACGGATTTGTCACATGTCTTCTTTTTTCACAATGAGGTTCCTCTCAAGCCATTACAGCAGTTTCTCTGTTTCTGGGTTGTAGACTGACGGGTTGCTATTAATGTGCATTAAGCTTTAGACAGCGCCATCATGAAATAGGGATTTCATGGAAATGTTTAACTTCCTGGGAAACCAGGAATCTTTAAAGACGACAGCACAGTGTACGCGAGTGGTCCTCATCAACATCTGAAGTCAGGAATTTCCAAGTTTACCACCAGAAAGTTGCATTTGAGCTCGCTTGTTATCAGTAAAGGCTCATTTATACTCCCTTTTCGTACGATAACAGATACGTCTGTTTTAAATGTTTTAAACATCACTGCCCTCATGTGTCCTTTAAAATGGCATAGATAGAGCTATAGATGGTTCTAGAGAGCAAAAATTTCACACAACAACAAACGAGGCAATGGTGGAGGAGGTCATAATATTGTAGGCTACCTTTAAACGGAGGCAGCATTGTAGATGGCGGTGGTCTGTGCGGTCATTATACACATACATCCTGACATGTGGACGGAGAATTCTTTTCACTATATTACCGTTTTGTTCCGTTCTGCCATTATTTAAATTTCTTCATTGTCTCCTACGATCTTATCTCGCTTGAACTACGCTACACTGCCTCCATGATCACCAGTGGTACGGCTCCATTTCAGCTGTATCTGCAAGCTTTCAGAAAACATAAGCAAGTAAGGACAAAATAAACACAGAGTATGGACAGAAGACTCCCTGCATCTCTGTCTCTGTCTTCATATCTTATGTTGAGCAGAAATGGGCAACTTCTATTTACAAACTACTTGTGTTGTATAATCCAAGTCTCATTTATCTACTCGTATGCTTAGTACTTTTAGTATACTAGAACCTTATTTTCTCCATTTTTGATTTCCTTGTTTAACCCGTATACAAAAAAAATGTTTTTTGCATGAAATCAACTTAACACAGGGTGAGTACTGCTAAACATTTTGTGGGTGGAGTGTTCGTTTAATGAGGTCTTTACTGTAAGTCACACCTCCTTCCAGTTCTAATGTTTAGTCAAACAGTAACTAAACCTCTTCACCCTGTCTGCATATTTCATATACAGAGTCACACAAGTAGCTGTTACTGTAAACTACGTGTGTGGTGTGAACATTCAAGTGGCAACAGTCATAAAGTTGGGAGGAGCCTCCTGATCTCTTTGTTAAACTGTGTATCTGTGGATTTAAATATCACAGACAGATCAGGATAAACTGTGGGAAAATTATTCTGCAAAAGTCACCTTGATCTGTTTCAGGATATTACGTCTGTGTCGTTTATTAAGCAAGAGAAAGTGGGTGTTTGGGCTGGGTGAGCAGCTTCCATTAGAATGAATGCTTGGACAGCATTTGGCCTAATTACATCCACTGGTTTAAGTCACTGGCCAAACATTTGACAGCAGGTCAAAAGGTCTGCTGTTCAACTCTGGCTGCCTGCCTTGTGATAGTACGGCTGTTTTTGTTTCAGTGCATGCAAAACCAAGAGCAGAATCTGTGAGAAAGCACTGTGGGTCAATTTGTTCATTCACTGACCAACACAAAGATGAAGGACTGAGGTCAGGAGCCAGCCCTGTCTCCAAGATATGATGTTTATATACAAGTAATTTGAAAGAGCAAAGATGTTTCGAGAGGGACCTCATGCTGAGCAAATTACATCTTATATTATCATAAAGAGAAAATGTTGCTAATTAACCTACTAGGCAAGTTGTAAAAATGTTGATACTGAACGTATCATCATTCATTCATTTATTATCTCTAACCCATTATCCTGGTACAGGGTTGCAGGTGGGGTTGGAGCCTATCCCAGCTGACACTGGGCGAGAGGTGGAGTGCACCCTGGACAGGTCACCAGACTATCACAGGGCTGACACATACCCAGCTGGCCACCAGTGTCATTAGATGTTGATTTTGTTTGAATTTAGTTGGGTTAGTATACTAGCCTCTAAACTGACGTCTGTATTGTGTTGATAAGTATCCAAAATCCAACGTCATCCAGGCATCTAATGCTTACATCATCTTAACATAAAATAACTACATTTAGTCAAGAGGTAAACCAAAGCCCAACATCTGCAAATTGTCACAATGTTTACATCCATATAATGTAAAATTCTAATTAAAATATTGTCAACCAAATTTTCTTTCCAACCAAAATTTAAAGTCTACCCGATGCAAGAGTCCAACATCTCTCTGACGTCATATTGTCATCTGATGCCAGCAGGGTAAAGACAGACATCCATTCACAGGCACATTCACACACACCAAAAATTAACCAAACCTGCACAGGAGGAAGGTGGAGAACTCAGATAAAACCTACGTCACTTATCTACACACGTTCACTTAAAACATTTTCAGTTGTTTTCCTTCAAAATTGGCAGTCTTGCAATACATTATCCGCTCGTAGTGATGACAGCATTCATATTTTTTTAACCTTTTATTTAGCATTTTTAAAAAATCACGATCTTTCCCTAACCTTAACCAAAGTGCATGTGTTGCCTAAACCTAAGACAGCAGTCTAGACGTAAACCCAAAGTTCTGGTGTCAAGGTCCTGCAATTTGTACACCTACCAGCGTGCCCAACCACCTCCTCTTGAGTGTTTTATGACCTGAAAGAAATGCTGTCTCTGAACATAATCAAGGCAGCGATTATGTTGCCACAACAACATAATTAAGAAAGCAGTTTAGTAACATACAAATGCAATTTTTAGTAGTGAAGGTTACAAGAGCTTATAATGTGCTTTCATCTAAAGTCATGCAGTTTATGACAATCAGACGGTAAAGCTCAGTTTTAGAACGTTTGACACATTCTTGGTATTTGATAATTAAGTGCATACCCTAAATTCTATCCTACGCATCAATAGATCTAATAATTATGTTATTTTACTCTACAGTGGTGTACTGTGTGTCTGCAGGGCAGCAGCTCAGTGATCAGAAGATTTGCAGTCATGGAGAAGTTAATTGGCAGTTAAAAAAAAAAACGTCTCAGAAGCACAATAATTCTGGGAGGTTACAAAGGTTGTAATATTTTTTTAACCGGTAGTGTATCTAACTGCCCTTAATTACAGGTAGTCTCAGGTTATAATCAGCATAAAGAAAATGAGTCAACCTGAAAGCTGCTATAGGTCACAAATATTGTCCTAACAGTCAAGATACAAACGCAAAGACATGAAAAAGCATTA
This sequence comes from Cephalopholis sonnerati, assembly GCA_019142605.1. Lineage (NCBI taxonomy): Eukaryota > Metazoa > Chordata > Actinopteri > Perciformes > Serranidae > Cephalopholis > Cephalopholis sonnerati. The sequence goes on from JAGQAX010000016.1 coordinate 15,924,380, forward strand.
TTAAGTTCTTCAGAGAGAACAGGGCAGTTTTTTAATATTGTTCTAGATGGAGTTGCACTATTATTTAAGACAAAGTGAAGACCTGACAAGAATGTGAATGAGGGGTTATAGCTGAATGGTCCCTAGTTACACTCTGCATGCCCCCTTTGATCCCATATATAACCTCTAGGTGTCAACATGGTGCAAAAGCACTGGATTACATACACTATCTATTCCGCTCTGACAAATCTCGCAGGCAGGACATGAGCCGGAATAAATGCACCAGCACAAGAAAAAATGCCTACTCAATTGGGCCATCAGCGAGGCTATACTAATTCTATTACACTTTATAGATCATCTTTTGTTTAATTGCCAGAGTATCTGCACAAAGTGTTGCCTCGGTAAAAAAACACTTTAGTCAATCAATATTGATGCAAAGTGCTCTCTGCAGGCCAGGGGGGAGGAGGCCGGGGATTTATTAGTACAATTACCTGCAGTGAAATGTGTATGGTGTCTGGCTGGAACGGAAACCTGTGGACTTTCAGAACGCACAAGTACACAGTATGACACCTGTGGCTGTGATGTTATGTAATGTTCTGTGTTATGTGCCAGTGGTTCTTAATCTCAGAGTCAGGACTGAGATTTCTGCTAGTTTTATTTGAAACACTCCAGCCTCGCAGGGGACGATACAAAAGCCATCATCAGCACTCTTAGGCTGTAGTTAACAGCATAAAGGATTTATACACTATGTGTGGACATAATGTTTCCACAGGGGGCACCCAGATTTGAAGTGGGGACCTCTTGATCTTCAGCTCTGCCACTCAGCTTTGCCCGCTCACCCACCGCTCCAGGAGGTATTGTTTTGTTTTGTTAATGCCATAACCCCTTCAACACAGAGAGGATAGAATGAATAGGAACATGTATTCATGTGTAGATACTGACTTAAAGGGATAGTTCAGATTTTTGAAGAGGGGTTGTATAGGGTACTTATCCATAGACACTATATTACGTACAGTGGATGTCAGCTGGCACACTACCAGTTCGGAGAAGCAGGCTGAAGTCTGACATGGAAGCAAAGCAATGCACTGTCGTAGAGGGGTCCGCAGCAAAATCTATTTTAGCCACCTAAAAATATATATATAAGTGGAAGTGTATGCTATACTTAGAATATTTTCATTGCTTTCCCTTATATCAGACAGTAATTTACAATAAGCAATAAAGCTGTTACATCGCTCTCTTCAAAGCCAGACTCCATTGAGAAAAACAGTCATTTAATATCACTAAACACAGGAGTTGCTGGTCTACCACTGCCTCTAACACTTATTTTGTGTGTGTTATTGTGTGACTTTGGCATTTATAAGGGTTAGTTTGGATTCACTAAAGTCGCACAATAATACAAACTAACTAATTAATCGAAACAGCGGTATTCCAGCAGCTCCTGTGTTCAGCGTGCTAAAATGACTGTTTTTCTCAATGGAGTCTGGTGGCTTTGACGAGAGCATACATGGGAAACTGTAACCATTAACAAGTTTCCCTGTTGTAACAGGCAGTCTGACAGAAAGGTAAAGCAGTGAAAATACTCTTAATGTAGTGTACACTTAAACTGATTTTCTTTAGATGGCTAAAATACATTTTGTTGCTGACCATCATTCATAGTACATTACATCACTACATAAGTAGTATGTTGCTTTGTTCCAGCCTGCTTCTTTGAACTGGAGGGTGTGCTGACTGACATCTACTGTATGAAATATACTGTCTATTAATAGGCACCCCAAACAACCCCACTTCAAAAGATCTAAACTATCCCTTTAACATATAAAGTGGTGGATGGATGGATGGATAAAGAGACAAATATAGTATCTACAGACAGCATACCATAATCACACTATAAATAATGTTGCACACAAATAAATAAACAAACTAATCAACCTATCAGGCAGTTTATGGAAATCCTCCTTCTGAGAAAAAGTAGTGAGTGTATATTTTCTAAAATGCATTAACAGTTAATAGATTTGGTTACTTGAACAATGGTAAGACTATGAAATAAAGTACAGTTTGTAAGGTGTGAGTTCACTATAAGGTCAGTGTATTTCAATCTCATGTACAGCTGTGTTTAAATACTGTTTCACCCTTGACTGCAAGAAAAGTCCTTGAGAATATTAAACCCTTGTTTTTTGGTTTTTTTTTGTTTGTAATTAGCATGGAGCAAATTAATTAACACGGGTGAATGGAGGCTGCAGCATCTGCAAGCACATGTTCATTATCAAACACAAACATTCAGAGGCTCGTGAGTTAACCCCCACGTTCAAAATATCTGCGACCGAAAGAGAAGGTGATAACTGAGACTCAGTAACTGTTCCTGTTTGGTTGTAGCTCTGTGTTGAGGGTCTTTGGGTGAAATTCAGCATCAAAGAGGCTACAGTCTATAAGGGACTATAGCTCAGTGGTAGAGCCTTTGGCCTCAGATCAGCAGCTCCCCAGTTTGACTCTGAGTGCATACTTCTGTTTATTACTAAAGTAAACGGTGCTCTCTATACATGTGACCTAGCTTTGCGGCATGTTAGAGCCAACACGGCAAACAATAGAGGAGCTTATAGCTCTGTGAAAAAGTCTTCAAAGCCTGCAGCTTTAAACCTCATAAGAGCTGGAACACACAGGCTGTATTCTATAGATCATGAGCATGCTGGAGTATGTTCATTTCATCTCTGCTTTCCATATAGCTTTGTCTTTTAGGTTTAAACTGCTGTTCAAAGACATTACAAAATAAAATTATAAGAGTCCTATATCCAGCCACCGTATACAGTGATCTTATATTGTACTGTCATGTTCATGTGGTTATAGCTCAGAGTTTGAACATGTAGCTACAGATAATATTGATAGTACACATTACATACAATCATAGCTCTGACTCCATATGTGGAATGCTACCTTTGTATCTATCTACTCTAAAATGTATTGCTTTAAACTGGAGTCAGTCTATTTGTTGGTGAATACACCCCTGACTACTATGTGCACATATATACAGTTTAGATATACAAAGACTAGTTCAAAGTGCTGACGGGGGGCTTTCATGCCATATCTCATGTTTGTAGACCATTAAAGTTTGACTGTAATACAACATTGTTTGTTACCAGCCTCGCACCATATTGTTTTTAGACCAGCCGAAATCAACTCGCAGTACTTTACCCATCAGCACATTCTGGTAGTTAAAGCTTTTCTACCTCTCGAGCAAAAATTCCACAAGCCTTTATTCTGTTTTCTCTGGTCATGTCGCACAAATTTCAAAAGTATTTGCAGCCTAGTTTCACGAAAAGACCATTTTCCAGCAGTAAAATACCTCTTTAACAGTGTCAATAATAATGTTTACAATGCCATAAACAGACTTTCAATGAAAAAGAGTTGGAATAAAATCACTCGACATGTAAATAGACTGCATTCTAGTTATTTTTCTTACGTTTTTCTACTGTATTCATGTGTATAAAAAGTGAAACATCTATCTTTTTCAATCTAGGCAGCTTTATACTTTGTTTACTGCAGTGTAACAAGCTATGGGGTTAGAATAAGCAGGTATAGCTCAGTGACAGAACATTTACCTTCAAGTAAAGATGTCTCTAGTTCAATTCTGGATGCCAGCCATGCTGATCATCTTTGCCATAATAGACAGACAAATTAATAACACTTTGTAAAATTGTTTTTTCCTTAGTTTGTGCATTTATTTTCCTAACTTTTTCTGTTGAACTGCATCTTCTAAAGATTGGTGTTATCTCTATTACACGTACAACAGCAGCACTAAACGACACTTCTTCTCTTGCTTTGCCATAAAACGTCTTTAACTCATCAGCCTTCAAGATTCTCATCTCTAATTAGCGGCGAGGAGACGAGTTAACCTGGGGTGAGCCGCAACTCCGTGAGCATGTGTATGTTATCATCACATAATCATGCATGCCATGACACACATGCAAACACGTGGAAGCACACAGCCATCACCTCCTCAGGCTCAGGCTCACCTGCACACTCAGAGACTCATTAGCGAAGGAAGCAGGAAGAGTAGGAGGGAAGAAGGAGCTGAGGGAGGGAGGGAGGGCTGAAAGAGGAGGAGTCTGAGGGTCTGTGTGTGAATAAAGGCAGTGTTTGTGTGTATTGACTTAGTAAGCGTATATAATATATGATGAATTAGAGATAAAATTTGCCCCAGTAACCAAGTTAAGGTTATTGGTAAAGCAGAGTGGTCCTCAGGGAAAAGCGTCTCTGTGGATGTGTTGTGAGTGTACATGTGTGTGTTTGTGTGTGTCTGTGTGTGTATTTGTGTGCCCGGGTCTGAGTCAGGCTGAGAGTGACTCAGAATGAGATGTTTCTTGTTGTGTCTTCAGGCGGGGATGGAGCATATTCGACGTGTGGGTGTGTGTGTGTCTACATGTGTAGGTGCATGTGCAGAGCACCTTTGCCTTTGGTGACAGGTTTAGAGGGCAGAGGGAGTGTGTGTGTGTGTTGGTGTGTGTGTTGGTGTGTGCTTGTGTGTGTTTAAACCTCTGACTGTTTTGCTCACAAACTACTGTACATGTGTGTTATTCTTATTCATATTATTCACATTCTCCAGGGAAGTGGCCAGTCTTTCATTACAGTGTGTGTTCACTCGTCTGACAGATCTGTTCCTGAGGCGGCGGCTGCTGCTAAATATCACACACCTGGATGCACAGCGTGTGCCGCTCCCTCTCTTTCCGTGTCTTCTAAGACCCTATTACCATGCTAATAATATCCAACAAATCACACAGCACTTTCACCTTTATGAGTCTTCGTCAGAGGGGCCACGCAGCACGTACGGGATTAGGGATGACTTCATATACAGAGGCGTATCTTTAATACCACAGGAGCTGAAAAGCCGGGCAGAGGGAGGGCACATGAAGGAGAGGGAGGTTTTCTTTAAATATCACCCCAAATATGTATAAATACCACAGCTGCTTCTAAAATTACCATCACTCACTGTATCTGTGTGTGCTGGGAAATGGAGTAAAGGAATTGGAGAGTACAAGTGGATTGAGTATGCTTTTATGTATGAATATGTATGTGCACATCTTAAAGGTCCAATGTGTGGGATTTAGGGAGACATATTGGCAGAAATGGCATACAATATAATAAGTATGCTGTCTTGAGTGTATATTTCACTGATAATGAGAATTGTTGTGATTTTGTTACTTTAGAATGAGCTGTGCATAACCCTGGGTCTAGATTGCGTCATTCGCATTTTCACATTTTCGCATTTTTTTTTTTGTGTTTTCATGTTGGCCACCATAGTTAGCAGCCCCATGACACTGCTTTTATTCAGTGTTTTTACTAGCTTTAATCAGCAGGGGTCTCATTTATAAACATTGCGTACGCACAAAACAAGACCTGAAAGAGGTGTACGCCACTTCCCACGCAAAAGTTGTGATCTATAAAATAAGACTTATTGGGAGAAACTTTTACCTATGCTTACAAACATTTTGGAGATGGGAAAATGGCTATGCAGATGTTGAGGTGGAAGCCTGATTGTAGAAACTGTCCAATATTTTTGGGTGCACACCATTTGGGGCTTTTGCTCGTATGCACATTTTCAGTATGGATCGTACGCAAATGAGACCCCTGGTCTGTTTTACAGATAATGAAGCTCCTGGTAAAAACCTCCCGAAGAACAAACACAGAAAGAATTCTAACTGTGAAAAGTTTCAGCCGGTTGCAATCTGCAGTCCTCACCACTAGATGACACTAAATCACCCTAAATCTGACACACTGAACCTTTAAGTAGGAGAATGTTTTTGTGTATTTTTTTTGGTTTATATGACAAAAAATTTTATGATTAAAGAGTGAAAATGGTTTCAATTATCAGTGGTGAAAAATGTATTTAGATGTTTTGATTAAAAATAAAAGTTCTGCACTTACAATTTCAAGTTAAAGTCGTGAATATTTACCAGCCAAAAGTCAAAAAGTAAAAGCACTCATAACGCAGAATGATCCATTTGTGAGAATTATAGTGTGATGTATTTATTATTATGTTACTGGACTTTTATTAAGTGTTATAGTCATATTAAGGTGGAGCTACGTTTAACCAGTAAAGCAGTCATGTCTCCTGAAAACTATGTTTGCATACAACTAAGTTGGAACAGTAAATATATTTCAATGCAAACATAATGCCGAGCAAATGGTGTTTTTTCACTAACATAATGAGGAAATGCTGCTAATTAATGTATCGGGAAAGTTACAAAAAATGTTGATACTGAACATATGAGCAAAATTGCATTGGCACTGAAAGTGTTTTACAGTTGTTTTTCAACAAAATAGTTAATCTTGCGATAAGGTATCCACTTGTAGTGAAACACCGTCTTGTGAAGCCTACATGGTACACGAATGTAGTGTTTCATTACCTGAAAGAAACACTGTCTCTGAACATAATGCAGGCAGTGATTATGTTGCCACAACAGCATAATTAAGTTTTGTGACATAGAAACATTATTTCTAGGAGACCCAGTTGACTAAAGGAGGCTTGTGTACACAGTTACACATCAAAGAAACCAAAAGAAACAGAAATAAAGTAAGTGGATGATGACACTTTTTGCCCAGCAATTGAAATCAAACTGCTGGCAAATACAATACAATAAAGAGCAGAATAAATAAATAAACAAATGAGCAAACCAGCAGACTCCAGTAAACATTCAAAAGTTATTTCAATGTAGCCATTAATAATTTAACAAACTAACCAAGCTAGGGGAAATATATTTACTGATACTCATCACCTTGATCTACTGGATCTTGGAAGAGACTCACATTAATATCTCTTCTTTAAATGTTGTTTGCTCATTTAAATTTTGACAATGCATCATATTTTATGAGGTGTGTAAAATCCGACTATGCAAACAAAATATTAACAATAGCTATCATATAAATGAGGTGGAGTACTAAGTACAAAAATTCCCTCTGAAACGCAGTGGAGTTTGAGGAAAATAAAGGAAATCACAGACAACAATTTTCACTATCATTAGTAACGCACAACCCAGTCAATGCAAATTTGGCAAGGCTGTGTGAAATGTTAATCTGTCAGTTAGAATTCTGAAAGTGGAAATGGGTACGCATTGATTTTGAAAGGCTAAATCATTTTTGTAGTGTGTAAAAAATGGCAAATATCAGCAATTTTCACTTTGCTACATTTTTTGTTTTTTGCAGATCTTTCACACTTGGTTAATGTATCACTTAGAAAATCTGACATTAGAATAAATGAAGTTGGACTGGCTGTATGGGCTGCGTTCACTGTCCTCGCCTATGTGTTTGTAAAGGACTTTGGTAACCCACTTATGCAGCTGGATTTGCATTGAGTGAATTGAAGCGAAAGATTTAAATGGCATCAGTCTTGCTATTAAAGCAAAGCAAAACATCAGACAAACAGGGAGGAGCAGCTCTCTCTTTCTCTCTCTCTCTCTCTGAATGTGTGTGTGCGTGTGTGTGTGTGGATGTGTGTGTAGAAGAGCAGGGGGAGTGCTGTCCCTTGCCTCTGCTCAGTGTGTGCAGCAGCTGCAGCTTTCAGCCTCAGTCTACACTGTAGGGGCCATTCTGCTGTCTGAAAGACTGATAGATACAAAGAGCAGAATGGTGATGAGAGATGACTCCGAGGAGAGCGCTGATGGTGCGTTTCATACACACTCATTGCCCCACTCTGCATGTAGCAATTCAACATTTGTATAAAGTGAAAACAAAAACCACGTTTCCGGGTCAAGGATTCGGCGCAGTCTCTAAAATAAGGGTCGCACAGTTAGGAGTTGTTTTTGGACAAACACAAGGGTAACACAGCCATCAAAGCGTGTGTCGATTTCACAACTGGCCTGAGGGTGGGGAAATCTTGACTGAATTTGGAGAGAGTAGTCCCCTCCTCTCTTCCCTGATATGAAGTCTCATCCTTTGTCATCCTCTGTCCGTGACAAGGGAAGAAAAAAAAATAGACCATGGATACAGATGCTGGCCTACGCCTGATGCACACATATGTTACAGAGGAAAACCCTGGAAGCAAAGCAATCAATTCTCACACTCTATAGAAACAAACAGGCATGCATGCACACCTAAACACACAAAAGGGAGCTTAACACGCATGGCGCCCCCAGTCTAATGAGACAAAATCAGAGAGAGTGCATGAATGGAGTGCCCTGTTTCAGCCTATGGCACCAAGTGCCGTGCAGAGACAAAGCTCTCATGCAACACCCCATTCATAGTCTGGCACTATGGGTAGAAAATAGAGCCAGCTCACAGTATAGAAGTATTATAATATCAGAAAGGGGGGGATGCAGCACACTAGTATCCTTCCTCACCATCCCCCACCTTCCTCCCTTTGGGCCCTCGCTACCCGCCCCCACAAATCCCAGTGCGCCCTCACCCTTCCGCTAACCTCCCTCATTCTGCTCTCACTACTGTTCCCCGTCCCCATCCCCCTCACCGAAACCTCCACTTCCTCTTCCTCATCAGCATCCACAAAGGACCATAAGGACAGACAGTCGCTCTTTACACATCACACACTCCACGTGCCACTGGATGAGAATAATGGTTAATTCCAAGCTGGAGGTCACGTATATACAGTACGATGCCTGTAGGCCCGTAACTAGCAACCCAACCTGAACAACTGGTGACAAAAAAATGCTTTTTTTAACAATACTGAGGTACAGTCAGATTTGACTTTGACTATTGCATTCAATGTATGAATTTTTATTTCCATTGTTGATTTATCTGTCAAATATTTAGTCTATTAAATGTCACAAAATAGTGAAAAATTACTGTCACAATTTTACTAAAGCCGAGAGTGATGTCATTAAATTGCTTGTTTCATCTGAGCAACAGTCTACAATCCAAAGACACTGAGTGCCCCAGGAATGAATCCTAAAACCTGGAAATAAGTTAGTATTTTACCACTCACAGTTCCCTTGTCTCAAAGTTAATGGGTTTTTTTTAAATTGGATTTTGGTTAGATAGCTGAAATAAAGTCTGTGGTTAACACAAACTTAAAAGAGATGTTCACGTCTTGTTCTACAACATAAAATACATCAGTAAATATGTACTCATGAACCGTGGAGCTTCTGTGTGTCTTCAAAAATCCAGTTGCTTACAAGTGGCTTTATGAGACTAAAGAACGTCATCATGCCGAGTCACACCAAAGACGGCTGTACAGTCTTCGCTGATGTTAGGTCATGCGACTGTAGTGTGGTTTGTTTATTACCAGGGTGGTGGAGCCCTTCTGTGTTTTCTCTGGGTGCTTCGGCTTCCTCCCACAATCAAAAGACATGCAGGTCAGGTTAATTGGTTTCAGGCCTGTGATAGTCTGGCGACCTGTCCAGGTTTGTACCCTACCTCTCACCCAATGTCAGCTGGGATAGGCTCCAGCACCCCCGCAACCCCAAAGATGATAAGCAGTTACGGAAAATGAATGAATAAAAAGTATAACTGTCACCATCTATTCATAATATGAGACATGTTCATATCAGGTATAAACATCAATGAGGAAGGAGGTTTAACTCAGTGGCAGAGTGTGACTGCAGATCAAGAGGTCTCCTATTTAACTCTGAGTGCCCCTGCTCCACTAACATTTCACTTGCTCTGAAGCCAAACTTTCAAACAACGTGTGTGGGATGTGGTGTATCAAGAAGTGCATTTAAAAGCAGCTCAGACACTTCCTACTTCAACTCCAGATGCCCCCTGAAACTGTATACATATAACTCAAGTACCAAGTATCACTTTTATCTTGTCCTGTCTCACAGGCCAGAGAGTAGAGCCTAGCACTGAGAATGTGTTTATGTGCATAGCTCTGTTTTGAGTGTCCATGGCAGCCACTGAGAAGCAAACAGAGCAGATTATGGTTTCCACACAAAGACAGGGCTATACTGCACACCTCAGAGTGTTTGACTCAAGAGCAAAACGCAAAACCCAAGTGAATGAAGGTGTGTATATTATTAATAGGAGATAGTCTGTAAATTGTTTATGTGCTTATATGTCTATTTGCACAGATTGTTCAGGCTGCTAAAATCTGCACTTTGCATTGGCACTTTGCACTTTGATGCTGATTATATTCCTTATAATCTTCATTTATTTTTATTTTTAAGTCTCCTAGAATCTGCCCATTATGTCATGTTATGTGTTGTTGTCCATCAGTGTTTTGTATGTTGTATGTTTAGTGTATTTTCCTGGCTGCAAACCAATTTCCCTGAAAGGGACAATAAAGATACTTTGACTTTGACTTTGACTGTTGTCATGACGCTGGAAGTGCCATGGGGAAAATCAACACTGAAGGCAAAAAATTAAATGTTTATTGAAAGTTAAATATAACAAGGAAATAACATGACAATGGAAACTTTTCTCTTGGTTAGTAGCAGCGAACAGCAGCAACATTAACAATAAGAGGGAGTGAGAAAGAGCAGGTGGTACCCGTGTACCAACACTGCAGAAAATTGGTATTGAAAATAAATCAATAAATCAATATTTTTGACAACACTACTGTATATATCTACTGCATCACATCTTTTCATTTTCCCCTTGTGACAAAATTTTCACGAGAAGTGTAATGTCCAAAATTAAAACCTTCTTTTCCAGAGGTGGCACCACTTTCTCTGAACAGACATTTTTCTGCACTGAACTTGTCATAATTCAGAAAAACAGTAAAACACCAGAGGGTGATAAACAATAGTGAAATTATTATGATCTCCTATTACATAACACTTGAAAGAGATTAAAGGTGGCCCTTATCATGCTTATTGGTGGTCTGTTTAAATGGTTTCAGAACACTTGTTCTATTTCATTCAGGGACCTTTGTTGCATTTCATGCCCCCTCTCATTCCCACTTTTGTGTCCTGGCTGCCTTTTCACTGTCAACTGTCCAAAAAAGGGTGAAAATGCCAAATAATAATCCTAAATAAATAAATGGTTTCAATTCTCACATCAGTAAGTGGCATTTTATTTTACTATTAGCTCTTATTTTGGAGGGGCACTCTAAAATGAAGGAAGGGGTTAACAGAGCCTTCAGCTCAGCACAGAAAAAGCATAAAAGAAGTAGTAATTAATGTCCATTTGTTGTCAGCTTTTTGCTGCAGACATTCAGGCTTTAGGCTTTTTTGGAACAAATCATGGTTTTCTAATGAGGGCGAAATGATTATGTTTAATTTCAATTTAGCTACGACAGGAATATGAATATGCAAAGTCTAGAAATCGCATCTTTTGTGTTTGTGTGGCCCCGCGCACACGTACCATCTTGCTCTCATTCAATACAGGATTTAGTATGCTCTCAGTGAGACGCAGCAGAGATGTGAAACAAACTGCTAACAAGCACTGGACAACAGGAGGAAATCCCCCACAGAGCAAAAGATTTACAGACTTCAACACAAGGGTCAATTACGCCGGCACACACACAAAAACACACGATATCTTTACTTATTGATGAGATTGATTTCTGGTGCTCAGAGGTACTTCTCTGCCAGCAGATTAGGTGGGTGATTTATGAGTGACCATGAATAATGGCTCTCTGAGCTCAGCTAGAATTGACCTGAGAGGAGAGATGCTGGGGACGCACAGCGAAAAGACAAATGGGTTAAGCGAGGTAAAGCAGGACACAGGGAACGAGATGAAGGGGGACATAAGAGCATTAGGCTGCTCCTGTACAGAGGCCTGGCTTTACTGTGAAGCTCATTGTCTCAGGCCAAAGCAGACCTGAGACCTGCCAACTGCGCTCATCCCCCTCTGCTTTGTCAGGGCTGGCAATGTCAGCGCTCACCATAGAGGTGACAAGCAGATCTAAAGCGAAGTATTAATAGAATGTAAATCACAAAAAGGTCCCTGAGGACGTAATACAATGCAACAACACTAATGAGTGACTGATTAACAGCTGTCCCATTAAAGTCATCTCTTTCTTAGCACCTGACATTTCACTTTAAACAAGTTAATAGCTTAACTTCCACCCCTGTAGCTAGCGTGAAATTGGCACTTAGAGCATCATGAGTCGTGGACATCTATTTAGGGTGTGACAATGAGTCAATCAGTTGGAAACACGCATGACTTCCTGCTAAAATTAATTAGCATTGTGTAATGAAATGTGGCTTTCACCCTGCGGCAGTGTGGCTGTTTAAATCAGGCATCTTGGAGGAGCAACCATTGACTTCACGTTCGAAACTCCGTCCGATGGCAGCAGCTCCGCACACACACACACACACACGCACACGTGCTGCCAGGAAGGAGAGCACACAGAGGCCAAATGCCACTGCCAGCCGCAGTTGAATTTGTTTACTCGAGATAAGCAGAGACATCCTTGCCATCACAGTGACTGAACGCTGAGAAGATGATTTTGGCTGAGCTCGTGTGGAGGAAGAGGCGGGGACGTTTGTGCGCTCAGGGCTCGTGTTAGCGCGAATGTGTGTGATTAAACACACATACATGCACCCTCACGATACACAGAGCAACTCCATATTCTAATTAAGGTTTTATTTGGGTTAAGCTGTTGACATGAACCCTTGATAATCTGCAGCCGATTCTTCCTGTTGACACAAATGATTCACTTAACACCAGTATTCTTGTTCACCTGTGGCAACTGGTCAGTAGATTGAGCAGTCTGATTCCAGTTTTCCCCTCAATCTCCCTTACAATTTTTGGATTAGAATAATTAATTTTTCATATGTTCATGTTTGGATTAATACATGGAAAGAAATAATCCTGGTTCAAAAAATGTAATCTATACCTTTTGTAAGTCTTCTGAGAAAGAAACATTTTAAAACCAAAGTGGCTCTTCATCAAGTACAGACAAAGAGCCATACAATACATATATTTATTCTAATGGATTAATTACAAAGAAGAAATTATTATATTAAGCATTTTAAGGGAGGTAACCTACACAATATTTCCTCACAAAGGAACAAGCGTTTAAACTCTAACATAAATCCAGTAATGTTAATAGAAATACCACAAAGAATGTCAAGATCATAAGAAGTCAAACCTGTGAATAATTTGCTCTTGCATGCCTGAAACCTTGATTTCTTGCTTTCCTAAAATGTACACCATGTAGATCTCAGAGACAGGAACACAACATCTTTTGAACAACATCTTCTCTTTGTGTAACAGCTGTTTGTTCGTTCCCTTGGGGGGGATAATTCACCCTCTGCTGGTAGGGGTTAAGCATCTCGCTCAAGGATGTTTCAGCAGATCCTTCCGGTTGTGGCACACCCAATCAAAAAAACATACAAATGTGTTGGCAGACACTGACCCTGACCCTGTTTCTTTTGACAAATCCACAGACATCATTCATATTTATATCTGGCCATAGATGACAGGGGACAAGGATCTCCCAAGCTATTATACTTCTGGGTAATAACTCAGTGACAGTGCACAGCATCCATCAGCCATCATTCACTTTCATCTGACTGCTTCATGGACACTATCACTCCACTGCCACTGCGCTCGCCTTAAGGAGCAAAGCAGGCTGACTGAAGACCCCAGCTGCAGGAAGGGCCAAGGTTTATCAAACGACAATACTCAGAGACAGAGTTGATTCAGAGTTCAGCTTAAATTCATTAAAGTAATTCACAGAGAGCGGCCACATAGCGACATACATGTCAAAGTAAATGACGGATTAAAAGGTGAAAGTCAAGAGGTAAATGGATAACAGTGTGTGGCAGTAACCCTTATTTAATCTATGTTGCAGACATAGATCCAGGGATGGCAATGTCAGTCTGTTGTCAGACAACCAATGGATGGTTGCTGCAGACATTCATGTCCCCTTCAGGATGAACTGACATAGACTCTTGTTTTTACCTCATCCTTATACAAATCTAATTTTGTTTGGGAGTGAGAATGTTCCACAGTGTATGAGCAGAATATGTGTGTGTTCAAGAGACAAAATGATTCAACCGAAGATGTTATTTTTTTCCAATTGTTCTATCAGTTTTATTTCTTAAGATCTCTTTGGGAAAAGATTCAAAGTTAAATGGTTTGGTATGTGGGTATGCAATAAAAAAATCTGTCTAAAGTCTTTGAGTACTGTATGATCAATCAGTTTAATAAAAAAAAAAAGGATTGTCACTAATAACGACTGCACTACTTCAGAAGCAGACAATTTCATATCTAATTTAAGAGTCACCACTCCAAAGAATATGTAGTCTTTTGCTCTCTCTGCTGCTTGCAATCCATATTTTTTATTCAGAAACACACTGTGGCTTCTTCTTTGTTACTGGTGGCTGAGGTGTCTTTGTTCTTTGCTGAGTGTCATGTATTGGACGGGTGTTTTGTTGAATGTTTAGAGATCACAAGAAGTCAAAGACCACAAAAAAGATGAAATGGAGGCACAGAGAAATGGAGGAGGCAAGTGAATGCAAAGCTGCCGACATTAAGAATTGATTCACAGTTGCAGCCAAATTCAGCAGATGGTGAGTGAATGTAAACGGAACTGAGCAATCAAATTTCCTACAAAACACTTAAAGGATGCAGAGAAGGGGAAGAAAGAAAAGATTGAAAAGGCAATAGAAGGCTGGAGGAGCCGAGAAGGAAACATACTGACAGACTGGAGAACAAAAAGAGCCCTTTTGCAGCAATATGTTCTCGCCTACGGTTACACTTGTTCCAATGCAACTTTAATCATCCAATCATGCTTGCCATGTCAACTGACAGGTCTGGTTGTGCAAAAATTGGATTTTGCTCACACTGATATTGGATCTAAAACCCAGAAATGAAAGATGCCAGGCTTATGTTGTCATCAACACGGTCTGGATGCCGTCCAGCATGGCAAACACGAGAAAAGGAACAGAGAGAAAATAATGGAGGAACAGATTAAAATAAGAACAGGATCTTCACATTTTGAGGCCAAGTTTAGACATATAGCAATGTGATGTTTATAAATTCAGAATTTTACGATCAGTTTTTAAAAATCTCACCAGAATACAAGCTAGAACAAATGTGTCCTCTCAAGAAATGTCAAAAGAATTAAACCACATGTGCGCTAAACTGAGAATATGGACTCCATAAATCAATTGTTGCCTGAGGCAGATGCTCCAGGATGTCTCCCAGCCGAGGCGCAGAGCGTATACTGCAACCTAATGAAATCTCCTACATCACATTGAAGACCTTGCAGCGTTGTGCTTACATTTGCCTACATCAAGTTATGGATGAAGTAAAGCCCTTTCTTGTTTAGGGCTATGTATAGCCTCTGTTATTACAGGAGATTACACAAACACAAGTATAAAATGTAAAATAGAGGAAATTATCTCTAAGTTATAACTCAGAGACTGAGTTATTTTGTATTCTATACTCACTAACTATGTTTACATGCACACAAATATTCCACTATGACAATATTTTGAATTTGATGCAGGTCACATAAACAGCATATTCCATTTAGATATTCAGAATTAGGCATCATTGTAAATGCAGCATTTTCCAGTTTTGAAATGTGGGACATGCCAGTATTATTCAGGTTTTAGGGTCATTCTTTGGACATGTATACAGCGCATCCAGAATACACGTCTCAATTGGTCTGCAGTCTGCAAGGCCGAGATGCATGCTCATATGAAAAGCTCGCTTTTCTAGTTGGAAGGAGAAACAAACCTATAGTTTTCAAACATTATAAAAGACTTGTACATCAACAGGTTTTTCCGATATGTGCTAATATTGTAATGCCAACATTTACAAGAGGGTGGTCGAAGGATGAAAGAGAGAGGCTGTGCTGTCCTACAGGTCCACCACCAGTCGGAAAAAATCCTGTTTTGATGCAAAGAAGCAAAATGACAAGCAGCTTTAGCTGTTCTACTTTTTGATATCCTATTTTGACATGATAAGCAACATTTTAGAGCACATTAATCAAAGTATGCACAGCTGCATGTAAACAGAAATATTAGTAGGGTATTCATTTTCATTGGTTTCGTAAATAGCTTAGTAGGAATATTGTCTTTTGTAATAAGGGCAAAAACCGAACTATTTTGTGCATGTAAACATAACCACTGAAACATAAACAGGTTTATTTACTATCCAGCCACCCTATGTTGTGCTTTAAGTTATGATCCTTCAGACTTTCATTAAATGCAGCCCCATTTTTTTAGACTACTTATGTTGGCACTTTTTCTGCGACAACTAATCCATGTATTTACATTCAGAAATAAAAAAGTCCCCATCAAGAGATCACATGATCCCACCTGAGGAAGGGAGGATAACGCGAGGGGTGTTTCTCAAAGTCAAGGAAGGATCCTCAAATGGCCGAATTTCAAGGAGGCTACATCATCGCCCCCCGCCGAAGGACTGTTCCAATAGCAAGGTTCCTTCTGAATTCAATCAAGGATGCATGTGTGTATCCTCTGTGGGTATAAAATCCCCACCATGCTTTGCGCACGATTTGCTGGAAGTGAAGGCAGGGCCTCCTCAGTGAAATATGTCTTTTTTTTTTTTCTATTAATGTCTCCAGGAGTTTTTATCACACAACAAAATACTGACAGAATCCTCATAATTCACACTTTCCAATGTGTCGGAATTTTTTAAATAACGTGATTTAGATAAAACATAGATTAAATTCATCATTTACAGCACAGATAGAGCACTAAGTGTCCACCCCTTAAGTATGACCCAGAAATATATTCTCCCTAAAAGTCACGTGACTCTGAAAATACTGCTGACATTTGTTCACATTGTACAACATCAATAGAGAGTGCCAACATTATGACAGTACCATGAAACCCCCTCAGTCCTCTGAGGATTAATGACACACACCTAGGGACACTCGTTAGCCTGCTCCAGTGTGTGTTCACTGAATGCTAGGAAGGAGTCTTGCCTTGCCTTTGGAGGATCCTTCATTGGAAGGACTCATCCTACCAAGGAAGGATCCATGACTTTGAGAAACACCCAAGCACTCCTGTCTGAGAAGGACACGCCCCTCTCAGGTGCAATCACTTCACTGAACAAGAGGCAGAATATATACAGCCTAGCTTAAAGTGCACACAATGCCTGTGTCACTGTGGACAACAGTCCTTTTTTCACTTTATTTGTCTGTCAATCAGGGTTAATTTTTTCAAAGAGTAATGGAAGAAGAAGGAGCAGCCACAGTGAGCACACCTCCAACTCCTCAGCAAGGTAATTAACTTTACTTTATTATGCCCTGCTGTTGTGTGAAAAACCACTCACATTGTGTACAGCATGTAATCAGGTCGCGGTTTTATTTTGATTGACTTCTTTAAAAGAAAAACATACATGTGTTTGGCTGCACTGTAAACTGTTAACACCCACAGCTCATCTGTTGTGTATTAACGAAGTACCTTCTCAAAGAGTGTTTACTGTAGTATTAAACCATGATGGCTGTTATAAAGATAACCATGGGGGTCGCTTGTTCTGAAATCAAGACAAAGCCAATAAGAATGAATCATCAGGGGTAATGCATGAGACAAGTTCACTGACCTAAGGGGGAAATGGGTGTGCATGCCCTGAGGGTTAAGACAGAGAGGTAGGCTGAAGCTGAGGGGTCACGACTGCTCCTGTGCTCCCATGCCAAACCAAAGAAAGGAGCTGTGATGAGATCCAGAGACAAACACACTGTGCCAGCCGAGGAAGCTGCTGCTGCTCTCCCCTACGGCCTGCGCATACAATCACTAAGTCATTATCATTCTCAGAACAAACACGTTCTTTATGTAATCTTTATGTAAACGATCTGTCTTGAGGCTTCTTTAGGAGAGAGGCTCCGCTCCCTCGACTCCTAAAAACTGCATTCAAGACGGTCTCGTGCAGCAGAGGCCCACACCAATAATAAACAGAGAAGATGAAAAAAACAGAAACAGCGCAGAGTTATTTAAAGTTAGGCCTTAAGCATTTCTGTCAAGTGAATCTTTTTTTTTTCTTTTTTTTTTGTTTTGGACATAGAGTCTCAAAGTGTTAGCCCGTAAGGCTATCATCAAGGCTACACTAGTAGCACGAGAGCATCTGTGCGGGCCTTTGGGCTTTTTCCTATGCATCACACCATGGTGGGTCATGGCTCTGATGATCCTGAGGCCTTGTGGCCATGGAAACCCACTCATGTATGAATGTTACTTTGTTTAAACATGACTCCAGGAGAAGAGGAAGAGGAAAGGACAGGACAGGACAGGGCTGTCCTGGGAGACACATCACGTGTTGGCGATGTAACAGGAAAGAGAAAAGCAAAAGGAGTCACTGCATTTGTTGTTTGGTTGCCCAAAAAATATGAATAGAAAGCTGACAGGTTGTACGAGGGGGAATTTCCTCGATTCACTGGTAGTAAAGCATCAACAATGTCTGTATGACAATCTAACTGAACTATCTAAATCAATCACAATCAAATCAAATGGTCTATAAGACATGAAAGCTAAGCAAGAGATTTAAATTAATCTATGACTGAAACTTAAAATTGTTTCCATTATTGGATAATCTGCTGATTCTTTCATCATTTGGATTTCATCCACATTCAGCTGGCCTCTCTATGTTCGTCTCTACCTTTTGCTCACACTATTCATGTAGCTGCTTGCACCTTCTCACAAAAGAAAGAGGATTTGCTGCTTTCCTCGGTTTCATATCACTGAGAATAATTTATACTTTGCAGCCTTTTCACTGTTGGTCAGATAAAAAATGAAAATGTGCAGACACCAGTTTCAGCTCTGGGAACTCATGGTGGCCATCTGTTGCTGTTTTTTATTAATGAAAATAAATTATCACTACATAATGAGAGAAATCGCTATTTAAAATCTGAATGTGATCATCTCAAGTTCATTTTCAAAGTGAAACACTTATCAAGATACGTTTATATCCATGGTAAATTAAGGCTGCAAAAATCATTTTCCTTGTCAATTAAAGATCCAGTGTGTAAGATTTATGGGGATCTATTGGCAGAAATTAAATATAATATTTTAAGTATGTTTTTTTAAGTGTATAATCACCTGAAAACAAGAATCATTGTGCTTTTGTTAACTTAGAATAAGCTCTTTTATATCTACACAGGGAGTCATCATCTATGAAGATCACCATGTTGCACCACTATGTTTCTAAAGTTGCCCAGAACAATCGAACCAAACATCGCCTGCAGATACGGCCACTTGCGTTTTGGCATTGTTAACTGCCCCTACGCCACAAGCTGAACAGAGTCGGAAAAACAGTGTTTTTACCTGTTTAAATCATTGGGTCAGCTTGTTTTGGAGAGGAAGAGACCTCTGCGGAGATTTCGGCCCACAGTAAAAACCTCCTGAACAACATAACAGAAGGGATCTTATTCAGGAGTTAGGGATGTGGACAAGTTTCAGCTGGTTGCAATCTGCAGTCCTCACCACTAGATGCCACTAAATCCCACACGCTACTCCTTTAATTTGTCTGTTATTGTCTCTATTAATCTTTTGTTCATTTTGTCTATAAAAAAACATGTTTTTTTGTTGCATGTTTTATCTGACAGTTTGTCCAAATCCCAAAGATTTTGAGTTTTCTTTCACATAACACCAAAAAAAGACATCAGATCCTTACAGTTAAGAAGCTAGAGTTAGTGAATGTTTGGTATTTTTGCTTGAATGATTCAGCTCATAATTTACTCACTTACTATCCTTCAAAAAGTACCACTTTGTTTGAGATGAAACTTTTTATTAGATACTCAAGAACAGATTGACCCTCTCTCATTACTGAACCATCTAAACCACAGAGTCTCTAAAACACTCTTGGAAACATTTAAGAAAAGTAACACTTGCAAGACCTGCCATTTTGGTAACATATGAGCTCATGAATATATTTAGGCTTATAGATTTTTGCTGATTTTTAAAAACCTAGATCTAACCTTCGCTCTGCCTTTAACACATCAACACACACTAGTGATTTCCGAGGCTTCAGTGAAGCTCCAGTTATATCCAGTCAAAGGTATGAGGATTCTATAAGAGACTGTGTAAACACTGAACATGACCCCAGAGCATCTTTGTGTCTAGAGGAACATGTTGTATATGGAACAGCGGCTAAAAATAACTCTGTGCTAGCTTGTCTCTTTCTAGCTTTTTATTAGTGCCCCTGCTTGTATTTGTTCAATTGAGTGAAATTATTCTGTACGACATTTAAAGAGCCACCACTCTGCTGGTTCACATGGCATAAACAGTTTCAAAACACTGCATGTCCAAGAAAGAAACTAAGCTGCTGAGGTTTACATGTTAACATGACTCTATTAGCAAAGGTGGAAATAAACGTAACAAATTTTACTTAATAATTTCACTGTGAGGGTCCTAAAAACTATAAGTTCCTTTGTGTGCTGGAAAACAAAATGCTCACACTCGCATGCATTTATCATGAGTTAAATAATAAGCTCTGTGACACAGTGGAGGTCGTGACCCTTTGCAGTGTGGCAAGCAGTGGCAGGTTGGAGGGTCTGCAATAGCTGACACAGCACTGATGAAATGGGAGTAATATGAGCATTTGGGCATTGTTACAGTGAATCATGGCAACAAAAATATCCCCAAAAATGCCTCCTTTCCAGAATTACATTTTGGGCTTCACTCGATCCTCCCTTTGTCCTCAACTACTTTGGGTTTTCTCTCCTCTGTGGTCAAGGTTTCCTCACATTTCTGCTTGTTTCTGTGCATAGTGTGTGTGTGTATGTGTGTGTGTGTGTGTGTGTCTGCCTCAGTGTGTGGCGGAGTGTGGCAGCAAGGCGGTGACAGGGTGTCGGCCGTGGTCTGTGAACCTGGCTGCTCTGTTGTTCCGCCAGTGACAGAGAGCGAGGGGGACGTCGCCCGACCATGGCTGCCCCAGCTGGGCCAATCAGGCGTGAGCGCTCGTGGCCGGATCAGCGCACGCCTTCCGCCATGTGCAGAGCTGTGGCACAGATCCCCGTATGGATTCTAATATGTTCTCCACAGTGTCATCTGCACTCTGCTGATCACTCCTGTGTGTGTTTGCTCAGATAATGAAGGTGACTTTGTGTGTTTAATGAAATCTCTGCAGCCTCCTTCACTGCACCTGTGCTGATAGTGTTTCAGCGGATTACACACAGTCACATGTCTCAACACTGTGAGGTTGTTAAAAACTTTTGACTGCTACGGGTTTCTGAAAGTTGAAACCAGTAAATGTATGTGGGGCCTGAAGCTGATTTTTATTATGTCACCTTAAAAATATCTCAAGTATCACACGTAATAAGGGCTTCCCTCAGGATGTTGTTCTTACCAGGCTGGGAAAGTCTGTTAAACACCATTTCAACCTTTATGACATCAAAACTTTGACGTAAGTTTTGATGGGGTTAGCAGCTTTGGCAAGTTGAACAACTGCAGGTGTAACTGCTAAATCTCTGAGATTTAGGCTTATAGCAAATGTTACAGATCAAATTGCCCAACATTTTCAAGGTGGTTTAGGGGGTAACTTTGGTATTTTTGGTATAATTTCCTCTAAGTGTGATTGTCAGATTGTTACTTAAAATGTTTGACAACATTATGGAAAGGATCCCTGAAGAGGTAGACCTTTTTAACAATGAGTAAAACCTTTTTCGTTTAACCAGAAACAGCTCCAAAATCGCTATCACCAAACCCACCAATTTTGTTCAATTTTGTTTTATGTTGTTTCTGTTCCACAGAAACAACATAAAACTCATAAAAGCCATTTTGGTTCATCTTCATCTTGCCCTTGTTTTAAAGCTTTGATTCTGACATTTTTGCCATCGCCATCTTGAATATTTGGAGCCAGAAGTGACCATATTTAGGGGAAAAGGGGGTGGAGCTGTGGAGGAGTGAGGGGTGGATCTGACTCACAGACTGTGGTGACGCCTCACAGACAGTCACTCAAAGCAACCCTGCCTTTAATTATGCGTGACTTTAAGCCTTAATAAAATGTAAATGGGTGCGTTACGTAAAAATTCATCTCCTTACAGTTGTCATGAATGGGGAAATTAGCTATTGAAACCAGCCCCTTTTTTTTGTGCCAGGCTGTAAACATGTTTATTTCTGCTGTAAAGATTGGGCATTTTAACATGGAGGTCTATGGGGATTGTCTCGCTCTTGGAGCCAGCCTGAAGTGGCCATTTATGGAACTGCAGTTTTTGGCACTTCTGAATTAGCTTCATTTTTTAAGCCCCAGTGGAAAATATATGCCTCTATACATACTAAAATATTATTCATTTAAATGGAGCCTGGTGGCTTTGCGGGTGCACATATGCCCCGAGTGGTTCCACTGCAGCCTGTTTTCATGGCTGCTGGTTGCAGCCCTGTCACTCAATATCGAATATAAAAATAGGGTCCAGGGTGATCAATACTTAAGTTACCCTTAAAGTTAGCCCCTGTTTGACTAGCTAAAACATTACAATACTGCTTATGTGTTAATGCATCTGCAGTAATAATCAAAAAATATGATATGAAATATTATATTATTCACAAAGGCTCTTCTGCTGCATAATATGCAGCTGTACATGTGCTTATGTAAGATTTTCAATGCAGGACTTCTGCTTGTAATGCTGTGATTTTCTCTTTGGTCCTGAGTGAACCTTTGTTATACATGAGACTAAACTTCTATAATGACTTTTTCCATATTAATAAAACACTTAAAACCCATGAGACTTGCAGTCTGTACAAGAAGTGATGTGTTCCTTGTTTATATTAAACAGAGCAGCTACGTTTGTTTATTATCTTGTGTCATTTAAGGTGCAACAGACTGCAGCTGAGAATCTGGACCTTCTTTCCATCTGCTGCTGCTGCTGCCAAGTCAGAGTATAACAGAATGCTTTAAAGGCACCATTTGTATCTAAATGTAAACAAAAGTGTGGCGACATCACCGCAATTGAACTCAAAATCTGAACAGGATGTGGCTCCCAAAGTGATGAGTAATATTTTCCACTGCTAATAAATGTTTGTTGACATCACTAAAACAGACCTGATGCTGTCAATACGGCTGAAATTTGTGGATTATCAGTTAATTTACATATTATGTCATTATTTAAGTGAGAACGTAAGAATTCCATTTTTTTCTTTGTCATAAATAGTAGTTAAGTGAAAATCCTCTGGACTGTTGGTTGGGTAAAACAAGTTATTTGAATCCCTCATCTTGGGCTCTGGAGAATTATGATGGGCAGACAATATTCAGCCTGTTATTTAATAATAGAAATTTACAAGTGAAATATACAGCTGTGTATTTGTGTTTGTTGGTGATATATCTATATATACCCATGATTCATGGACTCAGTAAATACAGATTTGGCCTTAAACCGTATGACTGGAGCCGCACTGCCGAACTGATATTCTGAATAAATCCAAGTTAGGAATCCACTTAACCTACTCTGACAACACAAGATAAAAGTGAAACAACAGGTATGAGTCACATGAGCGTAGTCAGCTGTGCAGGGGCCCAAATGTTACCTCACCACTACCGAAGCCAGGAATGTGACTAAAAAACGGAGAGGAAGGTTGTGTCATTGGAGTCTGACAGTGAATGAAAGGCATCTCTCTGCCTTCACTCCTGTCACGTTGTGACTCCGCTCCTCCTGTGACCCGAGGGAAGTGGCATAAGACCTGTCACCCTGAATCACAGCCCGGCCCACGACAGCCGAGCTCATATGTAAATGTGTCAGCATGCGCAGATTCATGAGTATGACATATCAGTTTGAATATGCATGTTCAACACTGACTGGAGCGTAAACATCTCTGTACGTGCTGGGCTCAGTGCGTCTGCGTGTATTTGTGTGTGTGCGTTTCCAGGCACACAGTATGTATGTCTGAGCTGATCCTGGTATGTTATAGTGACATTCCCGGTGGGAAGGAAACTCACGACTGTTTTCATTTGCTAGACTGCCCATATCTCTTCATGAGTACAGGCTGGGTGAAAGTGACATCTGATTTCATCCACACTCAGTGGGGTTCTCTCTGTCTGTCTCCATCCTTTTCTCTTACTGCACACGTCTCTGCTGCTCACACCTTCTCCTAGTGAAGATTTATTCTCTTTCTCTGTTTCACATCATTGTAGATTATGCATACTTTTTTTTAGTTTGTTGGCTGTTAGTCTGCAAAATAGACTATTTCACTTTGGGCTCTGGAAACACATAATGAGACTTTGTCTACCCTTAAGGTCTTTAAAGGTCCACATTGTAGTAAATCCTACAATCTATTGTACATCTATTGTATCTAGTGCATCTGTAGAAATGCTATGTAATATTCATAACTATGATTTCATTAGTTTATAATCACTCGAAAATAAGAATCATTTCATTACCTTAGAATGAGCTGTTTATATCAACATACAGAGTGTGTCCTCTCCCACAGAGTCCCCCATGTTGTTTCTACAATAGCCTAGAGTGGACAAATAAAACACTGGCTCTAGAGAGGGCCATTCGAGTTTTCATATCAGCCACCATTGTTCTACTACATGCTTGGCACACAGGTGAAGTTTCAGTTCTGCAACTTCGCCACTAGATGGCACTAAATCCTACACACTGGACCTTTAATGTAAAAAAGGTATCAGACTGTAGTGAAAATTATTGTTAGCTGGAGCTCCAATGTGATCATTTAACTCATTGCAGTTCACACCGCAGCAGCAGCTAACATCCAACACTGAGCTGTTACGGTCCCAACAATCTCCCGCCAAGACCTGAACTATATGACTCTGTCATTTAACAAGTTAATAACTGTTAACTAACGTTAGCCATGTGATGCTAACAGGAGCTCAAACTCCTGCAGCAGCTGTCTTATGATAAACAGAGTGAGCAAGAGAGAAAAGACAGGGTGAGGAGGGGCTGAGTGAAACGCAGTGTTGCACGCAGCTCTACAGTAAAATTAGATTTTACCCATTTTAAAAAGTCAAATTTCTGGTTAAGTTGAGGTGATTGGGGATTGGCTGTATTTGTATTAATTATTGTGATCGCAGCATTGTGGATGTCCTGCATTACAGGGGCCCCGCCCCCCTGCCCCCGCTTAGAACCACCATTGCAAATGGAACAATATATAATGGTATACTGCATTGCTTTTGCAGTGTGGGCACATGTTGCAGTATTAATATGCAACAGCAGTGCTACATGAATGACATGAATCACGGTGGTCAGGATTCCTATTGTTGGACAAAATCAGAGAAGTCTCCTCAATTTTTTGCAAATAAAAGACTCCGAGATCTGCTGTGGCATCACTGCGACACGTGCACTGCCACAACTGGAAACATGCCTGTTTAGCGAAGGGTTGGGGCCGACTGCAAGTCTCATTTTCCCGAGGAGTCATCATGAGTCACAGGGTGCACGACACAACCCTCCGCTGCTCGTCCTCTAATATTTGGAATCTCCCCTAAAATATCTGCCGTTTTGGACACAAAGCATGCTCAACTGTACTCCTAAGACTTATTATCTGACACATAACTGATTCATCAATGTTACGTCAGCTTACTGAGTTAGGGAATTGCATGTCAAATCTAAATCTTCATCATTATGGCTCACACCGTGACCATTTTAATTTCTGATTTTAATAAAGATTTAATTACATTTTTAATCTTCACAATTATCTAAAGATGGTAACCTCACCAATTATTTTCATACCATCGTTTCAGAACAAATTTCACATATTCACTCAATCAAAAATGAAACTATTCTCCCAGAAAATTACCATTTGCTCATTAGAGATAGAGTTCCATCACATTATCCAGATCCACAAATTACATCCACACTGTACTCTCACATGGCCCAATCAGTACAGCTGTACCAAACAGGGGAAACTACACTTTGGGAGTAAAAGTGGGTGCATTTGATGACCTCTAACAATAATCACTCGGTAATTACGAAGAGAGTGAAGCCCCTTCCCTCTGCTCTTACTTTAATGTCATCTACAGGAACTGGCAACCAGAAAATGCAGAGCAGAGTACACAGTGTCAAGCAGAGGGAATCCAGACTCGTTGGCAGGCATAAAGACACAGTTTTCCCTCTGTGTGCTGCACTCTGAGGATTAAGGCTGGCAGTGTGCTCACGTCTGCTAAACAAGATATAGACATAATACCTTGATATTTCATGTTGCACAAAGCCAGTTAGGGAAGGCTGCAGCGGTGAAGGATCTCACATCATCTCCGCATATTTCTCAGCTCATCCACAACACTGCGGTCACCAATCACTCACATACTTTTTTCTTTTTTGCCAGTATAACATGTTGACTGTCTGTTGACTGTCTGTTTGTAAAGCACCTGCTCCTCATATACAAGTGGGTATGTTTTTGATGTAGTGGCTAAAAGCATAAAATTTACCTCTTACTGTACTGGCTCCACATCACACATTCTAAAGGGAAGAATTGGGAAAAACAGGAAGTGAATTACTCCAATTATTCAAAATAGCTGCCTATAAAGCATGTAATTGACTTAAACAGATCCTGCAGACATTTCACCAGACAATTATGATAATTGTAAACGACTGATTTAATTGCAAGTGATTAACATAAAAAAAATAACATTAAAATAACAGCACTGAGGTGGAGAATTTGCTACACATAATATTCTGGTGATACTTAGAGATTAAAGGGATTTTAATAGTGGAAATGAGGTGATTTAGGATTCAATACTATCATCTATGACTGATGCTGGTGAATATTGTGTGTTACTGTATTATGTAGCACATCTGGCTGAGAGTGGCTGGAGCCTTCGTGTTGATGTTATCTTGACTGGTTGGGAACAAACACTACAGATTAACGTGACATTAAACATGAGATCATCTTTGCAATTCTCTATTCCTGTGTCAACAGGAACCCCTTTTATTTTTATTTACATGTGCAAAGTTAAATGTAGGATGAAACTATGCTGTGTGCAATGCCTTGAGCGGTTGCAAGCAAATCCACTGAGCTTTTAATTTAATACACCATTATTGATTGCAACCCCCAGGAGTATTATTCTTGCTTTTAACTGTGAATTGAAAGAGGAACCGAATAATAAATTCAACAGTATATGGCAATATTGATTTTCCTTTTATCAAAAGACATTAAGAATTCAATGGTATGGTATTTAAGCGTAAAGCTCTGTATTGAGCTGTGCATCAGACCTTGACTGATTAAAATACTTAAATGTCAGCAAAGGAACCAAATTCCATTATAATATGAAATTACTGAAAGTTTTGAATATGTGTTTTGCAGTGCTGTGATGTAGATATGTAAATTTATTCAAGTCTATTGTACTTAAACACAAAGTTTTGGTACTTGTCATTTAATTTCATGCTAAAGTAAGGATGGAATATTGTAGTTTTTACACCACTACATTTATTTGACGCTTTACTTACTTTTCAGATCAAGATTTTACGAACAAAACACAAGATAAGACACACATTTTAATAAAATATGGTGCACTAAGAGATTAAACTACCCAAAGGTATGTAAAAACATTCAAATGAGCTCCACTTTTACCAACTACAGCAGTTAAACGTACACATCAATGCATCATAAAAAGCAAATCAATTGCATAATAATAGTATAACAAATCCAGGGTGCATTTTTTTTATTGATACTTAAATTTGACTAATGACACTATTTTATTATCTAAGTGAAATTTCCTATGCAGGCCTTGTAAACAATGGGGTGTTCTTGTGCATCACAACTTTATATGCATCTTTTTAGCAGGTAAAATTATTGTTTAAATGCCATACTTTTATCATGCAATTTGTAAGTCAAGACAGCACTTTGCTGCATAGTTGATAGCCGGCTTTGTCAGTGTTGCAATTCACAACTTCTTAAAGAGCCATTTTTGTGCGACTTTCTTGGACATTCATTTGGAAGAGCTGCAAAATGTTCTGATTTTATATATAATATTGGATATGCTATAAATCAAGCAGCCAGCTAAGAGGCTATGTAGCATTTCTCAGACCTTTCTAGGATGTCTTCTGATCCTTTAATAAACATCCATGCTCAATTTATCACTTATATCTGCCAAGTCATGGCTTTTTTGGTAGCAGGAGTGTTTCTTTCCAAAAGTGTAATAATACAGAAAAATGCTGTATATTTTAAATGAAAAGAGGACAGGAGCAGAGCACACTGGTCATGATACTAACTGAAGTGAAGGGGCATTTCCTCGCTGCCACACAGAATCTGCTCCTCATCCCTCTCTCTCTGTGCTGGAGTGCACAGGGGTCGACTTCCCCTTCTCCCATATTGGCACAAGTTCCTCCTCCAATCCACAGGGAATGAGATAATGGTCTCGGGGGGGTGCAGGGCTAACAAGGTGGGAGGGGTGTCGGGCGGCAGAGATGGACTGCCTCGCAGAAATAATTTCACATACAGAAAATGTTCATTGCAAGGCTGTGAAATGCCAAAAGCGCACTTACTGGATGGAAATATAGAAGAAGGAATGGAGGGCAAATTGAGGTAGATATGCTTCTGCTGGCAGCTTTCCAAAAAATAAATTCTGAATAAATGCATAGCATCCATATGTTATGTAGGAAGAAAGCATCATTCATGAGCACTAAGCTCTTTCAGTTGGCAACATCCCAAATCCATCACGATGTCTTAACATATAGGGAGGATTTTCTGAAGCACAGGGGAGAAACTCATTATGGTGGCTCATATTTGAGCCATTGCTGCTGTGGCGTTGACAAATGCTCCACACGGAAACCAATGTGGCATATTTCAAAGGCATCCAGCAGCACAATGAAACGGTTTCTCATCGTGGTGAATAATGCCAGGAGCTGACTGCTCCCCAGGTTAACTGCTGAGTGGTGGGAGTGTTGCTTTTGATATACTGACTTAAAAATGATGAGATAATCACTGAAACAGGGGATCTGTGCACAGAGAGGCTGTCAAAGCAGTTGTTAGCATATTCTGTTGGAAGAGAGGTAAAAGAGAGCTAGTGCACCATGGGTAACGGCACCACCATAGATAATATCATGTTTTTATATGCAGAGTTGCAAATTATGTTACGCTTAAATGTGCAATTAGTGACGGTAATTGTTAGAATTGTTGTAGAATGTTGTGTTTTTGCCACTATTTAGTCAAGATAATCTATTAAGCAGAGAGTCTGTTTGATTATAATAAGCACTGCAGCTGCAATTAGCACTTTTGTTATTTAAAATAATTCAGCTTATAGGTTTTGATAATCTGAGCCTGCATGCTATGTTCCAACACTGTTCAATACAAATCACCACTAAACAAAAAATATATTATAGGCAAAGCTTTTCAACACTTGTGAAACATATTCATTATTGATGAATCTCAAGAGTTTGCCAATAACGTCATTATAAAGTCTGCATGTACTTCCACTAATTTGAACAGCTCCTGCAGGATTTAACCAGATCCCGAGGAGAATCCCTGCACCGCCCATCTACACCATGTTCCTGCTGAAATGATTTGAGAACAAAAGATTATGAGACACTGTGTTTCAGGGTCTGAACGTAATTGCTTTTTTTTTACGGCTGAAATTGCATTTGATTTAAAACTGACGGGCGGGCATATGGACTTCAAATTAGCAGCTTATGTCAATTAAACGCGCCGGTCGCAGCAGCTTCACAAAAGCACGTTTGTACAGTGAAGTTGCTCTCTTGTTGCTCACAGCTTGGCCTTAACCAACGTGTTACACTCGCAAAATATGAAAAACCCAGAGAAAATCCAGTGCAAATTAAAACAGAAATGAACCACAAAGATGCAAGCATTGTCTGTGCGTTATGGTGCCAAATGGTGCGTCCATGACCCCCAACATCCACTCTCACCAGGGCTTCCATTGGGTTAGAAATAACCCACACAATGAACAAAGATGAGAATTATTACAATACTGGGAATTATTAGACAAATTCTTACCGCTATGCGAGTCTGTGAAGATGCTTTAAGATGTAAGATGATTCTGTTTTGGGGAGGGGAAGGTCGTTTTGGACTTGGTGAGGTCCAAACTTGAATCCCGCCGTTGATTATCTGCTCCACTTCTCGGGAGGGAACCAGCAGGGTGTTTCACTGATGTCTTTTTATCTTATAGCATCACTACGAGGTGTGTAAGCATTCTTTGTCCATGCCAGCCACCCTACTCTGTCTTCAGTCGAGCTACGTCGATTGAACTATGTGGTCTGCTGCGTAAAACCGGTGCCAAAATTCCTGCGGGCCCATTCCGTTACAGCGATGCTAGACAATAGTCTGGTCATTTTGGCACGGACTGAACCTTCTCCGCTGCCAAGAGCAGTTGCGTCGGCTAATTACAACCAAATCTTGAGAGCTAGTTTGCTCATAGCTGTGTGAGCAGCTCGATAATTTGCTAATAAATATCGCTCACATGTGCCAGTTGGCTCCGGTATTGTCTTTCGGGTCCCTCATCTTTCCTTCTTCGCAGGAGGAGTGGACAGTGGAGTTGCCGATCTGTTGATCGCTGGAGGTCCACCTACATCCAGCGGTGTCTCGTATTTATCGGGACCGGGCTTTTCCGCCGTGTGCCACATACAGTCTGACACTGGCTGAACGGGGGTCTCGTTGAGTGACAGCTGGATTCTCTGACTGAAAGCGTGGCGACCCGTCTTTGCAGGGGAGCAGTAAAGCAGGATGTTGCGCGTACGCGTCTTTGACAGTGCGCGCACCCGACAGGTCACACATCCTGGGTCCACAAACATCTGCCTTTAAAAAAAGAGGCAAATAAGCCAATTTACTAACCCTTCACTTCGTGTTTATATGATGCCAGCCTCATTGAAATCACCGTTATATTCTCACAGTATTATTTTGTGTCTGTTGCAGTTTATAATCGCATAATCATGCATAAGGGAATTTGTAATGGCTGAGTTGCCTTTTAAATCACAATTTCTGTCGACAAATATTTGTATGGTGTTACGTAAAATGTAGGACTACTGTAGATGTTTTACATTTGGATTCTCGCAGTATCCCTATTGAAGCCTGATTTGTCTGTGGTACAGCAAGGGCGTAGGTTTTGTTTCAGCATGGGGGGACACATGAGGGGTCTCTGGGTCCTCGGCCAGAATGTTTTTAGCATCAAATACTTCATGTCCTGCATTCTGGTGAGTTTTTATACACCAATTTGTGTATTTTCTGTGAATATCTTTCATTTTGTTAAAATAAAAGCCCGCTGCTTCTTTCATGTCAGGCTGTCCTTACGCACTGTTGTACATTCTCCTACAAAAATTAATGCACTAAAATTCATACATATGCCATGTAATCAAGAGCCAATAATTTGTATATGATCCACATATTTGGGAAGGCTGCAATCATATGCGCTGGTTGGAGTAAAGGAGGACATGATGTTATAAGAAGGCAAGTTGAGGTGGTGGATGGGTCACAAATCACAGGACCTGTGTTTGGGATGTGTGAACTTTGATTTATTTTAAGGGAAGCTGTCACCATGTTTCTTTTTCCTAAACCTAACCATATTAACTTGCAACCTAACCTCCATAATTTAACGTTAAGTATGTAACAACATCCATGGGGTGCAAATTCGTAGGATATCCTTGTGAGTGCATTTTTGTAGGATATTCAACACATTTTCATTCTGATCTCGTCACATATTGACAAGCTTAGTCATGGACTTTCCACGTCTACATATGACATGCAAGGTACCCTGGGTGCATTGGTTGTTTATGTTCTGGGACACCGTGTCAAGTTCTGCCTGTTACATGCATTGTCTTCTCTCAAGATACACTTATGTTTTCACAGGAAATTTAATGTTGACATACAGTCTCTTTAAAAATAAACACACTACGTTGCTACAACACAATGAATTGACGGTTTTGCTCTTCAACAACAAAACTTTCGTCCTTCTCCTGCCGATGCTGACACCGCCAAGTGCCGTTAAACTATAACTGCAACCAGATGCGTATCATGCCGACGTGAAAGGACGCCTTTTTTTTGCTGGTTTCTGATGCCTCCGGTCACTGCCTAGCAACAGATTATGATGACTTTGGAGTGAGAGCAGGCTCAGATATCATATAAATCATATAAGAATATGTTGTTTATGTTTATACACGGAGGGTCAAATGCATATGTTCTAAATGTTGAGGGGGACGTGCCCCTCTCCGTCCCACCTGAAATCTACGCCTATGCACTTTATAATCATACTTAATGGAATTTTTTAACTGCTAAGATGTCATTTTATTTTCATAATAAATATGTGTATAGTATTACTTAAATGTAGGATTTGTGTATTTGGTATGTGGTGCACAAAGCATAAACGGAAATGAGATAAAAAGCAAAGAATATATAAATAAAAATGTGAAAACTACATGATAAAATACAAAAAAAAATACAGATGAGAAAAAGCATCATGCTTTTTTGACTCGTCTCTAAACAGAACTGGGTTTGGTCTGTTTCTATAGTTGTCCTTGTGGAGCCCACAGAGTTTGAATAAAGTGCAGATTTAGATAAGTTTAGCTCACTGGATGGAAAACAAAGTGACACAATCCGACAGCCCACCACCAGGCCGCAAACCATATTCCAAGGAAATGACTGAAGCACACAGGATCCTTCAGTGGATGATGTCTGTGATTCCACCCAGTCAAACGGGTTTCCTGCTGACAAATTAGTGGAAATGATTTGGATGGTTTCAAGGTGCTTTACCATTTGTCACTGTGTGAGGGCCCGCGTCTGCCATTGTGGAGGGCCCCGAGCACGGGAACACATATGGCTCATTTGGCAAATTGAAACAGCTAGTTGCTTTGAGTTTGCAGCTTGATTGTTTGCTCACAAATTCCCCCTCCCTCTGTTCTCCAGGCCTCTCAGGCACTCGTGCATGTGCAGCCTTAATCAGTGAGTGCAGCTACATTCTGAGATGGATTGACTGCTGGATCCTCTGATCTTTGTGATTAGAGAATGATTCAGTAGTGTGGGTCCTTCAGGGGCCCTAGGGTGCAGTAGTCACATAGTCATGTGCTTGTGTTTTTTGTGTGTGTGTGTGTGTGTGTGTGTCTGCTCACAGCTCCGACCTTGCCGGACCTCAGATGGTCACTGACCTGCTGGGCAGTGATGGCGCCCTCCTGTGTTTCTGCAGGATAAGCTACATTTGACTACTCAAGAGGGAGATGTCAGAACACATGAAGCTCTGTGGTAAATGAAGAAAGCAAAGATATATTCGGGGCCACATGTAAAAAAGTTTTGAAAGGGCACTGATGTAGAAAAAAACTTGTACTGTTGGTCAGTCTTGATTTTGGTGAATAATAAAAAATAAACTCGATGAGCCACAGTTGATCTTACTTGAACATATGTTTAATACAAATCTGATCAGAGAAACTGATGGTACAGCGCACGTGCATGGACAAAGAGGGACCAAAAGCTTAAAGCAACAGCACAATGATTCAGCCTTAGATAGTGTATTCCACACATCACACAGATGTGTTTAACATGGGAGTCTAAACACCTTCAAGGTCTTCATCTTACAGCTATCTTAACCTTCAGACACTCTGGAGCCTGCTCACATGCCTGCATGCAGACAGTGAAGCATGACTCTGAATGAATCATACAGTCATACAATTACTAAAGTATACATGATGGCAGTCAGATACTTCCATACTGAATATTTTTTCCCCACCAGGCACATTTGTAAAATGAGTAGTATGTGTTAATACTCAAATTTGAAGTCCTGATTTTACTAATAGTTACATAAGTTATTCATTGTAAGAAACTAATGCCAATATTTGCTCATTTTTAAATATTATCATATGAAATAATGTAAACAGCTGCTGTGTGTAACTCCAGAGATGGACAGTTATGAGACAACAGGCCCAATGCAATGGAAAAGACAACCAGACTGAGGCAACCACGTTGTTTGTAGTCGTTTTGTCTCTTTCAGGCTAATTTGCATCTCCTTCTGGTTGTTTGATCCTCTTTTTGGTAATTTTCTTCTGATATTTTGGTTCAGTCTGTTTGGTCAAATTTGCACCAACTTCCATCCAGGCAACATTTTACCCTTTATCTTCTTTATCTGGTTTTCAAAAATCTCAGTCTCAGCATATGTTTCAACTGACCCAGGTTGTTGGGAGGCGTGTCTCATGCAGCCAGCCTATTGTCTAACAAGTTGTTGTTCAAAGTGCAACCCACCTGGCCAACGGTGCACCTCAAAGGCATCCAGGCTTTGAGCACCCCTGATCTAGTGTCTGTTTGGTGTCATTTTGTGTCTCTTTTAAGCGGTTTTATGTCAAATTTTGTGTCTCACTTTGTGCATCTCTGCTTCTGATGTTGTTTTGCATCTCTTTCTAGTTGTTGCCTTTCCAACCAGAAATGTTAACAGTCACTTCACACAGAGGCTCTACTCCACTTAGCCTGTTCAGATATCAATCCGCGAGACTAACAAGTCAACTACCTCGCACGTTCTGACTCTGGAAGGGGAGCCAGCAGGCCCCATCCATGGAGATAACCTCACTTTTCCTAAAGTCATACACAACCTGCAGACACTATTTGGAGTCATGACATTGTTTGGAGGCTGACTCAACCTTCATTCTCTTCGTTAAGCCTGCAGATCTATTAATGATTTGTATAACTGGCTACTACTTCGCTGTAAGCAGACTGTCAATATAAAATTGCCTGACTGGGCCCTCTATGCCTGTAGCTTCCTACTTTGGGCTGGGTGTTCTGGAGGGAAAGGTCTGCTCGTGATGTTAGCAGAAAGAGACAAGTGTGATTGAGTCACGGACACATGACAGGGCCAAAGAGGTGTGTAGGTGCCGAGAGACAGGACAAGATGAAGGAGAGGTAAGAGCAGAGGGCAAATTCAGTGCAGGAAGAAGGTGGCTGATGGGGTGGTAGCAGAGCAGATGGAGGTGAAAAGGAAAAAGGAAAAGGTCTGACTTACAGGAGGAGGGTGCCCCTAACCAGGCCCTATACTGAGGCAGAGTCTTGCTCCTGTCTATATTTAGCACAGGGACCACAGATTGTAACGAGCGCTCCGGGCCCTTGTGTTCAGACCGGCAAGAACTGCTGCCATCCGTCTGACCGCCAGGGGCGAGGCACGATCCTAACTCACGCCAGCGCAGGGGAGGAGTGACGGGACCATGTCGTCTGAGTGCACATTTCCTTAACACATGTGCAGAGTTGATCACATTCTGTCGGAGCAGATGTCTTCTGAGCGGAGGCGAGAGGATACAAACCCTGAAAGCATCTGCCTGTCGATACCTTGATGAGTTCATTACTGTACTTAGCTCTTCCTAATGGTGCGTCCATGTTTACAGCAACTACTAAATCTCTTTTCTCCTTCCCCTGAGCATTTGAAAAGGGCACAGTATCCCCCGTCACCTTCTACCCACGTCTGCTGAAATAAAAAAAAAAAAAAAAAAAAAACCGCTTTTCTCGCTGGACAGGATTGACATTCAGTCCAAATGTCAAAGCAGCTCAAGCCATTTTTGACTCGCCCTGTCCCCGTCCTTACCTTCCCCATCTCCATCACCTCCAGGACTGTTGGGAGGATTGTCAGTGGTGACTGATGAAGGACTGAGCTGTCCAGACACCACAGTCTTCTGAAGGCGTGACAACACTCACACGTCTATCCATCATGAAGTGTAGTTAAACGCTGCTCTTCAGAGTGATTATCTACTCAACATATACGTTTTAAAGATCACATACTCCTCACCTGTGGGCTTAAATGGTTGTCATCTCATTTTTCACAGAGCGTGGTGACTGTGGCCAGCTTGATGTTGTGTTGGTTACAATGGGTGAAGACAAGTCGTACAGAATTTAGTACCTCTTGAACTGCCGCAGCTTAATCCACTTCTCCCGTGTTTTCGGGAAAAAAAGACTTTGGATGAAGTATGACTGAAACATTTGAGGCCCATTTGCCAAATACTACTACTAATAAAACATACTGTCCATACCTGATGCATGTGGAACTTGAATCGACTACCCTCTAGTTCCCTACAGGCTGAGCTACAATGTTTCCTGAATGGTGAGCTGCAAGAAGTTCTTTCATTTTACCATTATTTTTACACCTTGATTCATATGCAGATCAACAACTTAAAGCCAGTCCCTCCAGGATTTCGCAGGCTTTTTGGGATTGTTGTGGCCTTCAATACCTGATTTCATAGAAGCTTTCCAAAATAAAATAAATGAATAAAATAAAATAAAATAAAATAAAATAAAATAAAATTCAGGAGCTGGTAAAAATGACATAAATAGTAGTAGTAGTCTGAGTGTTCTAAGTTACCTTAGCAAACAGGCTGAATAAAGCTTTCACACCATGTTTAAAACTTTTACTCAAGGCTTTTTATCCCTTACCTTTTTTTCCAAGTGCACTTAAACACACACAGTTTGTCATTCAAACAGGGAAACACACCTTTGTCACGATGTGATTTAAACAGCACTAATGTGACCACGAACATGCAAATTTAACCTAACTCATCTCGATTCTTTCAGCATGTGCAACAGATGTGGATGCAACAGCTTCTGTCAGAGTGAATTGTCTTGTCTGGTGTCCACTGCCATTCTCCGGCAGTTTTATTTGCTGTGGAAGTTTTTGTTCCTCCATGTTGTTAGTTTTCCACCACAATGTCACACTTGGTGCGAAACAGTTTGCCCTTGATTTTGTGCAGAGCATCAGGGAAATGTCTTGCACAGTATTTAGCAGTAATATTTGTTGGTAAATGTGAAACGCTCGTGTCGCGCAGTTTTTTCAGGCTCCCTCTCTCCTCTCTGGAATTGAAGCCTGACTCCCTGTTACCCTTGGTCACCATGTGAGGCACAGAAAGGACCATCAAAAGCTGATATAGCAGATATTTGAATTCGACGCCTCCATAAGTGGCAGAAACAAAGAAGTTAATTTGGTGATTCACAGGAAACTCTGTAATAAATGAGTGGAAAAGCTGCAGTGATACGACAAAATTGCAAGTCCTGGATAAATCTAGGAATTGATTGAATTTGCCTCACTTGTTGCGATTGTGACAACGCAACATCCTGGAACATCAGCTATTGACCAACAAAAAACATTTTTGCTTAAGTAACCCTTGGATGAGACGTCAAAGTCTGTGATCTCAAAGCCACAAGGTGTAACATCTAATTGTGGGGATGTGTTGAAAGGGCAGTTTGCATTTGTTCTTAAATTTGGTCACTTCCTTTAGGTGACAGATGTGTGGGTACTTTCATTTATACATACAAGACAAATAGTGGAATAATTAGGGTGAATAAGGACTGTAGACCTCAACAATGTAACAATGTAATAATGCCTGAAAATATAATAAGGACCAGTGTGAGGGATTTAGTAGCTCCCAGCTGTGAGGTTGCAGAACTGAAACATCTCGGGTGTGCCAAGTGTGTAGGAGAACTACACGAGAACGTGAATGCAAATGGCAGCATGTAGAGCCAGTGTTTGGTTTGTCTGTTCTGGGCTACTGTAGACACAACATGGAGGACCTGCTCTGTATGTAGATATAAATGGGTCATCCTAAAGAAAGGAAAAAACAACAATTGTAATTTTCAGGTGATAGGGTTGGGAAACATGGAAATGGAAACACAGTTATGAATATTATATACTATTTCTGCCAATAGATGCCCCTAAATCCTACATACTGGACCTTTCAACTTAAAGGAATGCAAAGCGTTTGAGTACATAAAATCTATAATACTGTTAGTGTCGTGTTAACGTGACGCACATTTTAGGGTTTCCTATCGAATTGGAAATGAAGAAGAAAGTTGACCTTAATACTTACATACCATAAAAGTAATAAAACAATATTGAACTCCACATGAAATAACATGACAGGACTTAACATTATATGATCGGTAAAATGTGATTACAATATCTATCAGGACAGGTCAGATTATTACATTAGTGGGTCTTATTACATTTCGATCAGGTTAAGTGCAAATTTTATTACACCTTCAGACGTTCTCACATTTTTAGGAAATGATTATATATATATTATTGGGTACTAACAGGACATTAATGTCTGTTGAGGCGTCATTTTGTGACTCAAATGTATTTGATATGGGTGTATCGTTTTAAAGTATAGTCTAGTGCAGTTTTTCCTCACAGCTCTGTCACATTAATTTAAAGTATGCCACCATCACCACCACCACCATCCATTAAGCTCCATAAGTGTTCATTTCAGTTAAGCTCAAACTGGGTGTTATTTATCAGTATTACATAGATACATTGCAAAAAACTGATATTATCAGTATCATTTTTTTATCCTATATTTTCCCTTTCTCTTAATTTTCTTTAATTTAATCTAATTTCCCCATTAAGGGTTTTTTTTGGAGGGAGGGGGGGTTCTTATCCAATGTAAGGGATGTCGTATGCTGTAAAGGCTTCTACAGCAAGCCGTGATTTGTGTTATTGGACTTAATAAATTAAATTAACTGTCACTGTTTCAGCTCAGTCTGTTATTCCAGTGCGTTTGGTCAAATTTCACATGACCTAGATTGCTAATTAGCTTTCATTGTGTCTTGTCTTAATTACAGCAGTAATTTATAATTTACTGTTACAATAAATATACTTAAGATCAGTCTCACATTAATTTGGAATCCTTTCTATGTGATTATTTTCCTCCTAAACACAAATATGCGGATATAGTCTAAGAGAGCGATACTTGAATTGTGGCCCTTAGGCCAAATTTGCCCGTGATGGGGGCAGGGTGACACGCTGAACATTTTCTTATTTACAGTGAAAATCAATGGATTCACACTGGGACTGCTTTTTTGTACTTTGAATGTAAATATGGTGCTAGAGAGCATAAAAAACATCATAGTCTTTTTATTTTAAAACATGGCCAGGGATCCTTCCCTGGGAATCCCTGATTTATATATGAATTATTAATGTTTGTTCATTATCTGGCCCCTGGCCTCCTGTCATTTTGCAACAGTTGCCCCCGGGCAAAGCAAGTTGCGTATCCCTGACCTAAGCGGAGCTGGTTCATGTAACCGCGAGCAGCTGCAGAAGTCATACAGCACAGTTGTAAGCATCTCTCTCACTGCCGTTCATGATCCAAAAAACTAAAAAGAGCAAACATTTAATTTTCAGACAACTCAGATCTCAATAGTCATAGTGACAACTGTCATTTTCAACATGCTGCATCATTCCTTTTTCCTTTCATAAGGCCATGTGACCCTAACCTTTGGTTCCTCTCCGCCTGCCTCATCCATCCCACAGCCTGTCCATCAGTCACCGCCCACACAGCGTCCCAAACAGACACACCAATCACTCAAACCATCAGCAAAGCTCCAACTTAGCACTAGTCTCAACCTACAGAGAACTGAGTCCACTGCACTCAAGCTCTCCAAGTAACAATTACATACACAGTATCTCAGCTGAAGACTTCAACAGTAGCATTGTTGTGAGGATGTGTTGTCACAGTCTGACAGCTCAGATAAATGAAACATCTTTCTCTGAATCACAAAGACTTTTTATTTAGACACACCAGATCAATAACATCCAATTTCTTCTCTCTTTTTTTAAAAAAGGTTTCCAAGTTCTTATTCTACAAAAACAATGACATTTTGTACATTAAAAAATAAAAATATAACAAGAAAAATGAGACACGACAAACTTCTGCAATCTTTTGACAGCTGCTTTCCAAAAGGAAAGAGCAACAACTCTCCTGCGACAGAAAGACTTAAAGGGTTGATTCAGGTGATCTCCCTTTGTTACAGATCTTTAAAAGTGTTGGGGGATTTCCAGTAGGAAATGGGAGACCATGTTCTAAAACGGCAATGCAGGTGTTTGGAGATCCAGAGTAACCAGTGAGTAACCTGAATCTATTTTTATGAATTATGTGTTGATTTTTTTCCCCAAAAATCCATAAAACAGTAGGATGTGCTGACGAGTGAACAGTAGAGGTTTTGGTGTTGCAGGTATGGTTTGCAGTCAGTGTTACAGTCTCACATGGGGTAGTTAAGCACCACATCCTGCTTGGCCAGCTCCAACAACATAGGATCGTCGAAGAACTTGCTGATACTCACGTCCTCGCTCAGACCCTGCAGAACAACACATGCAGGAGATTAGTCATGCAAAAAAAGGAAATGCATCTACAACTTGAAAAACCAAGCAATAAACAGGCACGTAAAAGGCTGACCTTGCGCCTTCGGGTCTTGATCATGAACTCTCTGGCCAGGTGGGGGGCAGGTTGAGGCTCAAGAGGCCTGATGACAATGCTCTTGTCCAGAGGGTCACCTGGGACGATCTGAAAGGAAATAGAAAATCTCATAAACCCCTGACCCTCTCTAACATCTAAAGACGGTGTGAGTTTTTGGTTAAACACTATAAGATTTTGCTAAGACTGGGGATCTTGCAGGGTCACTATTTGCAAGACAAAATGTCATCCTGCTCCTGTTGGAAAATATTATGCCAAACTCTCTTGAAGAAATATGACATTAATAATTCCTTTGTGTCTGGAAAAACACATAACTGTAGAAACACAAGAAAAAAGGCATCATATGTCGACAGTATTCGTGTCAATTTGGCATCAATACAATCTATAAAGACAAATCATATCAGCCTCCACTGACCAGCTGTGCTATTTTAGTGGGAGGAGACTGTGGGAATTAAGAGGCGAACCGTTGAAAATTAAGATTTCTCACTAAACTAAGCTGGTTGGTGGATCAGATACAGGCCGCATTAAACACAGACTCTTGTTTACTCGAGAGCTTCACTAGTTTCTCATCCTTTTTCACAGTCCAAGAGAACTGAGACATTAACGTTCTTGCCTCCCCAGAGTCTCCCCCAAGTTTATTGTCTACCCAATTTGCTGCTTGTTTGGTGCTGAGGAGAGCTCACCTGTTCTTCACTATTTGCACGAGCCAAGAATAAAAACCTAGGATAATACTGAACGTTTGATTTTGTTGGACCGGCAAAACGAGACAAAGACTGACTTAAGAGCACTCAAACTGATTTTTTTTTTACTTTCTTACACCAAACGATCGAGATCATGGTAGTGGGCACCAACTGGGGTAAAACTCGTGATTTTAATCTGACAATGGAAATTTGCTGGTGACAGTGAAACTGCTTGAAAAGTCGTCTGGTGTAAGGCTCAGCATTAGTTCAAAGAGAGCATCTGTAGAAAACTACACTTGAAAATGTGACTATTATTCTTTTTATTATTAGTGACTTTTGTATTCAGTTCAACATGTGCTCAGTAGGAAAATGTTAGAAATAATTTTCTTTAATTTGTTAAACTCAATTTGTTGCATTTTCGCAGTATGCTGAAAGCAGCAGAAAGGCAGAACTGAGTATACTTAAATATCAGTTTATTTATCGCAAGTAATATCACTATCGCAATATTCAACAACCTTATCCCACATCGCACACTTCCTTCATATCGTGCAAAGAGCAAATGGCAGCTTTGACTGGTCAACAGAGGAAATCCAGCCAAGCCTAATCTGAGAAACGATCTGACAACATGAAACACGCATCAAATTTTGAGCTTTAACAAACTGAGTGGACACTTCTAATAGTGGCTCCCGACCTTTCACTGAATATCTGATTCAGTTGCAGATCTGTCCCATTGTTACTGAGTCAGGAGTGTGTCCATCAACGTGATGGGAGAGGCAACGTGCACACTCCTTCAGTTTGTGACCAATGCAGTGTTAGCAGGTTGAGTAACAAGACGCAAGTGTTCACAGGCTTTCAAAATGATTCACTAAATCCATTATCTTATGGAGCTCATTGTAAGACCTTCACAATGTGATTTCAATGTCATGGATACATGATACATCCCCTCCGAAACGCAAAGAGAGGAGGAAAAGGAAGAGACGGAGGGCTGGATGTGGAAAACGTAGGGGTAGTGTGGACTACATAAGACGTTCCCGGCCTCGGGGAAAGATTAAACGGGAGGAAAAGGGAAAAAATAATCAATGGAGTGGCTGAAGCCCAGTCAACAGATGGATGGGGGCTGCTAACAACAGTAACTCAACACTGTGCTGTTTGCATGCCAATACTGGCAGTACATAATCAAACTAATGAGGGAGGGATACATAGCCTCTTGAGTTTAATGGGGTAAACAACACAGTTCAGGGACTCCCTTGTTATTCCTATTTTCTAGGGCAGTTTAATCGATATGTGCCAACAGGAATAACGTCTGTTGAAGCCCAGAGCAGAGGAGGAGATTCAGAGTGTTGATTGTATCAGATGCAAACTCTATATCTGATGTTTAAAAAGTAATTTGGGGCAGTAATTGGTATCTGACCCCAGGGGTGTCTTCTGGGGAAAAGGCATTTTGTGTCCAGGACTGCAAACCTAGGACTAGAGGACGTGGAAATAAATCATCACACTGGGCAGCATAAATGGAATGGTATATTTCAGCTGATTTTAGCAAAATTTCAGGAATAATCCCAGGGGAAATCTGATTTAATAACTGTGTCCCTCAGTGTTTGGTGCTTTGCTTCTTATTTAGGTTACAAAGCAAGTTGTGTGTCATGATTTGCACTCTAAAAATCCCCTGACACAACTACAATAAGACAAATAATGATACATTTCTGGCCTAAAACATTACAGTAAAAGGTGTGGAAATATACACTTGATCAAATGTCAAGGATGGTTTTCATGCATCCTCTATGGTCCCAAAGGATCGCTCTATAATACATCTTTTTCCCAGTATTTGGAAAGGCCTGCAAATAAATAATTCATGTCTCGAGTCTTGTCTAACACTTGTATTTTCACCTCTAGGGGATAAAACATTAAATATTTGTACTGAGGAAAACCTTTTTTTCTTCCAGACGAATGACTTTGCTGTGAAGTATTAATCCTCCCTAAGTGGAGTTAATTTTCACTGACACAGCTCCGCAGAGTGCAGACACAAACACATGTCAGACATGGACAGAGACAGCTACATTATACTTAAAACTTAATGACTCAACACTCCACATCACGATGAATTTAGCCAGAGTGGCAGACATGTGCACAAGGTTGGTCACTCTGCTGCACAAGCTGCATCAGTTTTGCGTGCGTGTGAGTTGGTGCATGTGAGCAAGTGAACGTGTGATGGTGTTTGTGCATGTGAGGATGTGTACGGGTGACAGAGGGACACCAAATTAAAAAATCGGATTTGTCATCTGAGCAGAGCTGTTTTAAATCTGAAAAACAAATGTGCAACGTTCACCGTGCTATTTATATAAGACCAATTTAGATTTGTTTGTTGAGGCAACTGAATAAATTCCTTGGACACTGCTCGTCATAGTAATAATACAGGCAGGGGAGTGTTTGCAGCGAGCTATTAACAATTTAAGTTTCAATATATCTGACACAATGGGTGACATCAGAACGAATTTCAGGTGTACATCCAGAGATAGCTGCCTCTTACTGTAAGTAGGAATAAAATGTTTACTTGTTTCATATGTCGCCGATCTAGAAGTGCCCTGACAATCTAATCTTTGACAAATGTCATAACTTGAGCGGCAGAGCTACATTTTTGAGGACATTTTCTAGTTCTATGTTCCTTAAAGTTGTATTACACTTGTGTTTACATATTGCAATGAGATAAATCTCTGGCCACCTCAAAAGGTACTTTAAAAACCTGAGTCTTTAAAGGATAGGTTGTCTTTAGGCCTGTCATGATAATTACATTATGGACATATTGTGCGATACATGGACATGACCTTGATCATTTTGCTTAACTCCATATTACCCATTGTGTTTACAATAGACTGCCCCTTAAACGTCGCAGATTTGAGATAACATTATCTTCTCTCTTCTGCTTAGAAGTGGTGACTTTACGGCACACAGATACTTAATACAACACAGTCTCTGGCTTTTGTTTGATATCTCTGGTCAGAAAAAAAAGCTGTTGCACATTTTCTCTCTGCTCTTGGTGCCGTTAGCGTGTTTTTTATATTGCATGAATGCTGCTGTCACACTGAACATCCTGCTCTGGCCAGTTAAAACTTTATATGAAAAAACCCTGATTCCTCAAATATTCGTACTAAGTGACCAAATGTGATTCGACTGGCACAATTCTGAGTCGGGTACAGCCCTAGTTTACAAGTGCATTTATTTACATAAGACTGTCACCAACAACAGAGGCGATTCTTCACTTCTTTCTTTCTAACCCCGCCTACTTGCATGAGTCCAAAATAAAATAAAATAACACTTTAACGATGACACAGCGTACCTAATGGGTAGCCTGAGCTGCACATTTGGAGTTGTAGAGGGACAGCCCTGATAGACATTAGCTTGCCAACGCCTGCCAACTAGCCAAAAAAATCTCTCATTTGTAGTTTTACCATCCAAAAACTTCTGTCCTCCACTCCGTAAAACTACCAGCAAACCTCTCAGCTCCCAGGATGTCCAGCCCCGGGGAGCAAAATGGTGCACACCAGCCAAATGGTGGAGGTAACTGCTGTGTTCCAGGAGCTTAGCTAGGCTTGTCTATACATCATAAGAGGCATTATTTAGTATTAAGTCTAAAACTGAGTAAATATGGGCTCGTAATTA
Source organism: Cephalopholis sonnerati (assembly GCA_019142605.1). Classification (NCBI taxonomy): domain Eukaryota; kingdom Metazoa; phylum Chordata; class Actinopteri; order Perciformes; family Serranidae; genus Cephalopholis; species Cephalopholis sonnerati. Next base: position 15,968,582 of record JAGQAX010000016.1, read on the forward strand.
TGGGTACAATAGATTTTATATATACTTTCCTGTATATATTAACGGGTGTAAAAGTTTAAATATTTCTTTCATATTTCAGTGTCTGAATATTCTCAACAATTAAAAGTAAACTACTCATTGAAAGGATGTACTTGCTTTATTATGCACAAGCATAATAAATAAATAAATAATAACAATAACAATAATAATAATTTATTTTATTATTATTATTGTTGTTATTATTATTATTATTATTGTAGTGGCATAAACTGGTCTCAAAATGACAATAACAATGTGATTTATCGCATTTATTTCTGGCCTTCTTGTCATTTTTTTTCCAAGTCTGCCGTAACACGTAACTCCCATGACAATATGCAAAACTGAAAGAGTTATCAGTTGCTGTAATTGTCCTTCTCTTCAAACTGGCCTTTCTAAAGTGTCTCCAATGGAAGAGATTGGGGACAAATTCCACATTTCTTTTTTTGTGGAAAAATTCATTTCAAAGTTAAGTTATTTTGAAGCTCATATGAGACTCCAGCGGCTGTTAGTCAAACCAAGTGGGTATTATTCTTTTAAGTGGGTTCTTTTAGTACAAATTTCCCCCATTTTGTTTCCCAGGACAGTGTTTCCTTGCTGAGCTGCATTTCAAGGATAGGAAAGGAATTTGCACTGAAAAGCCTGTAACTTTAGATAAAATTTCCCATTAGTTTTGTTTGTGATGTGGCTCATATTAGCTTAAAATTTATATGTATTTATAAACAGAATGAGGACTGTGGATTTTGTCCTCTATCACTTCCACTGAAATCCCATTAGGAAGGGATCTCATCACAGCCAGATGATCACAGCAACCATTAATTCTTGAAATGTACATATGGCTTAATGGCTGTAGAATTAGCACAGCCAACTGCTCATCTCGATGTGCCCTTCTAATATTGAAATACCAGTAGTGGATGGAAACACACATTCATCTGCATTTTGTTTAGCTTATTTTCTGTGTTGTGTTCATTTGAAGAAAAGCTGGTTTGTTTACCTGCCAGTGGTGGAACACAGACAAAGCAAAGGCCTGTCCCTGTGTATGTGTGCGAAGGTCTGTCTCAAAGCCAAAGGAGTCGATGGCTGGGATGAAAGCTTTAATGGTGTAGAGAGGAGACCCTGGAATAGGTGCATCCTGAGTGACGTGACCCCTGTTAGATGGCAAACGCAGGACCACAATTTTAAAAACTCAAATAGCTGTATTTCAGTATCAGGGAATATTATCAATACATTACATTTCTGTTTGGGCTGACACTAGTTTTCAGGATAAAGAGTGTATACCAACCTCCTTCGTGCCAGCACTGTGTAGACAGCAGATACACAATCAGCTGGAGCCTGAACCTCAACAAAGTAATAGGGCTCCATCAACCTTGGAGTGGCCTGCGACACAAGGGAGACCATACATTAAAGGGAGGACAAAAGCCTGGGAAAAAAACAGTATGGCCGGCCCATGTATAGCTGACCTATGGATTTATGATGAAGGGCAGTGAAAGAGCCAAAGGAGATGAGGAAAGAAGCCAAAATTGTGAAAGAGCGATGTATCGCTCTACAATTAAAAGGAACGCACGTCAGCAAAATCCGAAGCGTAATCACGGTAATGGAACATTAAAGAAAGTGAAGATGAAAATGAAGTCTGGAGGAGTTAATGGCAGATGAGGAGAAGAATAGGCTTAGGGAGGATGATCTCACCATAAGGAAAGCGGAGTACACCACTCTCCTGGCTGTGGGGATGACCTGGCCTCCTCCTCTGTGGAGAGGCTCCTGAGCAATGACTGCGTCAAGGATCTTAAACTTGACATTCCTGATGGCTGAGGGCAGCAGAAAGACTGAGTTATAGTAACGTAACACTGATAGGGAAAAAATATTTCCTTGTGCACAATGCATAATGTTCCTATCTAGGGATTAATATTTTTCCTATAAGGAGACATTTCTGTCCTGGGAGCAGGAGTACACTACCCCTAAAATCCCAGGACACGATTTTTTAAGGGAACTTCACATTGGTCATATAACAAGCAACACTAAATGCAACAAAAAGAAATATGCATAAACCTGTGGGTTCACCTTCTGTCTGCTTCTGTGTATTATTTAATGGTATTAACAATTATTGAGGCAAAAGAATGCAATTTATGTTAATCAACATTAGAATTAACATTACACAGATTTCATGTGCAGCTTGAACTTCACTATAGCTCCAAGAAATATGAAATGCCAAGTTAACTGCCTGTAATCTGTCTGCTGAAAAAAACCTCAAGGAAGTAATATTTGACAAGTTTTTATTGTATAAACAAATTCTTTAAAGCAGGTAATTTGGCGTTTAAAAAAGTCTTCCTAATAAGCTGAGATGCATTCTGTATTCTGTATTCTGTACTTCATTATTCAATTCTTTGGAGTATTTTCATGCAAAGTTGGTGGCAGACACCGTGTTGTGTTGGCATAATTAAGATAATAGAGCCTATAACAGATGAGTCTGGTGGGCCAAATGGAAGTTCCTGTTGCGCTGCTGAGTTTAGCATTCCTGCCGACTCGAGAGAACTGCATCCAAGCGGAAGAACATCACATTATATCGAGGACTAATGCATTTTAAGCACAATTTGTACAAATAAACCTTATTGATTTATGTATAGAACGTAACTAGTCTTTCCCACTTCCCTGTTATCTTATTTTTCACGTAAAGGGCTAATAATTTGGATGTGTATTCCCAGGATTCCTACTTAATTGTAATAAACCCTACTCCCAATGCTAGACGAGGGGATCCCTGAGAGAATAAAGGTTTATTCCTAAACCCAACGTGTGTCAGGGTGAAAAAGAAAGAGGAGAGAACTTACGCTCGTCACACAGAGGTCCCTCTCTGGTGCCCCACTGGAAGCCCTGAACGATGCTGTCTTTGACAGAGCCGAGCAGCGCCTTGTCCACCTGAAGAGAAAAAGACGACAAAGAGTTACAATTGTTATCCACTGGGATGTGTTATTAAGCAAAACCTCATACACTTCAGTAGCCTTGTGTTAATATTATCCTGATGAACACATGTAAATGTATAGTGTAAAAAATAAAGAGTGAATGAATGCAGTTATTTTGCCCCAAGTTTATAAAGTACCGAGTGTCACTTTCTTGTCATTTAGGAATGGATTTTTGCTTTTGTTTGGCATCTCAAACGTTCCATGTTTGATATTCACCTGCTATGACAAGTAACAATGGCCTAGTTTGGTGTTTATACTATATAAATTAGCAATAATATAATTACAGTCATCTGAGTTACAGATTTAAAGAAATATATGGCTCTAGATTAGAAATGATAAGTTATTTATCAAGCAGAGCTGGCAAACATTTGCTGGATCCAACCTCTCATGGTTAGGGGATTCGCTGTTTCGTCTGTTTGTAAATTGAATATTTTGGGGGTTGTATTGTTGTTCTGATAAAACAGGTAATTAGAATGTATGACTTAAGACTCTGGGATATTGAATATAAAAACATAATTAAAATCACAACTATATGTGGTAAACATTTGGAGTAAGCACTATGCAGCAATTAATGTGTATTTTCTAAACCTACTTAGCTGTAATTCACCGGCCTGGCTTCTACAAGACTCACCTCAGAGGGTAGTGTGTCGTCCACCAGGATGTTTGGCCCCGTGGTGTCTGGTCCAAAGGCCCAGATGGACCTGGCAGCCAGCAGATCCCAATCGTACTTTGTCTGGAAAAACTCTCCCAGCTTCTTCCTGCCATGAGGAAACAGAATAGCCACTAGTTGAAATCAGGTCTGCACATTGTGTCAGTGAGGACATTAAGGAGATTGGTTGATCGGGGGGCAGAGGGGTTAATGGAAGAGGAGGAGTAGAGCGAAGGTTTAGTTTAATGGTGTGTGAAGTATGTCACTTCTTTGGCATTGCTACTCCATGCTGGCACCGCTGGGTCCAGATGGCCTAGCAGATGAGCCGAGGACTGACAGGAAGCCACTCTCGAACAGAACACACACACACACACTCACTCACACATGCTCATCATGTCACAGAGACGGGAAAATTCATGTATGCTTTTAGTGCATGATTCAATTACTGTGAGTGAACTGATCAATATACGGAGGAGGATTTTTAACAGGCACACACTTGTCACGAAGTACAGAAGGCTGTCCTTTACTTAAATACAGAAATGTCCTACTGTATATGTATTTTTAACAAATTTTGAATAAAGCCAAAAAAATTAAAATCACTGAGAGGTGAAGTAAACAACAGTCATCATCTTGATACAATGCTATGTTCTCCTGAGAAACCTTGGGTCCTGGCATTCATATGGATGTCACTTAACACTAACCACCCACCCAAATACCATTGCAGACCAAGTACATCCCATGGCAACAGCACTCCCTGATGACAGCAAAAACTGCTCCAAAATGGCTTCAGGAACATGACAGAGAGCTTAAGGCTCCGACCTGGCCTCCAAACTTCCCAGATCCCAATCTGATCGAGCATCCGTGGGACATGCTAGTACCCCATTTTGAAACCCACAGAATTGGAAGGATCTGCTGCCAGCACCCTGGTGCCAGACACAACGGGACACCCCTCTGAGCCAAGTCCAATCCAGTCCATCCCTGCTGTGGATCGGACTTGGCTCTGGGGTACTGGCATATCCCAGGGATGATAAATCAGATTGTGAGCCCAAGAATTTGGAGGCCAGGTCAGCGCCTTCAGCTCTTTGTCACGTTCTTTGGGCCATTCCTGAGAGGTTTTTGCAATGTGGCATTGTACACTGTTCTGCTGAGGGGGCACTGCCATCAGTGAGTGCCGTTGCTGTAAGAGGGTGCACTTAGTCTGTTTTATTTGAGGGGGTGGTGTGTGTCAAGTGGCATCCTCTTATAAATGCCAGGACTCAAACCTTCAATGAAAGACATTGCATTGTAACGAGATGATCAACGTTATGCATATCAGAAATGAATGTTGCTTCTACATTTAGCATTAGAGTTTCTACTGCCACTTTCAACCTGACATGATGAAGTACAAATACACTATTACTGTCTCGTTGTATTGCAGTTCTGACAGTTTTCAAAACTCTTAAAGCAAATGGAACCTAAATGAAATAAAACTTGATTAAATAACAAAACACACCAGACTGATTTAAAGCTCTGTTATCAAATAGCAACACATGGCTGTCACTTCCAATTTTAAAATGAAAATTGCCAGTGTTCACCTCTCTGTCCATGCATGATGACTTATAGAAAACTGGGTGACACACCTATATATATTTTCTGGAGGAAAATTACCCACAAATCCAATAACTGCACTTTTTAAATGACAATTTTAGCCCTGGGCATTTCTTTATCTCTCCACCTTCTTCAATGACAGCATTTAATTAAAGAAGCAATCATCATTCGTACGTGTCGGCTCATTTACTCCTGCTAACCGAGAGAATAATCAGAATGAATGATTGGTCAGAACGGCTCTATCATATAGAGAAATTTATAAGGCTACTACCACATCAGACTGAAATGGGGAACATCTACAGATATGTCTCGTATGGAAGGCACATTAAATCATTTCAGTTAATTACGAGATGGTGATATCTTCTACATCATACCTGTTCCACGTGATCTGCACCACTTCGTTCTCAATGTCCTCAGCCAGCCCCTTCTCCAAGGGCTCAGCAATCATGGTGATCTTATTCCTGTCAATCACATCACACAGCTGTCAATCACTCATTCTGGGTTAGGGAGACACTCTGCCAAAGGGAAGGACTAACTCTGACAGTGACTCCAATAGTGCACAAACTGAACTCCCCAAAAGGAAATATATCATCCAGCAATCTTGATATCAGTTCATGTAAGAATTTCAGAAACTTTAAGAGAACATTATTAACTCTTTAAACTCTACGACTAAAATGGTCTGCTAGATTCTACATTGGTATTTTTGCTATTGTGATGTCATTTCTTGGAGTATCTTCAAATGCTTCATATCTCTGAAATCTGTACAACCAAAGCTAAAAGGCTATGGAATCTAATAAACGTATACTAGTTGATGAAACTGTTGATATTGCCAAAAATCTGATATATTCTTTCAACAAATGTTTAAAAATAAACACACAACATATTGATCTACAAGATTCGAACTATGTATATCATTTAGTTTGTGAGTAATTCTTATTTTTCTGAGTAAAGTGCAAAGGCGTTTTGATAGTTTTGTCATTCATTCCTCTGGTGCCATTGCGGGTTTTTGCACAGTTTTGCACTGCATGTAACACAACATAATGACATCATCGCCAGCATACAATGTGATGACACAGAGGACAGAAGCATTGGCTTTCTGCTGCAAAAAGAATGAATGCTCTTGCTAGCATGGAGTTTATTTTAGATACATACATACAGGATTGTGCAAAGAACAATCTCCTGTCTGAGTTTTGAGTTACATTAATAATCTAGCAGAGTAAGCGTTCTTGTAGTTGCACTCATGTCACTGTGTGTGTGGATAGACCCAGAAACAATATCTTTGATACGCACTTTTTGTTTGGCGTTTCAGCGAAGCACTTCAGTGATGATGTCTCCACAACCGTTTCACAGAAAGTCACAACAGGGTCAGCAACCTGTGGACAAAGACAAGTGTAATTACACAAAGAAAACAAAGGCTCCACTCCTGTGTAGGACCCTCAAGTTATGGCTGTTTTCTTGAAAGCAGTGAGAACAATTACTTTGATGTCGATCTCAGAGTACATCTTGCGCAGGTCGTGCATGACACAGTCGAGGTAGAGCTCTCCTGTCCCTAAGATTACATGCTCTCCAGACTCCTCCACCTGAAAAACAAAGACATACACAAACAATTATAATTTGAACAATTAATTAACTACACAACTACTGTTGAGATCAGTTTTTCATTTTCATATTTGCCCTTACCTTTGTATCTACATTTTTATTTTGGCCAGTTGTGTAACTTAAATAGTGTAAAGTGTAGTGACATTTATTGACGAGTTATTTAGTAGTTTATTCAGCTTGTGTTGTGGGGAGTTAAATTCCCAGATATTGCAAGCCTAATAGCCTTTTCTAATCTTGCTACAATGCACTACTGGACCCACTGCTGTACTTTTATGTTGACATACCTTTGTGGTGAGAGACGGATAGCTCTTGTTGACCTTCCTCAGCCCGTCCAACATTTTCGGTAGCTCTGAGGGGTTGACAGGCTCCACTGCAATCTTTATAACTGATGCTGTGTTGAACTTCAGCGGCCTGAAAATCTGAGCCTGTCAGAGAGAGTGAAAATTGTCAATTAAGCGGTTTCTCATAAGGTATTTAAAGACTTTGATGGTATATCTGTCTGATGTCTCACCTCTTCGTTTCCTCTGGGCTCTGTGATTGTAGCGGTCTTGACGATCGGCTGGTCACAACCTTCGATGAGAACCCAGTTGCCAGCAGGCACTCGGTTCACCTCAATTTGGTATCTAAAAATGTGTATGGAAAAGTAGGAATACCATAGTGACAAAAATTTTCACCAGTTAAAAACTTGTGACAACACTGGTGTTACTGATTACACCCAGCATTGAGATATTTGTCAGTAATGCTTAATATCTGTTAAGTGCTGTTTTAATTAAATGTTTATGTAAACCAAACATTTCATATTGCTGCAGCCTCACATTTAACAGGTTAAAAATAATAATAATAATAATAATAATAATAATAATAGCTGACAGCGGATCAGTTTGAAATATTCCAGTTAAAAATGGAACAAGAAGGAGCAGCTACAGTGAGGTGCAGGTGACAGGCTACAAACCTCCAACTCTTAGTGATGTAACCAACTCCTTTTCCCTCATTTGTGTTATCAGGTTCCCTATTAGCACCAGGTTTTAATCCAAAATACTGCCAAATGGGGACTTTTGCTTTTTGCTTTGACACTAAATCCTCTGCCATCATCTTGTCGGTCAACTCTCCTTACTCTCTTCACGTGAGAAGTCATTCTGACTCCTGCTACTCTGCGCTGCGACTCTGCTGCTGCTGCTGCTGCTGATATAAGGAGCCGACATGGTAAGCTTATAATCGTTGCACCTGTCCAAACTAAAAAGCGAGACACTGGTGGGGGTGCTGGGCAACTAATGTAATAGGTGTATACCCAAAAACAGTGTAACACCAACTACTAACAACAACTGCTGCAACAAGCCCAAAGACTAGTGATATAAATTACATATAATCATTGACTTTTTGACTTCACAAACTCAGGAAGCCGAACCCTCTCAGCGTACCTGGCAACTGAAATCCAGAGACGCCCCACAGTGCAGACCTGAGAGTCCTCCTCATCTTCAAGGGTGTAGTTCTCTCCTAAAACCTTAACAGGTTGGCCTGCCTGAATGGTCCCGCTCAGCACCCTGCCAAACGCATGGAACTGAACCCCGTCCTCTGTGCTGTACATCTTAGTGGTGTGGCACATCAAAGGACCCTGAGGGCGAGAGACATGAGGTGAGCAGGAAAGAGGGATAAGAGAGAGACAGAAAATAGGGCAGGAAAGTCTTACCGCTGGAATGTAACTTCCTTCGGCAAAAGGTAGTAAGACTTTTAAAGGGAACTTGGAAAACTGTGATCAATGTCTGCTTTGTCTTAAATTGGCTTAATTAACAGCTCGTTCATTTCAAGCCAATTAAAACAGCCTGTTGGCTTAATGTGTAAGAGCAGCCGAGATGACACTATCGACTACGACTGGAAACAGATTGCACCTATTTGCGCTATCTGCTTCTCACCAGCTAATAAACAGGAGACTCCTGCTCTGCTTCCATTATACTCACATCAGGGTCGCACTCTGCCATGTTCTCCCCCAGGTCTGAGTCCAGTCCTCCTGTGTATGTGTGCTCTATCTTGTTCCTAGCACCCTCCTGTGGTGAGGGGATGTGTTGTACACACATGTCCACAAAGCCTGCAGGGAAAAATTGATGCTTGACTTTTACATGGACCATAACATTCAACTAATAATCAGAATATAGCCCTATCTAGTAAAAATGCCTCGTGTAAACACCAGTGTGACTGCCCTGATGGAGCCTGACTGGAAGGTATATTCAATATGTAATTTCAGGTTGAGAGGGGTGGTGTGAACGTTTGATAATCTGTTTAATAGCAAAACAATAGCGCCTTACAACCATGTCAGCACTTAATTTGATTGTTTCTCTCTTGTTGGATTAAAGTTTGTTTTTTCTGCACCTGATTGCTCCACATGGGGGTAACATTAGGTGACGCAAGGTGTACGTGTGCCACACATGACATGCTGCAACAGCTGTTTCTCCGTGCCTCCCTCTGCTGATTTTGACAAGAATCATTCATAAATTCAACAATATGTAGCACTCTGCTGGCGCTACATTCTTAAGTAAGGGCTCTCACTAATGAATGTTATATGGTAAATAAATGGTATAGCTACCAGTAGTTTGCATATGAGATGTTTATGGAACATCAGTAACTGAAGCATCTACCAATAGTCTGCATGCGAGGTATTTAGGGGACATCTGTAATTCGTAGTTACAGAAAATAACCTGGGTTACACTTATGTTACTTATATCCTGATTAAATGCTCTGGGGAATGTAGACGCGCATCTTATAGGATCATTTCATTCAGTGTCCATGTAAACAGGTCAGCTAGACTCTGTAATCAGAATTGAAGAAATACTATATGTAACTGCTGCTATGGATTCAACATGTATACCAAAGAATGGCCATTTATCTTCAGATTAAGACTACAATCTTGAGCAGATACATTGTGTGAAGCTGCAAGACGGAAACAGTCTCTGCATGCATCTAAAAGTCTCCACAGTATTATTATTACTTAATTTATAGTCTATACTCTATTACTTAATTTGCACTTATAAAACTATGTTGTCCACATACAATAACAAAATGATAAAAATACTGAAACAGTAACAGTAACACAAACAAAATGAAAAAGATAGATAAAAGAAATAACGCCGTACCAGTGAACTCTCCAAAGAAGCGGTTACAGACGAGCCTCAGCAGGGGTCTGATGTTCAGCTTCAGCTCCTCTTTAGTCAGGTGGATCCCCAGCTCATCCAGAACTCGTGGGAGAGATGTGTCCACATCCCCAACCACCTACACACAAAGAGGATTTGGGTGAAGATTACAGACTCAGACAGCGTGCGATGGGGCCTGAAAGGATTGAGCTAGCTGTGGTGCCTTGTTACACACAATGTATGTTAGACATGACCAACCTGTGAGAGGATCTTGTAGAGAGGCTCCAGGACAAATTCCACAAAGCTGCGCTGAGAGTTACTGCTGGGAGCTTTCTTTGTGAACTTGCGACTGAACAGAAAAAAAAAGAAAATGACAGACACAGACAGACAGATGAGAATGGAGCTTTAATTGAAAACCTTTTTATAATATTTTTGCATTTTCTGAATTTCTTTCTGAAGCAGGGAACAGGAGGAGAAAATTAACACATGACGGACAAGTTCCTCAAACTCTGTTTGACATGGACTGCAGACTACTGACAATGAACTGATGATTAAATAAACAGTTTTTGGAATTAATGGATATAAACGTAGATTTTGTCTTGTTAAGATTTATGTATTGTGTCTTGTGCTTAGGGGTGTGTGTTTGTATATTTTCTGTTCTATTCCATTGTGGGATGTCTAATCTTTTGGAGCATTATCTGTGAGAGGTTTAAGTTTCTGTCTGGATGATGTTTGTGATGCCATGTAATGTTTCATTTCTTGTCAGTTTAAGTGTCTAAATAATCCCATGAAGGATGGCTCTTGTAAATGACTAGACACAAAAATAAAATATTTATTTATTCAACACCATAACAATGTGTTAAAGGAGGACGACAGCTTAGCATTTAAACATTAGCATTCTGTTGAAATACAAATGAGTTACTCACGTTTTGGGGTTAAAATAAATGTCTCCCCAAAGCCTCTTGGCAAACTCATTATAATTGATGTCACCTGAAAACACAAACAGGAGTTAGTTCATACCTTACTGGCTGCATTAGGAATGAGATGAGAAATGGATGCATCTGTCTATTGTTTATGAGAGTGTGTGCTGAGTAATCTTACCGTAGGTGTCTGAGTAGATCTTTGCAAAGGACCCCAGGGTGAAACAGATGCTGTACTGAGAGCTGGCGAAGCAGACATTTCCGAGGAGAGGAGACACCACTAAGTTCTCGTCTGTGGAGTATGTGCTGAGAAGGAAGAGAAATGACCAAGATAAGGTGTCTGATTTTGTCACTAAAGAAGATTTTTAAAAATATTAATTATTCCTGTTAGCATTTTAAGGGTTAAAAATGTCAGAAAATGCCATTCACTTACAGCTCTTCAACATTCATAGTAACAACAAAACCAATATGTAGCACTATGTCACATGAAACCATTCCTGCTGTGCAGACACTGGGATGTCATGGGTTTCAATTATTACCTGAGCAAACCATTGACTTCATCCACAATGTGGCGAAGTTTATAATAAGCATCTGTGGGAGGCAATTTGAGCTCCACAATGAGCCGGTCCACCTTGTTGATGCAGATGGTGATGGCCATACGCTCCTGAACTGCATGTTTGATCAGACGCTCTGTGTTCAGCATCACCTGGGCAGAGGTACACAAAGGTCTAAGATATATGGTGGTTTGAAAGCCGTCAACATATGTGCAGAAAAAGAGGAGGATTGGGAGAAAATCAGAAAGACAAAAAGACTCACTCCTTCTGCTGCGTCTATGAAGAGGACAACACCGTCTGAGATCCGGATGCTAGACGTGACCTCATCAGAGAAGTTCACATGGCCTTTGAGGGAGACACAATGTTTTACATCACTTTCTGCTATGATGCAGCAAAATCAAAGTACACATAAAGGAGACAAAGTATCCAGTCGCTCACACAATACCTGGTGTATCCATGATGTTGAAAAGGTAAGATTTGCCTCTGGAGTCTGGCAGGACCATTGTGACAGGGGTGCTCTTGATACCAACTCCTCTCTTTGGAAAAAGCACAAAATAAAAATCATTCTTGCAGCAAGGGGAACATCATTCTATCAAGTTTACTTCCTTTAAATGATTATTTTCTAGCAACAAGGTTCTAAACCCTCCCCTCTTTAAAAGACTAAGTCAAGCTGTCGAGTCAAACCATATTTTTTGTGGGTCATATTTTCATACTCTCAATTTCTTGCCATTTTAATATGTGATATATGAACGGATTTAAGGATGCAATATAGTGTTACCATTTTCAATAGTTCAACCAAACACTCACCTCCTGTTCTGTAAAGAGGATGTCTGTGTATCGGAGCTGAAAAAGTCATAACTCATGTTAGTTAATGTGGTTATAAACAAAATTTAAGTGTAACAAACAGCAAAAATGTGTTTATTATAACAGTCGACACTCACGTCCACATCATCTCTCTTCCTGATCTCTGGATGCGTCTGTTCAATCAGGCAGTCCACAAAACAGGTCTGAACGGAAAAAAGTAATTCATGAGATCCCCACGAGTCACCGCTGAGTGTTAAGTGCAGCCATGTTATTAGCATATGCTCCACAACATTCCTGTCCTTCTAAAATTTTCATCTAAGGAGCACATCTCCTCTTTGGCAAAATGCCACACAAGAGCCCTGAGCAGAAAAACACAGCTAAAAGATAAACTGAGCCAGAGGCAGCTGTAAGGCTCTAACCTTGCCATGGTGAAGGTGACCACACAGTGTGACGTTACGGATTAGCTCAGGACCGTCCATCAGATCTGCAAGAAATCTGACAAGAGACAGGAGAGATATCACAGCTTGAAAGACACACAGCAAACACATGTAAATGGCGGATATGTACTGAGAAATACACAAGATCTGAAGAGTAGGGTGCTGCTGTCTGGATGAAGACTTGCATCTTCAGACTTTTTAGGAAAAAACGAAGCACATCATGGTCGTATTTGTGAAGATTAGGGCTGTACAATATGGGCAAACATTCATATCTCAGTATTTTCAGGCTGAATGGTGATACACAATATATATCTCCGTATTTTCTACGAAATTGGCTTCATGTTCAGCTGCAAGTCAAAGATGTCTCAAGCACTTTTATAAAAACACTCTGATCAAAATGAAATGCAAAGACAGGTTTTTTCCCTGTTTGAAAACATACAGCTGCACAAAATGTAAATGAACAATTATGTAAAATAAATAACAGGGCATTACATTGACTTTTTACATATCGCACTAGAGCTACAGAGGTTTAAAGGTTTGCAGCACAGGCCACAAAACTATAACATGACTATAAAAGTATCAAGTAGGCCTAAATCCACTGTACTTTGAAACAATTTAAAAATCTGTGGGGGGAACTAAAAAGTCGTTTTCCATTACCTTTCAAATGAATCTAGTGCTGGAAAATGATTTAAATAGTTGTATTTATTCAGACTATTTAACTTATTAATGCACACAGCATCAACAGAGAGGCTGAGGGAGGGAAGGAAGAGACACACTTTGTCCGCGTTATATATGTCTTGTATATGAAATGTCTGTGGCAACGCTGCATTTAAAAAAAAACCAAAAAAAAAAAAACACATCTGTCGCCTGCATCCGGGCGCTGTCTCAGTGTCACAAGAACTGTGATGTGCCATGATCCACCTCACACACAAACTAGCAAACAAATGCTCAAGTGACACAATCAAGCAGCTTTGTCTCCCACACATGCAGTCCGCACTATATTACACGTGTGTTGCTGTGGTCATTTCATTCATGTCACAGACTGATTTAGTGTAGCAAGTGCAACATATTGACGAATGTCGCACTCTGGACTAATCAACAGACAGACTGAACACAGTAGCAGCACTGTGTCTCTCTTAGTGTTGCTGGAGAACCTGTGAGTGACTGAGTGGGGCAGAGCTGTGCAGAGAGGGTGACAGAGCAGAGATGCACACTGGCATTGCTTTTCAGAAAATACGATATTGCCTAAATCTATATCTTGCTTAAAAATATATTGACTTATCATAGTTGTTACATTGCCCAGCCTTAGTGAAGATGACTTACTCCATATCATAAACAGTGGCCGGTAACTCCTGCTCCATCAGGGTGAACTGCTTGTTCTTCACAGGCTTGATGATGGGCTCTAGATAGGAGAGAAAACAGTGTTATCGTTTGCATGTTTACCTGAACAACATATGACTTATTAGTATTTATCACACATGATATAAATATGTGACAGCAAATGGATTAAGTAACCAAATACTATGCACATTAGAGCTGCAACAATTAGTTGATTAATTGATTAGTTAATCAACAGAAGTTAACAGGCAATTATTTTTATAATTCAATAATTGTTTTAGTTTGTCTTATTTATTTGCAAACAAGCCAACGTTTTGATGGTTTCATCCTCCTTAGACATGAGAAGTTTGCATTTTTCCTTGTCATATACAATTATAAACCAAAATAGCTTGGGATTTTAGACTGTTGATCGGATAAAACATACCACTTAAAGGTGACCCTTCGCTCTGGGAAATTATGCCGGATATTTTACATAATGTTCTAACATTTTATTAACAAAATGATTCATTGAGAACATAATGAGAAAATTAACCGATAATAAAAAATAACTTTTAGTGGCAGCCTTGATGTGTATCCACGACATTATCAAACACAGAGCACACTGTTCTTTGTATCTTACCTGTGAGAGGTTGTGTGTCTTCCTCTTGGACAATAGTTTCCACTTCGGGCCCGTAAACCTCCTCTGCTGTAGGATAGTACTTCTTGTCCTCATGCAGGACCACCTCCATACCCGGAACATCCTCATCAGCATCAGCAGGCTCATCATCATCATCTTCATCACCCTGCACAAAAGGAGTTTTACTACCACAAACGGCATAAACAAACTTAAGTACTACATAACTGTTAACACTGATTTTGAAGCATACCTCGTCCACATCTCTGTCCTCTGCATCCAGATCATCTTCATCGTCATCAGAGTCCAGCTCTGGACCAATGTAGTTTCCAAACTCGTCATACAGATCAGCCTCCATCTTGTAGAGAACTAAAAGAGAGGGTAACGTGTTAATATATATTAGAGAGTTTTGTTTTCATTTTGGTAAAACCAATATGTGAATGAGATCCAATGGCAACACAAAATACTGCAACATAAATAAAAATTAATGCTACATAGCAATACTGTTTCTCTGTGGATGTAGCAGGATACAACTAGAAATGTATCACATTAAATAAGTTTACAGCAGTTTTAAATCTACGTAACGTTAACTATGTACATCAACAAAGCAGTCACATTTACGCCTTCATAGTAATGTACATGTGCCCTGCAATGTGAATTAGGCTTTGCTTGTGTTTCAAAAGCTAGTGATAACTACCACTGGCTTACTCAACAGTACCTCAAATTACCACCAAAGCCAATGCTAACTTTGCACGTTAGCATAACATGCACCACTAGTTTAGATATCGGTTCATCAAGCTTATAGTCGCTTTCCGTCAGCAAAACTATCAAACTGAAATTTGGGTTTAGTGAGAAGTTTTCGATTACTACAAACTTCTCTTTTCCTTGTGTTTGCAATACTACTAGTGAACCAAAAACTAGCACGCTAGTCGGCTAACAGGTAAAGAAATGAATGGCTTAACGGCGACGTTTCTGTTACGTTGTTATTTACGGTTAGCTTACGTTAGCTTACAGCATTTAGTTATAAAAAGGAGGCTGCAAGGCCAATTTACCTGTATTCCGTTAAACTGCAGTCAGCAAATACTGTTTTCAACACAGGATAGAAGTTGGGTATTTATTCAGAAGAAATAATTTCCCAAATAGCGCCATGCGCATGAGATACTACTTCCGGCTTTCTTCTTCTACTGATCTTTGAGGGCGCTGAGCGTTTAACCTTATACTCACTATCGCCCCCAGACTGCTTCGACAGGAAATTACCTTTTCAAAGCACAGTTATTGTGGAAAGTTATATCGCCACATCGCTTCAGCGCCCCAGAATTACTATACAAACATATCCCCGTATTCACCGTGCAATTCAGCGCTGTTGTCAGTTTTTATTTTGAACTGCTTGACATTCTTGCAATGTAGATGGCTGTCGTGAGTGCCTTTAGTGCCCTCCAGTGGTCACGGTCCGCAACTACAAGTGGGTTTGCTGTAAAAGTTTTATTTCTAACTAAATTCAGCGCAAGATGAAAAGTAGGACTCTGAATTTCACGGCACATATAACCAGTGACCAACTGTGAAATCTTGACACTGTGTTATAGCCAGAGACTGTTTGGTTACAGGCATGAAATAAATAGGCCAAGTAGACACATCCGCTTGCTTTATCTTTTGAAGACTTATTTGTAATATGACCATCAATTCCAGCTATTCTTAAAATAAATACATGTACTCTTTCTCTGGGTGTTTGTGTGCGTTTAGGGAACAGGATTATTACTAAATAAAAGTCAATCAAATGTCTACCAAGATTAGATCTGTATAATGGATCTATAATAGGCATTTAAACTGACATTTTAGTTAGTTCATCTGAATCGGTCCACTATAAAATGTGCACACTGCATGCCCAGGAGCTTCTGTGTCTCCTGAAATTTAAATTCAAATCTGCCCTGGATATAGCGCATTTGAGATGCCGTGTAATAAATGTGGGATGCTTTATATTAGTATTTGCAGAGCTGAATTTATACTAATATTTAATGAAGTGTAGATTCTTTAGAAAAGCATTTTCTCCTGAAGTCTTTGCTCGCTAAACATGTTTTAGTTAGTGTTGAATTAAATTGATGTATTGTTTGAACTCATTGCTAAATACAATAAAGCATGATTTCTTGCCTGTTAATTTACATTTATAAATATGAAATTTGACCATTAGTTATGTTAGTAATGAGATTTACCATGTTCACATGAGTGTTCTTCTGTGTAGGAAACCAAACAACAAATTCCTCCAAAGCAAGACGAAACTCTCATCAATATTCTCAGTAATAACAGCTCATAGATTTTGCCAGAAATTCTTCACAATTGGGCTATGCCAAAATAAATGCACAACAGTCTCTGGAAATCCATAACAAAAACTACACTTTATATTAATGTCTCTCTTACATACTTTTGAGCACAGTTTTTAGCAGGATAACTTTTATGGATGCGTTCAACCAAAATTTCCTTAACTTTGCGAGTAATGCTTAGGAAGCCTTCTTCCATACCATTTCATTCATAAATTGATTCCAAAATTAAATGACATGTGTAGTAATATCTCCTTGGAACAGAGTTAATGGATATAACAATTCTCAATACTCTTATCTTACAATTTATTATTAGAAATCTGTCTCATCACTCCACACTGTTGTGGCCATTGGATCTTCCCTAATAACATCTTGTTGGTTTTTGGGCTTTTTTTCCTCTTGCAGCCTACCTTGACATCATAACCGCCTCAATCACTACTCGTTTTTTCCCATGTACCGAACCATATCTCCTCCGTGGCCGAGCGGTTAAGGCTACCGCACATAGCATCATTCTATACTGCGCATGCGCAGCTGCTTAGCACTCCAAGATTGGCGGTTCGACTCCCGCTCACCCACAACTTCAACCTCACACCCGAAGGTTCAGGCCGCCTTCACCTCAAAGCCTCTCTCCGCTCTCCCTCCTCAACTAAAACCAACCTCACACAAACCAATGCTTGCTCCGCCTCAGCTGGACCCTCTGTCACATATAATGTAGCCTACAGCTCAACTGGAGGAGGGAGGGGAATCCAATAACAATAAATATTAATAAATACATATCACTGCAAAACACTGACTTGAGGTGGGCCACTCCATGCTTTAATGCTGAATTTTGTGGCGCTCAAGAAAAAAGTGGCCGCATTTGACAGAGTCAAGAATGATAAAAGAGTCAAGGCTCCTCATCAGATTTTTCTTACACTTCATTTGGACTCCAAGCCCTCTGCCTACTTGTGCCATTGCTTGCTGTTGACGGCTCGTGGGAAGCTGTTGAAAATCCGGAGGGTCCTAAGAAAACTCAGCCCCTCCTCCAGCAATTACAAGAGTGAAATCCTGATGTTGTCTGAGTGCACCAGTAATGATAATATGCTGGATAATACATAAAAATCTCATTATGTATTTTTGAATGTGTAGCCGGAGTGCAGCTCGCTCCCTGCACAGCGGGGCGCGGACCATTTTGGCTCCGCTTGACGCTTTGCTCCCGTACAGTGTCCGGATGGGGCCTTTACAGGGCCGTTGACGTGGCCCCGGACTCTGCATAAATTGTAGTAATTAAGATCTACACAGAGCTGGCATCTGGGCTCTAGCTGCTGCCCACGAATAACATTTGTTTTATTAGTTAAGGTGTGTGTGTGTGTGTGTGCCCCAGCATGTCACTGAGCATACAAGGGAATGTGGGCTATATATGTAATGGGATAGCGAGAGTACTGCTCCCTGTAAAGCAACATTTCTTCAGGATCGGTTCAAGAAACTTCTTTGAAGTGAACTGATGACCACGATCGCCATCAAGTGGCCCGACATCTGTCCCGCTCAAGTGGATCTCCTCACACAGAGAGGGAGGTTTGTCTACACAGGGATGCTTCACTGTGTTTATTGCGAGCAGCCTGAAGGTCGAAAGAGCGCCACAAGTCCATTGACTCCTCCATGTGGTTGAAAATGGTACTGCAGCTCATTTCCCCACTGCCCCCTTGCGCAGTGTTCACATTAGGATTCCCTGACAGGCTTGGCCAAATTAAAACATAACAAAGCCATCAATATAATGTGATGGCTCGTGTTTGTAGCAGACGAAACAACTCAACAGTGCCCCAGTGGCAGCTGTGCCCACCTCACCAGTCGGCATATAACTGACAAAACGTCCTCCTTAATGGATATAACAATTCTCAGTACTCTTATCTTACAATTTATTATTAGAAATCACCCATAATTCCAAGCGGCAGCCTCAAATCGAGCAAATTCAAGCCAATATGTTGAAAATGAAAGATATGTCAGGCCATGTGCAAACATAAAATCTGTACCTGGCACATGCCAGAGGGCACCACGGTACACACAGCTGGCCAAACTACCTCCATTTTTTAAACATTTCATGCAAACACACTTATGCTATATACAATGGGCTCACAATTCATGCAACCCAAAGATCTGTTGTTATTACCAGAATGACTGAAGAGACAAATGTTGCCTATGACAGTGTAGGCATCTGTTGGAGATAACAAAGGGCAGTTGTTGGACATGAACCCTTGCCTGAGATTTAAACAGCACACAGACACCAGAGGGTATTGCACCGTCACTGTTAAAGAGAACACAACCACACTTACCATCATGACAGAGAGGGGAGAAAGGACATCACGGTAGCGTTTAAAATAGTTGTAGTTACACACTGTGACCACTGGAGGGCAGTGAACAGTCATTCATGATAACATACTGATGACATCTATCAACTTCAAGTGTGTGTGTGTGTGTGTGTGTGTGTGTGTGTGTGTGTGTGTGTGTGTGTGTGTGTGTGTGTGTTATTAAAAATATATGTCTACCAAGTCCTATATAATGGATTTATTATGGGCATTTATGACATGCTGAATAGCTTAATAATAAAACTTAATAAAATCAGTTCATGCAAAATAAATGATTTGTAAATATTGTATTAGCTCACTAAAGAAACTACACTTTTTAGTATTACTGTATATTAGAAGCAGAAACTTTAAACCATTAATATTAATCCTAAATAATAAAACGACTAATTTAACCCTTGGAATACTGTAGAACCTCAATATTGGGGAAAACGTGACTTTATGAATATTACTTAAGGAAGTTTTTTCTATTATCGTTGCCTTTATAGAATATAGAGGTCTGTTTGAAGTAACATAGCATTTGAAACATGTTCATACATAAATGTGGCCTTTCTGTGGCACAGATGTAGCTGTAATCAGGGAGTTGTATGCCTACATTATTACATGCTGATGCTGATGAGGTGTGATAATAAACTCAGTCACAGGCAGGGTTTCAGTTGATGGCTTTATTCCTGCTGGTGTTCATATTTTCTTCAGTAGGCCTGGCCTCCACAGGAAAGACACAACAGACTGATAAACAAGTTTAACAAACACTCTTAGGCTACAACAGTCATACATTACTAAATTAGACAAATAATCCTCTGAGAAGCATGTTGATAAAAATATTCTTTGATCATCCTGTATATCTGTGATAATGCCCATCAGGTGGCAGTGTTACTCAGAGTTCATTTAATGAGATTATAATTTAATATTTCATATTCAGAAATGATAATAAGGGTTATTATGTAAGAGCACCCAGTCAGCTTGGTTGATGGAAGTATGGCATTTTAAATATTGCTACAAGGGTCCTCCCCAGTTTAACACTAGGTTTATTTAAGCACCGAGCTTTACTTCTACCCATCAGAATAATTCGTTAAAACAAAATATTTGCTTTGTCATTGATCTCTGTCTTTGGGTGACAGTGGCAGGTCTCCATAATCATTAACCTGCTGATGATAAACTGGGCCTATGTTCTGTCCTCTGGACCAAAACACGAGGGGCTGGACTAAGGCACGTGCAGGCAGGACGCCTGACAGACACGTTTTATTTTACTGACTGTACAAGTTATATTATTGCCTTCAACACTTTCTTGTATACCTGAGAATATGACTATAAGTGTCATCTGGCCCCTTAACTGTGTCCCCTCTGTCTCTGTGTGTGACCCTCTACTCTGCCACCAGCTTCCTCAGCCTCTGCACCACATCCTCTCCACTTTTCCACGGCACCGTGACCGCCTTGAACTCCCCGGGCATGGCCTCGTGGGTCTCCGTGATCAGCCGGTGCATGGGGAAATCCCGCCGCGGGAAAGCCACGTCGCGGGGCCCCAGTGCGAGGGCCGGGCAGAAGTCGTTGGCTCCGTCCCCCACGTAGAAGATCCTCTGGTACGGGCGGCCCCGCTCCTGCGTCCTGCGCGTCACATAGTCCCTGACGACCACCTGCTTGCACATGTTGCTGGGACACCGCGCGCAGTCGTGGGAGTGGAAGGGCCGCAGCACCAGCCGGCCGTCTTTGTTGAAGGTGGCCGGGTTGGTGAAGATCCGGTGGAAGAGTTGTCTGGCCCCGGCGCGCCGCAGCCAGGACTCTATGAAGAAGGTGTTGGCGTCAGACAGCAGCACCACCTCAAAGTCCGTGAGAGGCCGGGTGCGGATGTACTGGAAGAGGGTGGACATGCCGGGGGTGGCCGGTATCTTCTCCATAATGCTGCCGGATGTCGCTCTCGGTGACGCCCTGCTCCGCCAGGTAGGACAGCACGCGCTGCATGTACTCGTTGTAGCGGCCGGGCTGGTAGGTGTCCTTCAGCCAGTCCGGGAGGTGCTGACCCGGGGCGGCCTGCACCACCATGTCGTCGCTGGTTTCATCCACGATGGTCTCATCAAAGTCAAAGAAGATGAGGAAGCGCTTGTCGGAGGGGATGCTTGTTGAGTTGGAGGCCATGATCTGTGCGCGTCTGGAGCCGGCGGGTTCCCCCTCTCCTGGGGGGTGGGGTGGGACATAACAGCAGTTGAATATTGAATCCCCCATGATCTGACTATGCAACACCTCTTACTGGTGACATCAACTCTCAACTTCTGTTCTCCCACTCTCCAGCTGCATCCCACGCAAGGCAGGCCACAGTAAGGTGGAGGCTACCGAGGATGGCTTTCTGAGAAACAGTGATTGGGGGAGGAGGTAAAAACAGAATCATATATACATTTAAAATAAGCGTAATAATCTAAATATTATCTAAATAAAAAATACCTATAAAGAGCAAAGCAGCCAGACAGCAGTGTTTTCAAACCACAGCTCTCTGAAAGAAGGACTTGTAACAAAGGTAAGAGAGGGTTTGGGGTCATCCTGCTGTGGCACAAGTTAGAATTTGGAGGAAAGTATTGTGGTTATGATATGGTTATAATCGGATTTGGAACAACCCTTAGGGGTCCATGCAGATCCTGCAAGCAAGCAAGCATTTTTTGCACCAGTGAACGAGCAAGACAGCCTCATATCCAAGTGTGTCTAAGTGTGTGTCTGCCTACCTTTGTGGCTGATGTCGTGCTTTCCTGATCCCCTGCCGGCGCCTTCAAGCTGTGCGGCTGTTTCTGTCTACATAGGAGCAAACACAATGACATCTGAATTGCATCAGAGCAGTAAAAAACAATACTCATATTCCCTAAAGTCTCATGTAATGACTGTATAATAATTTAATTAATCCCACAAGCGCATGAAGAAAACAGATCAAATATCAAAGTGAGAATAATAATGCCTACACAGTCTGGTTAATGCTGGTTAGTCTACATCTCTTTGTAGTCTTTCAACAATGTTTGTTATTTTTAGGCTCCAGCACAATAAAGAGATACCTGTCCAACAGCCACAATCAACACAGAAAGTCTGTTTCAACTTATCAGCTGCTTTCTTATCTGCCGGCTGCAAAACTAACCTACTTTCTCATAACAATAACAACAACAGCTGCAGCAGCTGCAGAGAGTCCAAACTTTAACTCCTTTAAATCCTCTATAAAAAGCATTACTGTGTCACGAGCGCTGATTCCGGTCCCAAGGTGTCGGTCCGGTCCGATCCGGTCTCTCAGGGAGCAGAGACAGAGTTCCGGCAGTCGGCCGGTGGGACGCGCGCTTTTATGTGACAGTCAAAACCACCGGAGCCGCTGTGGACGTGACCGCGCCTCCAAGTCCGCCCATTTAATAGCAGCCTACTGAGCGCGTGCACGACACTTTGAAGGGGAGAGGAGGGGGGAGCTGTGGGAGGAAAGGAAGGAAGAGGAAGAAAAAAAAGGACTCAATGTAAATATTCTGTTGGCTGGATTTATCCGCAGGACTGTGTATGTTTACGTGCAAGTGTGTGTCCTCGCCTCTGTTCTGCAGTTAATGATCTCTGTGTGTGTGTGTCACATGTACAAACTGTTCTCACACACTTTCCAGTGGAGTATTTAAGGTGAGGCACTGGAGAGAAGAAACACTCCAGGGTCTGAGAAAAGAGCAAAGTAAACTTTTTTTTGAAGTGTGGTGACCCAGTTTGGAGCCAGGTGTCTGAGGAAACACGGTGCATGGCGGTGAAGTTTCCAGGAAAGCATTTGAATAATCTCAATTGTTCTGCTCGCCTGATGTAACAGATTTCCTGCTCCCTCCTTCCACAGCACAGTCAGGATTTAGGTTAGTGTGACAATGAGCACAGTGGGAGAACACTGTTGTTGCTCTGAAGCTGTACTTGACCTCTGACCTTTATTTTAAAGGAGACACAGGACATGAAGACAGAGCTGCATCACATGAGAGGCAGACTGCAGTAAAATGAATTTCATATATATCAAAATACATTGTGGCAAATGTGGAATCTCCATAATTAACTACAGTGAAGCATTAGCACCTCAGCGAGGGAGTTTGTGTTGAATCTTTGCAGATACACACTGATTAATGAACCGCACAGCAACTTCCAGAGCAGCGTACACACACGCGTGAAGAACACGGCGTGAAGCCCTCCTCTCCTTATCTGCCTGCTGACAGACGCAGCCTCCTCCCTCCTCTACACCACAAGGCGTAATGACTAACAGCTGGGGTGGCTGACTATTTTCAAACCCAAATGGGAATGGAGATGTACAGACGGTGTGTTATTATCTCCTCTGCTTGTGAAGTGAGCCTCAGTACCTGACCACCCACTCACCATCAGTGAGTCACTCACACTTTTCTCTACCCGTCGGCCTGCTCAGCTACCGTATAGGATTATGTGACTCATTGGTGCGCCACTTCAAACCACCTATGGTGATGGAGGGCACGCTGCATTTTAGGAGTTATTCTAGCAACAGTACATGTCTTTATGTGCCCTGAGAGAAAGCACACTCTTTTAATGTATGAATAAAGCTGGTTGTGTTGGGACAACAGATTGTGGGGACATTCTTCACACAATCCTGTTTTCACTCTTGATTGGTATAAGCATTTAATGAAACCTTCTCAAAATGCAACTGCTCATCTAAAGGTATGAGTTTGGATAAAAACACAGAAGCTGAGGTCACTGGCTGCTCTTGAATACAGTTAAACTTACCATCTTACAGGTCTATTTAAAGGGTAACTTGGGTATTTTCGACCTGAATTGTATTTTTCTATGTTTATTTGTCCAAGTGACTAATTGGAACAACAATTTTTGAAACTGGTCCAGGATAGACGAGAGAGCTGCAGCCGGCAGCTACGAAACAGGTTGTAATGTGACCGCTTGGGGCAATTACGCACTGTCAGTGTATGTCCACTAAAAGTGCTTGTTTTTGCAACTGAGGGATTGTTATTCTAAGTGTCTGACAACATTATGGAAAGGATCCCTACAGAGACAGACCTTTTTGTTGAAGATTAAGATCCTTTTTGTTTAAACAAACAGCCCTGAAATTGCAATCGCTAAAGCCACCAAACTCCATTTAAATAATCAGCAATTTTATCACCATGAAAAACACTTCATTCAAAGCCAACAGAAACAAAATAGAACTCACAAAAATCGCCCTGGTTTGTCTTTCCATGGTTTCAACAATCACAGACTATGGTTTCGTTGCAATAAACCCTCAATTCACCCAGTTAGATGTGAAAATACATTGGCACTATACTCACTAAAATTACTGTTTATTTAAATGGAGTTTGGTCAGTTTTGATGATAGCAATTTCAGGGCTGTTTGTTAAACAAAAAGGATCTTCCTCTTTGCCAAAAGGTCTGTCTCTGTAGGGATCCTTTCCATAATGTTGTTATACACTTACAATAACAATATGAGCCTGTCAGTGAAAAAACAAGCACTTTTAGTGGATGTAAACTGATTGTGCATAACTGCCATAAATGGTGACACTGCAGCCTGTTACGTGGCTGCTGGCTGCAGCCCTCTTGCTCAATACTGGGGCAATCTCTGAAATATTGTTCCCATTAGTCTGTCAGATACAAAAACACAGCAAACAGGGTCGAGGTTGAAATATTCTAAAGTTACCTTTTGAGGGGGGGGTAACATCAGAATACAAAGGAAGTAGTCACAAAAAGAGGACATAAAACTTCCCTTGTCAAATAAAACGCTTTGAAAAGCAAAGAAGTCAGCTGTTGAACCTTCAGTGTCACGCACAGCTGGCAGACGTTGTTTGGTTACAGGCGTTATGCCAAGAACCCAGTGACCCTGAAATAATAGAAAATCAAGTCTGTGCAAATGCATCGGTCAGCTGAAATTAAAGCTTGTCAACAAAGCCCAGTACTTAGCTCAATACCAGGAATGTGTTGTGCTTAATTCTTATTTTTCTACATTTCATGTTTAATTACCTGTCCTGGTTCAGGGTCACGGTAAATTCACTGCATTTGACGATAATAAGAGGCACACAGATATGTGATAATCATGGCTACTTGTTTTTACTTCTCAAAGTTAGCAGTCAGTTAAATGTACATTATCAAAAAAGGCCCAACTTTTTCACTTCTCCTCAATCTCCAGATAACATACAAAAAAAAGGACAAACCAGGACATTATAAAGCTGCACATTTTGTACCAGATACAATAATAAAATACGCAATGCTACATTAAGTGGTTAAAAATACAAAGGGGAAAAGTATATTGATTTTTTTAAAACATCTTTAAAGAATATACAATGTTATTTTTTCTTAACTAGCCAAGAATTTTAGTAGAAAGTGCATTCTATATAACAAAGAAAGGAGGAGGAGAATCATTCAGGCAAACTGAAAGACAAAACAGAACATGATGGAGAGGAATTAATCCTTGAGCAAACATAAAAGAAGAATGTATTTCAGACATAGCTTGGAGGGGCTGGTGTAAAGTCGCCAAAGCAGGAGGAGCATCGCTTTCACTTTGAGGGGAGGTCCTTATTGGAGCAAAAGGGTATTTCTTTGAAAAAAAATAGGAAATTAAATTTACGCACATACTAAAAGACATGTCCTCCTGTTTGCTATGGTCCCTTCCACACTAACCGCCTCCACCCGGGATTCTCCTCCTTTCCTTGCCTAAAAACATCCACTCAAAATAATCACCTCCACCCTTTCCCATGCAGCCAAAACTGCACTCTGTTCCACAATGCATTGTCAGTCCCTCCCTTCCCTGCGCCTCACCCACGCAGCAGTAAAGTGCAGAGAATACACACAAATGAAAAGGCTTTAAAAAAAAAAAAAAAAAAAAAAAGACAAAGTTCCATACTGCAAAATTGCTGACGCACAGCAGTGAACCAGAGGGGACAAGATGATAAGCAAATAATGCAGCGCTATTAAGACCCACAGAAATGGCAGGATAATTGCAGGTCTCAAATCAAAAGAGGGGACATCCTAATCTACTGAGCTACTTAACCACATCAGACTGAATACGGTTAGAGTGGTAGAGAGAGGATCATGTTAAATTTACTGCTATTGTCCATCTCAGGTATCCCCAAATACACATATACTGGGGCACACTGTGTAAAAGCAGCTTTTGGTAGAAGAGCACTGACTGGGGACAACCAGACAGACAGACTGGTAGCAACTAATGCATGCACACATTCACTCTCACACACAAAGCTCAATGTTGCTCCTACACACACATCTGATAGCTGTCAGACTGGGTGAAGGGCTAACAACCACGCAGCTCAAATTCATGCCAAATACCTGCCAACCATTTTAAACAAATAACATTCACACCATCGGCTGTTACATTAATAAATGTAATTACGCTGACATGATCACGTTTGCTTATCTATACAAGTATTCCGAGTATTAGAAGTTGTATGACCACTGCCTTTTATCCTGACATTTCCTATCATGTGCTAACAACAGTACATCTACACTGCAGAACCATTCATTAGCTTAAAACTGAGCAAATCATCAGAGAACATAAAAAAAAAGACGTATGAATGACTCATCAGTCATCATTCTGCGTAGGCAACATTCAACAGGTTTAGACACGCATTTGCCTGTGTGGATCAAAATATACCAGTACGATGAAAGTCAAAAACAAACCTTTATATTACGACAACGCCCCACACCAAACCGTGGAATATAGGCTGAGAGGAATATGCATAATTGCCTGTTAAGAACTGTGATGAAAAAGGTCCCGGTGTGTGTTCTGTGTGTGAGTGTGTGTGTGTGTGTCAGATGACCTTTCACGTGGTAACCCGTATCATTTCGACAGCAGCGAAGGGAAGTGGGGTAAATCCTGATGGGGCCATGTGTCTGGCCCCTCACAGTGGCAGTATTTGACAGTCTAAAAACATCTGTTGACCAACAGTACTGAAAGCTGAGGTTGCACTGATCACAGTAAGTACATCAGTGGCCAATGGTCTGTTGTCTTTCGAGTGTGTGTGCTTGAGTTAAGTGTGAGGGTGCATGTCCTGCATAACTTGAGCTTCTAGTCAAAACTCAAATCCATTGTAGAAAAGCCAGGCTGAGACAATACATTGTTATTTTGTAATATTACACTTCTGAAAATCAAACGGAAAAGCAAAATTAAGAAATATTTCATGTACTGGAATGGAAAGCACCATTTAACCATGATGTGAATCTCAGACCATGTCGAGATTCAACTAACCATTTACAAAACCTTTTTTTTTTTCAAAGTCCCCTACAAAAATTCCTCCCCCCTTTCTTACTGTAACCTATGGCACTGCGTCTTGCACTACTGCTGTTGCCCCTCTGACAGAAAGCCTTGACTTTGGCCTTAAGACAGAGAGAGGCTCAGGTAGAACCAGAACCAACATTCATCAAACATTGCTGTGGGGCGAGGCTCTGCAGTACAACGAAGAGGACAGGTTGAGTATTGCTATGGGGAGGAACTGCACACAGAGCAAGAGTCCTGATCAATGTGCAACCATAAGTCAACTTGACAAAAAGACAAAAGTTCAACAACACTGATCCTTGATGATCCATGAAGCCCAGGAAATACACGTTGACCTCCATCAGCAGCTTTTGATGAAAAGGAGATACTTTACACCCATGAATGTACAGATCGAGAACTCGCACAGAAATCATTTTGTGTAGATTTCCTAAGAAAATGTTAAAAAAAAAAATTCTAGAGGTTGTGAAATCTTTGTCAGTCGACCACGGTATTTAAGTTGGGGTCTTACTTAAACAATGTGTGCACTGAGGATGTGTCACATACACAAGTGTGCATGTGTAGCTTGACTTATTTGAACCTGTTTGAGAGGAGCACCCTTTCATCAGGGGCCACGCAACTGAGAGACTGAGGCAGGACTATGAGAAGAGGAGGAACAAGGCGCGGTTTGGTGTGGGCCTGCAGAGCTGGAGCACAGTTCAGTGGTGCTGTGGGGCCCCTGGGCCCTTGTCAGGGGGAGCCATGTGGTGCAGGTAGCTGCTGTCTTCGTGCCCACAGTGGTTTAAGGGCTCACTCTTGAAAAGAGCCGGGGGTGGGGGCAGGTGGGAGACTGGGGGCACTGCCAGGTGGTGGTGGGAGTGAGGTGGGGCGTGTTGGGGTGCGTTTGAGAGGTGTTGCTGGGTTGTCGGGGGGTGGGGATGATGGTGAGAGGGGTTTGAGTGGAGCTGTACGTGGGAGAACGTATGTCCCACGGGGCCTCGGGGAGGCATGGGCCCTCCTGTTGGATTGAGGCCCAGGGGTGCTGAGGTGGTGGCCGGGGTGGGAGCTGAGGGACTAGGAACAGAGGTGGAGGAAGAGGAGGAGAAGGTGTTGGCAAAGAGGCGGACAGGCACAGGTGGGCCGCTCGTCTGCAGGACCACTGGGCTGGTGACCCGGAAACACTTCTCTTTGTGTGCTTTGAGCATGTTGGAGAAGCGGAAGCGCTGGCCGCACACCTCGCAGGGATAGGGCTTCTCCCCGGTGTGGGTGCGACGGTGGCGCTTCATGTTGGGCCGGCTGGTGAAGCTCTTCCCACAGATCTCACAAATGAAAGGCTTCTCTCCTGCACAGATTTAGAAAATGAAAGACCCATGTGTGAGGAAGACAGAGACTGTATCAATCAACATAAAGACTGGAGCTACACAGAGAAAATAATACGATGCATCAGAGTCACATCCTTTGTTGTCAAATGTGATGGTTACCAAATTAAAAATAATCAACTGATTAAAGCTCTCAAAAAAAAAACAAAGTTAACTTTTTTTTCTCATTTTTCTCTACAGAGCGACAGTTCTCTTTTAAAAATGCTAATAAGTTGGCATCTTGAATTGAGGGTCTTTGCTGTCAACCCACCCACTCCGCAGGAAGCTATTACAATTCACACTTTGAGGAGAGGAGATGTGAAAGTGAATAACAGCAGCTCCGTTGGAATGCCGCTCTCATTAACCTCCCTCCATGGAGCTACTGAATGTGCCTGCTACCACCCACACAGCCATCTATTAACAGGCTGCTGAAGGGCTCTCTAAATGCCTTACACTAGCATGTTACGTGTGAAGCTCCTCCAAACCAACTGAATATCAAAAGGTGGCAGCTAATGTGCTAGTCTTCTGTAACTGTTACATTACACTCTCAAGAAATCATGAAAAATCTGTGAGC